>CM056993.1:109671122-110226122 GCA_029891345.1 Dryococelus australis | reverse complement strand
CAGAATATGTCCAAACGAAGTCCATCCAGCATAGTGGCCATCACACCGTGGGCACGAAAACTCCAGCAGATACCTCAGGAGTAAATTCCCACAGTTGCAGAATCACTCCAACAGTACTTCTCGGCTCAACATTTTACCAAGCTCTTCTCGCCGATGGAAAATAATCTCTTCAAAATGCTGGAAAACACATTAACATTCAGCGTGAAAGACTGCAAACATTTTTTTCCTTTACATGTAGCAATAATTTATTCCAGACATTCCAAAATTTCCTCTTCTTGATTATTATTTTTGACTTTCAAATTTTTTTCAATGTTCCCATAGGTAACTCAGGCAAAAGAAACATAACTCCAAAGATAATTTTGATTTGGAAGTGTTAAACTGAACGCAAGGATGATCTAATTTAACATAGTTTTCACATATATATGTACACAACATTCAATTTAAATGCAAACAAATTTAATTAAAAATTTAAATGCTAACATATTAATGATAAGAAAATTCTTTGCCTCCTCTAACGTTCTGAAATATTACAACACTGATTTGTGCTTCGATTTGCCAAAGAGAAGTTAAGATATAACTTATACAAACATCGCATAGTATATTTACTATTGAAGAAAGAAAATGCAGCCTTGTATGTTGATTAAGTTCAGCAATTATCAATTAAGACGTCTACCTTGAACTATAATCGAAAGAAAATCTCCTTCGTGATTCATATAATTTGGTTATGAATCCACTTACTAATCCTATGCAGTTTCAGATCGCTGGAACGTATTTAGGCTTGTTAATCTGTTGTCTTAATAAAATAAAGTTTGAAATAAGGAAGAATCTTTTATATGCTGAGAGAAATGTTATCAATCAAATGTTAAGTCTTCTGGCTCAAGTCTTCCTGGACGCTCCTAAGTATCACACACATCTGTCTTGTACTCTCGTAATCCTGTCGTTATTCTATCTCTTCTATCTTAATTATGTTGTTGGTGTGTTTTTGTTACAATAAATGTTTTATGATTGTTGTGCTATTTTCAGTGTATTGTATGATAATTTGTTGTATTGTGTATCAATTTATTATTTGCTTGTTATATGGTTATTTGTTTAATTATGTATCATCTTTATAGCAGTTTTCCCAATTAGGGTAAACAACGTTGCTTAGGGAGTGGAAACGAAATGTTTCCTGCAGAAGCAGGAGCCTTCTAAATTTACTCTCATTAGATGTTGTATATGGAAATCTAATTATTTGACAGTCAATTCATATATCATCAACCCTAAATGTCACTATGATGGAACAACGGCGAAGTATGTTATTGAGCTCATAATCAAACGAATAAGCTTAGTGTGCATCGAGTGATTTATAAAATAAAAAAAAAACTGTGGAATGGTGCATGAACGAACTGTAGTTGAGAATGTGTTCCCGCTAGATATTGTGTTCTATGATCACTCTGTTAAGTGATTCGCTGCTGTGCTATGTTAGATATCACAATATTGATTGTTGTTTAACATTTATGTTATCAGTGTGTAACGATGATTGAAAGAAGTGATTTATCTGAGACAATGCTGAAACTCTCCCCATCAAAAAAATGGCAACACTCGTGACCAATCAGATCATTGCAACAAAGCATCGAGTGGTAACTACTCTTACCTTGAAGACAAATATAGTGTGTTATCTTTTTCTTCAAAACTTCGAAATTAAAAAAAAACTAAAGAAAGAACATGTTAAGCAAAGTGCTTATATCATAATCACAAACTCTTGTCACTTAATGATTTTGATGAATCATGCAAACAGAGACTGCATCGATCTGAGTGTGACTATATTGATTTTTTTTTAAACTATTGTTTTGTTTCGTGTGTAAATAATTTTCAATGATAACATTAAGGTTTATATGTTTAAATTTAAATAATTTGCATTTTGCTACAAGGTTTCGCTAATCATGTTAACTCTTTGTTGTTGTACTGAACTCATGTGTGTTTAGTGCACCTGTTGTCAGTCTGCATCATTCATTTCAGTATCTCTCATTCCATTTTCATATACGTTTCTTGTTAACTTTCCACTTTATTCCAAACCTAAGTGGGACATTATATTAGGAGTTCCCTTAAAGTTGGATCTCACTTATCATTTCGCTTAGTAGTAATTTTATCATACAATAGTTCACGTGTTAAACTACATCATCATATACATATTCTCTGCTTAAATATCTATGTTTATTGTCTTTTTATTGAAAGAATTAATGGTAAATAAATTTCCATATAAAGTATTTTGTTAAATTTTTATAAACTACAGAGTGAATAAGCATTCTACTTTGCATCGGAAATGAAGTTTGTGACGTTATACCAACACACTTGAAAACTGTTAATTAGTTTTACAGTTAATCTGTGCAATTTATACTACATGGAGAATAATATTGATTTTTGAAGAAGTGCAGATATCGTGAAAGGTAACCAGGCAGAGGTTTTTGTTTGTTTGGAATATTTTTTGGAACATTTGGAGAGGCCACGAAATGAGAGACTTCTGTAATACGGCTTGATGAAAGAGGTATGTAGTTATTACTAATATCATACCGAGCCAAATAAACTGAGGACGAAGAGGATATCCTGAAGTCCTGGAGGGCACAGTCCACTCCTGATAATGGCTACATCTATGATGGCGACTGGTTGGACCGATGTTGCTGCCCAATTTTCATCAATTATGGTTTGGTGAGCCTTTGACTTCGATGGTAGTCTGATCTTCATGACTTCGTGTCTATGTTATGTCAAGTAAAGCCAACGTATTCATTTATATTTGAAACTGCTACTGGAAGTGATATGGAAATGTCAAGTTATTCAGCGACACTTTTGATTAAATTTAGTTGTATCTAAGATAAAGTGTATAGTTAACTCAAATACTTAGTACAGGTATTACCATTAAAGTTAAACACGGGCCTATTTCAAGTAATGAATTGGTTTTTTTATGTTAAACTTCTCCAGACAGTGATTTTATCAAAGTAGTTAAAGGTCAGAAATATGGATCATTTTGACGTGTGCCACATGCTTCCACCCCTAAGACCGTTTGTCCGGCCATAACCTGCATTGCCTCCACAGCAGGGCTGCATGCTCTACCGACGGGCAGAGCGTGCGCCCGGTCGCACAAGCGACCAGGAGCAGTGCAAGTGCAAGGACATGCCGGTGCAGAGCTGCCGGTGGTTGCCATGGCGACCCGAGATGCCACGAGGCGGAGGAAAGTAAATTAGGTCCTAACAACAACCAAACTTACGAGTCCAGGGCCTATGTTAAAACATTATCCGTTGTACTTTATTAAACGGTTTATTGGCTGTCGGGTTTCTTGGGTCTATAGTGCATTGTTAACTAGTTATCATCTTTTTCATTACACATTTAGTGTTTTGTTCATTTCATTCACACATATTTTATGTTGCATGGATCTTTTATGATTTTTGTAATATGTATGTTATTTAATAACATGAGGCTAGGCAAGGAGATGCAAGCTGCGACAGAAAGTAGTGCCGCTTTGGTGCGTGGGTAAGCCGTGGTAAGCCTGTGCATCAGGCAGGGAGTTTAGTAAGCGAGAAGCATCTGACGGAGGTGGAGTGCATGTCGTGAGCTCCATCATTTTCCTGCGTGCACTCTGCGGTCTTCAACTTTTACTATGGACATTCTATACAATATACTTTAACATAACTCCTGAACATTTTCATGCATCTCGACCACCCGGTAAGCCACCTCCTCTTCCCGCGGGAGTAGCGTAGCTCCAGGGAGCTTAAGTGTTGCCGTAAACCTTTGTATGTCGTAGGACGCTGTTACAGTTTCACAGTAGTGGCCGGTTATAGCCACCAAGTGCTCTCCTAGAGCACTGCACATGCATGTAAGGGGACAGGCCCTGCATAGACGCTTGGGAAGCATGTCTACAATCAAAGCGATGCCACACTGTAAGCCATGCCACACCGCTTGGAGGTAAGAGCAGAGGGAAACTGCGAGAAGGAGAAGTGACGGGGTGGAGACTACCCCTTACCAGTTCCCCTGCACTCTTCGCCGCCGACAGCTGAGCGTCGGGTCGATAACCCCTGCGCTGGACGAGCAGGCCAGTCGTGATGTGAGAGGGGAGGGTGATACCTGTTCCTCAACCCCATGCGACAACAACGGTACACCCGCATCTCCCGTGCATGTGGCTTTGTTTACTAACAGAGCATGCCTGGTCGGATGACTGACAGCTCGTCGGAGCTGTGGTGTCCGAATTGTTTGCACCCTATGATAAATCCTGGATAATCAGCAAATTAAAATAAGACCTATTACCAATGCCATCGCAAGACCACCCTTATGAGCACCCGTGCCAGTAACACCCGTGAGAGGGAAAAGTACAGTAGCAATGAAGTGATGCAGGACAGTCAAAATTTTCCAAATTTTCCAATGCAAAGGAAACTTGAAAGTGAACATTTCCCAAATCATACATTTTCGAAATACTGTGACAACTTGTTGCATAATGAGTAACACACCATTGTACTTCAGTGCATACAATGTGACACAAAGTGTCACCAAGAATGCATCAGTGACACGGAATACTAATCTGTTGCAAGACTTACATTTCTTTGCTTGTTGTGTCATGCGACTTCAACAAAAAGGCAGGGCATAAACCAAACATTAACATAACTGCAGACACACCACATGACCAGGTGTTGGACTTGCTAGGACAATGGGACAATGATGTGGCAGCAAATGTAAACAGTAACCTTTCACAAGTGATAGAGGCACGGGATGGTAACAACATGACAGGTGGAACAGAACAGAGAAGAGTAGGGGAATGTGACAGCAGAGTAGGAGAGGAGAGCAGCGCAAAGCAGGGATGCCACCCGCTCTCGCCATCACTTGGCTAATGTAAACAAACCCCTGCCACCCGAAGCTACCTCAACACCCACACCATATGCACTCTAACCACCCACGTCATTTTTGTCGCCACTACCACACATGTTTTCCATGCCTGTTTACCACCAATTATGCCAACCTACCCACAAAGTATTCCAAATTTTCCACTCATCAATCCGTATCTGACAAACTGCACAGGAAGAACCATGCCACAAACAGCAGGGCTAGAAAGTGCTACGCGAAGCGGAACCGTGGAGTCCAACCTACCTCAGCATCCGTCAGGACCAATCATGGCAAAAGAACAGTCCAAGTTACAAACTTTGCCCACGTTCGCTGGTACGCAGTTGGAAGATCCAACGGCATTTCTGGAGGATTGCGTATCCTGTCTCACCAGGTATGGGTAAGCAGAGATGAATGGGCCAGCTGTGTTGGAGCGCAACTCCATGGAGACATGTGCACTTGGTGTACATCTCTCAACCACTACGGACTCCAGTGGGAGGAGTTTCGGCGCACATTCCAGTGCAGATTCCGAGGGGCCTTCACCTCTGTACAGACCCAGAGCAGACTGACTCTGGATGCTCAACAATCGGGTGAGTCTTTAACAGCTTTCGTCACCCATAAAACCCACCTTATTAAACTATTTCATCCATATTTGCCAGAACAGGAAGTACTTGAAGTAATTGCAGAAACTGCCTGACTTGAATTCAGAGCAGCCATGATACAGTTGCTTAATGGCACATTAGAGGACTTAATGCATGCTGAAATAATTCTGGAGAGAATGCATGAGACACTATGCCATGACAAAAGCACTGTAAAATGTTGGCATGAGCAGAGGTAGGAAAATGTAAACAAACCTCATTCTGGCACGTCACAAAATTTCCCACCACCACCCCGCAGCTATAGCAGATAAATGCATGAGAAAATGTACAGTGGGACACTGCGTGAAAAAGTGTATCATGGGCAATCGCATGAAAGTATATACAAGCAGGATCAGAAGCGGAGGGGAGCCATGGGGTCTAGTGGCCAGAAGCCACAATACCCGAACTCAACAGGTAATGACAACAATTTACAGGAAGGACGGAATCAGGATTGCCCACCCCGACACCTGGTATAGGTACTGCCCAACCCCACAGTATCACTGGCACAACAAATGCCCGAACAATCCTCATATGGGACAGATTAAAGGTGTGGCAGAACATAAGCAGTAGGGAAACAGGTTACAGGGATGAAAGGGCCAGATGCATCTGACCCATCAGAATTTGGACAACAAATACGAAACTAACCCCACAACAAAATTTGGTACATCAGATTAGTAACAGCCACGCACCTTTATCCGCATTTTGGTTTCAATCAATGGACAATCGTGTCACGCTTTAATCGATACTGCAGCCTCACATAACTTCGCACGACTGCACTAGATACACAAGCAAGATGTGACACCTACAGACCACGTGATTCGGTTGGCCACGGATGAGCATTGTAGTATGGCAGTAGGATAGGCAGTAGTAACGGCTCAGACCCGGGACATTGAGACAAAAACAGCAGTCATTGTTACGCCTGACATCCGTGACGAGGCTATTCTTGGAATACCATGGCTGATGGAACAGCATACAATCGTGGAACCAACCACAAGACGATTACATTTTGGCATGAATGAGAAACGCACAGTGTATAACCTGGACCGCTGTCCAACGGGTAGCTTACCCAAAGTAAGACTAGGGGAATCCGACAATAAATTCTCGCTCGAACACCAGGCCACATTTCAGCGCATCCTTGACAAATGCTGTGGCGTATTTGGCAGGAAAAATGTATTGAAACAGACCACAATAGCCGAGCATGAGATTCCATTGATAGAGGAGAAACCGGTACATACCAGCCTACGAGGTTATTTACCTCATCAGATGCGGATAATAAAGAAACAGATGCAGGAAACGCTTGATGATGGAGTGATAGAGCCGATAAATAGGTAATTTAATTCCGCGATCACATTAGCTCCCAAAAAAGACGGAACATGGCGATTCTGTGTGGACTTTCGACCACTGAATAAGGTAACGTGCAGTACACTTCCACCGTACATCAGTGTAAAAGACGTGTTAATCACATTGGGGCAAACTAAGGTGTGGACATCTTTGGATAAGAAAAGTGGTTATTGGCATGTGCCGGTAAAACTTGAGGATAGGCCGAAAACTGCATTCATGGCCCCAGATGGTCGACATTTTAATTTCTGTGCAATGCCATTTGGTTTGAAATGTGCACCTGCGACATTCCAGGCAATGATGGTACATGTATTGGACGGCATTATTGGAGAGTATATGCTGGCATATCTCGATTATGTAATTATTTGGTCGAACAGTTAACAGTAGTCCTGAAGAGGCTTGCAATGAATGGCCTCACATGCTCAGTTGAGAAATGCCATGTGGGTAAAATCAGCATCTATTCCTTAGGCCGTGTGATTGATCAGGAACGAAACCGGCCAAATCGGTAACAGTTAAGGCTCATCGACAGCTATCCAAAATTTAAGATACGCAACAGCTGCGAAAGTTTTTCGGTCTAATTAATTGGCTATGAGAACACATCCCAGGGATCGTAACAATCACAGGGTCCTTGACCCAACTATTTTCATCCTAGAAAAGATTTCAGTGGACGAGCGAGGCAGAGAAAGCATTTTTAGATATCAAGCATGAGTTCAGGTCATGCCCGACATTATCATGCTACGGAACAAGCAGACATTTGTACCTTCAAACTGTCACAAATCTGGAGGGAATAGGTGCAGTATTGTTCCAGGTTAACGACAGTGGGAAGAAGCACATAATTGATTTTGCAAGCGCGAAGCTAGGGCAAGCTGAAAGACATTATGATGTCAATCAGAAGGAATGCCTGGCAGTTATTTGGGTGGTGAAGAAATACCACATATATCTGCAGTATCAGCAGCTTACACTACGGACCGACAACTGGGGCCTAGTTTGATTGCATAGCATGCGGGAAGCAAGGGGCAAACTGAAGAGGTGGCCTTGCAGGCCTACGATTTTATAGTAGAACACGTGTCTGGTAAGGAGAACGAAGTGATGGACGCACTGTCACGTAATTCCAACAATGAAGTGATCGTCCGGGACGAAGCAGAATGGGAGGATGTTTTACAGCTAAGTTCAAGTGACCCCATATCGGAAGTATACGTGCAGCAGATAACAGCCGGTAACAATGAGGGCTTACTCAGTGATTTTCACAGGGAAGTTGCAGAAGCACAAAAAGGTTGCAAATTGACGCAGGAAAAGGCCGGAAAAAATGCGCAGCATGAGGTAGAGGGATGTCGCGTCATAGATAGCAGGTTGGAGACCTGTTCTACTCAACAGTCGCAGAAGTGATGAGTGTGTGTGAGGGATGAAGTGTTCGCCTATTCGCACTGTGGCAGTAGGGTGGGACACCCTGGTGTTGAGCAGACTATCCGGAACGTTCGCTACCATTTTTTTTTTACCAGGCCTTAGCAAGGACGTGAAGAAATTCGTTCAACAATGTCATAGGTGCAATGTATACAAGACACGTTGTGCAGACGGAAGACACCAACAAAAGTCAGGCATGCTGAGAAAACCGTTCGAAACAGTTTGTCTGGATATTATGGGTCCATATCCAAGGACAAGATAGGGAAGCGAATTCTGCTCGTACTAACCGATAATTTCTCATGATGGACAGAGGCATACCCTACCAGTAGGGTGAGAGCTTGGAATGTAGCAATTGCACTGGAGGAACAGTTTATTCCACGTTGGAGATATCTGTGAATCTGTTGATGGACAACGGTACACAGTTTACTGGTCGGAAATGTAGGGAACTGTGTTCAAAATTGGGAGTTTATCACATCACGATGGGGAGTACCATTCGAGAGCCAACCGACAGAGCATAGAAACTAACAAATAAAAGCTCAACTCAGACTCTGTGTGTGCGAACAGCAAGCCACTTGGGCGGACCACATTCCCATTATCCTATATACGTTGAGGAGATGCGTAAATGCAACGACAGGGCGATCGCCCCTTGAAGTATTGTTTATTGTTATGCCACAATCGAAGCCTACGAGGGGAAGCGAAATGCCCACAACAAGAAGAAAGCAGTGCATTGCCGAGTATGGATACGCGGAGACAGCAAAGTCAGAAATACATGCAGGACATCAGACAGCAGAAAGAGCGCTATGCAGCAAGATGGCTACCAGTCACGAACAGACTGTCATGAAGACTGCATGAGGGGCAGGCAGTATATGTATGGATTCACCTCCAGTCCACTGCGAAAAAGGATTTCTGTGCAGGTTTAGCAGCACACTGGAGTGGGCCGCACCATGTGCTACAGATGCACGGACCCACTACATACAGCATTCACGTGGGAAGGAGGAAGGTAAGGGAACATCGGCACGACATCCGGCTGACCCCCAGGTGCCATCGACGAACGAAGTCAGTCCTGGTGTGTCCTGACCCCATGATGGCGACGGCCACGACGAGCTCGGGGAAAAAGCAGGAGGGAACACGAGGTATGGCAGCACCTCAGAAGGGGAGAGCCCGAAGAGGACCCACCCATGTGCACCGACGACAGATCACCACCAGGGGTGGTGCAGAACGGAAACACTGATGACGAGCTCTAGCAGGAACAGAGTAGAGCGGGAAGTGCGTCAGCACTTCAAGAAGGTGCAGGAGGAGAGGATGATGTTGCACAGGTGTTGCCCGGCATCAGCATACCCCACAGGGAACCAGTAACACTTCATCCGTAAGTGCAAGTAGAACAAGAGGTGCAAGTGCAAGTAGAGCATGAGGGACAATCATACGTGTGTATGCAGTATGAGGAGGTGCAAGGACGATTGCAAGAGCAGGATGTTAATGCAGGTACAAGTGTGTTTGCAGGGGATGTTCAGCCAGGTCGCACCTGGAGATGGCGGAACCAGCAGGACAGCAGGAGTGAGGAAGGTGACAGCGAGAGCAGCAAGTCAGGGAGCTCGCTTTGCCTTCGGCGGTAATGTTGGTGGGCACACCCGCCAAAGCAGTATCACCAGTGCAGGCAGCCAGAGTTGCTTAGCAGGAAGGGACAACCACTTCCCAGTGCATCACACGGCGGAGCCACAGGAGCGGCGGTACCAAATGTGTTCATGCAGGCCGGCCCACACAAGATTCCAAGATCACACAATTAAGAGTTTCGTTGCTTCACAAGACTAAGTTACTAGCCGAAAGCATATAAAAAATATTTACTTCCATGGAACATTTAATTGATCTAAATATTGATCTACATGTATTCGTTATTATGTTATCATGTGGTATTTTGGGAACATCCTTAATTCGTTTTCTAGACAGTAATCATATTCTTATCATCTTGTTCTTCATATGCTGACAGGGACAGCAGACAGTAGTTCGTTTTTATATTAATTATTAATTGTAGCATTGTAAGGTAGTTGTAAAATCTTGTCATGTATAGTGTTATAAATGTCTATTTATTAAATATGTAAACATGATTTTACATGTGCTTTCAGTAGATAGAGCCTATCTTAAAGTTGCACTATTACACGAATATTGGTACATGTTACTGCTATTCTGATTCTAGGAAACATGATAATTTATAGTGATAATTCTGAAAAAAATCTGTTTTGATACATTTTCTCGATTAGAATTAACGTGTTGATGTTCGTAAATATATATGTGAAAAAGCGCCCATAACTCTACATCTATGATTTATACTTTTATAAATAATTCTGTACGAAATACTACAAGGATTCGCTTACTTTGCAGGATAAATGTTTCTTCATTATTTTCGTTAGTAAGCACATATTCGGGGGAACTTCTTACGAGGATACCATACATAGTTCATAACTTTAAGCAAATTACTTTCGACAGTCACCACTCACAAGACTCCGACTTATATAATGCAATTTTGAAATTGGTGGTCTTTTTTTTTTCTTTTTGCTCGTTCTACAATTTCTGTTCTACCTCGGCGAGCAAGAGCAGAAATATCTATTGCACGTGCCACCCGAACAACATACAAAAAAAAGTGTTTTCCACTAACACGTAAGTCAACTAGCAGAAAAATAGCAGAAATAGTACGACACTGGCAGAATAGCAAGCCACACGAACACACCTTATTGTGAATTGCGACAGTGATTTTATTAACCGGTGGCGGATGGTGATTGGATGAATTCATATGGTGAACTAGTGAAGATTTCGGCAAAATGGTGATAGCAAAGCATATGTTAAGTCGAGATAAAAGATTTAATTAAACATTTTTACGAAAATCTAAATTGTACTGCTCTGAGAAAGTTTTTCCTAACACATGATTTCTGAATGATATTTGAAAAGTAAAAATTAAGTTCCAATAGTTATAAATCTCACTCTAGGTAGCGTAAAACAAGTTATAATTTATTTTGAAAACAAAGTTATTGCTTTTCAAATCTAATCGCTATTTATAATACATTTATAGGTGTGTAATAAAACATAGAAGAACAATCAACTATATTGTGTGCTAAAATGAAAATAAACATAAATACTTTTTTGTAAATATGAACATGTTATACACTGGTTTTATTAACATAATAGAAAAAAATGATTGACTATTGAAATCACCTTCGAGCTGGGCTGTCGTGAGATGAACATCGCGCTCGTGGCTGCTCACTCTCCAGGATCTGAATGCTGCTTGGGACCAGCAAAGGTGAGATGCTTTTGCGAGTGTGGTGACCATTCCACAACTCAACGTGTCTCCAGGTGGTGGATTGGGGATCCCCAGGCTCTGTGGTGTCTGTGAATAATTAAATACCAGATTGTGGACCAACTGGCTGGCTCTACAGCCTCTACAGCGTGGTCGTCGTGCTCGAGGTGCCAAAGGGCAAAGTGTAGCGAAGCAGGTGTTTTGCGTGAAGGGATGGAGGGGGGGGGGGGGTGATCTCGAGGTGCTAAAGAGTGAAGTGTAGCGAACCGCACTGCTGGCTATCGACTCGGAAGCGCGAGGGATGGATTGGAATGCATCGGACCTCCGAAGCTCCCAGATGCCAGCCTTCACACCTGGGCCAGCGGATTCGCCTCCTTTTTTTTGTTTGCTTGTGTTCCAGAACTTGCCCATTAGAAACCAAGCTCATGGGAACTCCCTGCCCTGCAATTTTTCTGGAGTACCTGGATGAAACAATCTCTACCTCCTACCTATGGGCTTAAGTCCTACATTTCTAATACCTATTGAGTTATTCGGGGTATAATCCCCTTCCTGGTGAATTCGCCTACATCACTGGTAGCTCCTGGAAGTCTCACCGAGAACTTTTAAGTGCCCACCCAAGACCGACTGAGTTTTTGGAGGAGTGGGAGGGGGTGACTCCCTGGTGGTACTCCCCACCTTCACCCACAGCTTGGAGAGCCTGATGTTGGAGAAGAAGAGAGAAGGTGGTGTCGGTGCCACGACTGAGCTGCTCAGTTTCCCGACGCGCTCGACGAGAAGCAGGGATGGCCCTGCATTAAATAGCTGCTGCCAATATTGTTTTACTGGTTCGCCTGCACAGGAATATTGGCAGTAGTTAGATCAAGGGTGCCCCAGACCCACAGACCCCCGCCCTCTCTTCTTTCGACACCTATTCAAATAACACGGATGCCACACCTGCTGTCTCCTAGCAACATTTTAATTAATGTTTCCCAAGTTTTTGAACTCTTTTCTGTCGACTGGGTTTTTATGGTACTATGCCGGTTGGGACGAGGATCTGGAGTTTATTAATGTCGGGTTCAATAGTGCATTGCATGGTTTCACAGGTGTTCCTCCATCTTTACTCTTCCTTGGGCGACCACTTACGCATCCACTTTTGAACCTGTTTAATATTCTGCCGTTTCCATCCTCTCTGTCTGAAACTGACCGGAATGAGTTGTTGGGTGAGGTCGGCTGGCTTTAGATTTCAGCCAAGCAGGCTGTTAATGATAGGTTAAATGTAAGTAGTTCCCCTGATTCTATTCCTGTCGGCAATCTCGTTCTCGTTAAGAGCTTTCGACTGGCAGATCTTAGAAATGATATTACGTCAAAACAATTGCCAAAATTTAATGGCCCTTGGGCCTAATATGGCGAAACTCGTTATCCCATCGTCAGGCAGGCTTTTCCGTGAAGCGCATGTTGCGCATTCAAAAAAAAATTGTGCCCAGAACTTAATTTGTTTTGATGCTCCTCTTTGAGTGTGTACACATGTATTTGTAATATTGAATTGTGATAGTATGTGCCTTTAGTCCCTTTTCCCTTTTCCTACCACGAACATTTTGTTTAGTTTATTTCCCTATTCTAATACTCCGACATTTGTTTTTTTTTTTTGTATGAACCTATCATCCCCCATGCTGTGCCATGGAGACCCCTTGCCGTCGCGATGGAGAAGAGCGGCGGTGCTGCCTGAAGATCTTGCTGCCCTGATGTCTGCAGACCCCTGCAACCTCATATACTCGAGAAGACGCCCAGCTCAAAGCACCTGGATAATACTTTGCCTGCTATGTGTGCCTTCCCTGGGGAAGAAGGATGTTCTTCGTATTGTCGATTTGAAGAGATGGAGAGATTGTTTTTGTCGCTATTTCTGTACTGTGTTATTAAACTGTACTGTAGGTCTGTTTTGGGAGACTGTTCTCTTTCTCAGTTTCCTTCAAGACTTCTTCTATCTATTTGAAACTTCTTACTTGTTATTGTTTTTGGATGTGTATTTAATGAGCCAGGGTTGCCAGAGTGTGGAACTGAACTGAACTTTTACCAGCAAGGGTTGTTTTGTGTGGGAAGGGGTGGGGGAGAGAGTGTTGTAGTGGCGCTACACTCTTTTGATTAGTTAGTGCTATCGTCACTGCCGCCAGTGTGTGAGAACGTTCTCCATGGCCAGCTGGTCGACCCTCCCTTCTCCTTTCTCTTCCCCCACTCGCCCTTTCCCTCTCGGCACGTGACTAAATTTCATTTGAGGGGGTCATGTGACTACTGGAGTGTAGGAGTACTGGTATCTCTCAAATTTATTCTACTGCCGATTACCACATCGAGACAATCTGTATATTGTGAAGAGGGCATCGTCGAAAGTCATAATGGATACGACATGATTGAAATTGTAATATCCATTGCAGCTTGACATCATTTGTTTGCAAAGGCTTTAAATTTGTAAGATGGTCTGCCTCGACGGGAACGAACAGTATCGGTGAGTGTTGGACACTTTGAGGAAAGAAAATGGGTTAAGTTTTGTAATTTTTCTGTAACTGTTGAGAGTGCTTAATTTTGGCGGTGAGCGGCCTTAATTTCTAGAGTAGCATATATATATGTATATGTATATATATATATGTATATATATATATATATATATATATATATATATATATATATATATATATATATATATATATATATATATTTGCTTGGCACTGGTTGGTATGTCTGGCCTGGCTCAATGTTGTTTGTATCGACGAACTGTCCACACTTTGCCTGAATCAGAAACCTTTTAATTGTCTTTTTTATAATTTTAAATATTCAGCTTCACGATGCTTTGGAGGCCTGCAAACTCATATTGGGTACTGTCGTGAAAATTAAGCCTGTCAAATTATTTTAATGTAATAAATTTTAATGTGTAGCTGTTATGGTAAATGCCCTTTGATGGGTCGTTTTGGCTGCGGCATTTGCCATGTTTTTAAATATAAATTATTTCTGGAGCCAAGTAATACTAAACAATCATGTATATGCTCCGTTAATAAACAACATATCTTATGTGTGCGTTCATGGTACGCACGAAAATGTGAGCAGCAAGCCTTGAGGAAATTTTTGAATAGTTAAGAGTGTTGGCACGTAACAGGAATTGTGATCACCCTAAAGGAGAGTTTCATTATTTATCGTCCTTTACTGTCCACGAAAATTGATTCCCGGAATATTTTAAATATAAAGGCAAACTGGTGAGAATACTATTTACCACTTAAAGAGTCAGTCAATGTGACTTGTTGGTAACTAGGAGTACATTGTAACAGTTGAATACAAAATCTTTAGGCACGTGAGTTCGTGCTTATCGAATTGTAGTATTGACGGATGGATTAAATTTAATTTAAATTACAGGAATCTAATCAGAATAAATTGTGACAGGAAAATATTCTGGAGAGAAATAAGGGTATATTTTTGAAAATTGCTCTAAGCAATCTGGACTGGCTATAGGGATCTTTCTTTATGTCCACTGGCTGGTAATATTAAGGAAATTGTATTTAATCTTTCATTGGGATATTTTGGGCACTACGTGCTGTCTAGTAAATGTTGTGTGTTGTCGGGGCAATATATTTTTTATGTAATGATTTTAATGCCCTGAATGAATATTCTCATAATTTCTTACTGATCAGTATTAACTATCATAAGCTTGTGATTTTAAATACCTTTGTCAGTATTATAGAATGAAACTATGTGATAATCATGTTTTTATTTTAGCTACGTCGTTGATTGATTTAAACACTCTTAATGCTTGTTGAGTTTTGAAAGTGAAATAAAATACAGTTTTCAAGTAAGATGGTTGTTATTTGTATGTAACACGCTGAATTACCAGTGCACCTTCTTAATCAAACTGACGACACTGTCAGAAGTTTTTCAGCTGTTAGGTAACGGAATTTCTGCCAGAGTTTCTGGCGAAGTTATCAGCCATCCTCCAAAATTTAAAGTTAATCCATACTTTGTAAGAAAATCCGTGCCTAGGATAAGTGGTTTTACAAGTCCTTTTACAATCAAAACATTGGCTAGTTTAGTAGAACCTAAGCCCTCAATTGTCAACAGAGTCTGCCGATTTATAATAGGACTGGAATGTGACGTTACGCCAATAATTTTCAGACATGGAACAGGAAGGATAGGAACTTTAATTCCTTTACTCTCTATCTCCTTAATCACCTCCTCGTTCACACAACTTATCTCAGCACCACTGTCCAGTAAGGCCGGGACCTTAGTTACACAAACGTTCAAAATTAATTCAGGACATAAAAAAGTACCAGAAGTATGTAAAATGTCATCATCATCCCTTTAAAAAAAATCCCTTTCAGACTCATCCATAAATAGTGCCTATACCATAGTCTTATTACTGTTACTAACCAAATTTGCCGAAACAAAATTTTTATCTTCAACTTCACTGTTACCATCTGCAACATCTATGGCAGGTGTCCCCACGAGTATTGTTTGGGTTGGCGTCTGGAGACTGCTCATGCCAACCCGTTCTAGTTTAACGCTACTTGATTAGGGTTACTACCACTTACATTACTACACACCTGATTACCAGGTGGTTGAAATAAATTAGCACAAGTATTCAATCCTTTGTTCCTATGGAAGTAACCCTGCGACTGTTGCGCCACATTAGTTACAGGGCAACGATTACTTACATGATTATCGCATGTTCTGTTAGGTGGTAACGAAACTGTCCTCCTGGAACTGGGGCTACATTATTCAAGTCAGTGGTTAATACGCATGGTCTGTGATAATTGCCCTGCTGATTTCTAAACCAATTATTTTGATTTTTAGTTCCCAACATTACTGTCCTGGGGCGATGAGTTAGTGTGATTTGCATTGTGATGTACTTGTGGTAGAACAGAGTAAACCATGCCGTCTGTTGTTACGAAGGTGTTGGACTGTGGGCGGAGATCTCGAGCTTCGCATCTGTCACTTCTCTCGCTTTTTCTCGGGCAATACCCTGCAAAATATAGCTTGTTACGCCTTTTGCCATTCGTGTAGTGGTTCCTCCTCTGTAGAACGTGACCCTGGGCCACAATTAGCTTCGTTCTCAGAATTACTTTTCAAACTAAGGAAGTTAACATTTGGTTTTCTACCTGGTGAGTTTTGATTAGGATGTTGATTATTTCTGAAGTGATAGGTCTGGTATAAAGGGAGTGGACGACTTGTTTTATTTCGGTCAGCTTCCCTGGCACCAGTAGATCTTTGACATTCATTTTGATATATTTTTAGAGTTTAATGGCTGAAATAATTTAAACTGGTAAACGGATGGTCAGCCCATCAATCTTGATACTGCTGCAGCAGCTGTGAAAATATCACCTCCATCAGCTCCTTGTCTTCCATGGGGGCATTCAAATGTCTCGTCCTCTCGTACATTTCACTTATATACTGTTCAAGTGTTTTGCTACCTCGCTGATCGTAGTTTTCCAAATGTAGTCAGGCTCTCAAATTCCCCTGGATACACAACATCCAATATTGGTATAGGAATACTGCTTTAAACTGTTCAAAACTTGTGATATTTTCCTATATTACCTCCCACCAGAAAAGTGCTATTGATTTCAAGCTTAGGCTTAGGCAGGATAACATTTCCTGGTCCGACATACTAAACAACTTCGCATACTCTTCTAGTCTTTTCAGGTAAATCACAGGGTTTTCATTCTGGTTTCCTGAGAATTTAGGTACCTCATTTACCCAGTGTTTTGCAAGATGATGCAATACTGCGGTTGTAGGGTTTAACAGTGAAGTGTGGTCTGAAGTATTACCTCGGTTTGCAGCAGCACATGTGTTATTGGCTAAACCAGCAAAATCGGTATGTTTCTGACCTATAATTACAGGCGAAACACCTTCACTTGAACGAGCTAGTCTTGATAGGGAACTAAGTTCAATTAATTTCCTCTGTAATTCATTATTTTTTCTTCAAAATTTCTTTTAGCCGCTAGGTATTAAGCTTCTGTACTTGATAATTTCGTATTCAGTTAATTCTCGAAATTTATGAGCTGGAGGCCGACTTGAGTTAGCTCACTAGGTTCGGAGATAATATTGGCTGTTACTTCCGGCCTCTTTTCTACTTCCGTCAGTCTGTTTTTCAAATCGACGAGTTGATCTCCTAGACATTCTTTGATACGATCTATCCACATAACTAATCTCTTCTCCACATTCTGCAGATTCAGTTGTACATTCGGTACCTCACTTTCCAACATATGTTGGCTTTCCTCCGGGGTTTCCTGTGAATGTGTAATCCTTTTGTCGACCCTGTTTTCCAGTCGATCCAACCTTTCACACAAGCCGTCAGTCCTTTCCTTCAGACTTTCCTGGCACGCCACCTACACATGAACTTTCTCCTCCAATTGTTTCATAGTATTTTGAGTGTCGGCTAGCTGAGAAGTGAGATTAGTTACTTTGCTCCTCAACCCCTCAAAACTCCGAACCTGTTCTGCGAATCTATCATTTACCCTATCAAAACCTTATTTCATATCCTTCCTCATTTCTTTCATTTCCTCGCCTTGGTTTGTCATTCTCACCCCCATTTCTTGCATCATGCAGATTAATGTCTGTATGGAGTCTTCACTAGCTTGAACTGTTCCTACCCCTGTCGTATCAACGTTAGTATTAGGTACTTCCATACCGACATCAGTAACCAACTATACATGTTCATGGATATTTAGCGACTCGTTGTTACCCAGAGTTCCCCCATCTCAGAATTCCCAACATCACTCAACTCAGGTGTACCCACAATACCGATTGTATCAGACTTTCCATCCTCCATCTCCTCATCACTTAATCGATGTCTAGGCCTTGAAGAACTCTGCAGGAAGTAAGGTTCTCTTCGCTCATTACTCATTCCCTTCTCTTATTAGTATCGGCCACCATGATAAAGGCACCAGAAGACTGATGTTAGTGAGCTAGTGTCGTAGGGACAACAAATTTTGAAGGGTCGTGAACACAAAACCATAATCAACACAACCTGCCAGAAAAACACATACAATTATAAAATAAAGGTGGTGTAGAGTCGAGTGCCCAGATCAATTGGAATGGGGGGAGACAACACTGAAAACCACTCAGTATTTACCTTTAGAGTACCCTAGGCACCAGGTGTCTAACATGCGAGAGTGAATGTAGGGTAAACCCTACATCAGTTTCATTCTTTTCTCAGTGCAACAAGAACACTATTTCAAGTGGGATTTGTGAAACGGGTGTTTGTTCTATCAAGCACAAACAACATGATTGAGTATGCATTGTACACTAGGTTGGTTACCCAATTTAGAATGTGTTTGGTGCCAAAATTAATTTACTTGGCAGTAATCAAATTGCCATACACTAGTTCGACTCAAGTCTAAGTAGACAAATTACAGATTGAGTCAGTTGTCAACAAGAATAGACACTGATACTGACAACACACAAAGCACTTAATAACATACTACAATGAGTACCAAAAGTAAATTTAAGACTCTCTTTACTGAACTTAGACACACAAGAAAAACACGACACTTCAACATTCAGAAATGACACATTACAAGAAAACGCATTGGCAGTAGGCATTCCTACACTAATATTGCAGACTTTGCAACCCTCGAAATAGTAAAAACAACATACACCATTATCATAGAACAGGAAATAATTCAATGGACATACAAGAATCAAAGTAAGCATGCGTAATCTCACTAAGAGTTAGCTTAGAAATTATAGGCTTGCAGTTCTGATCTGAGCATGAAGAACTCATTTCCATAAGTGTCAATTTTGGCGTGGGTATGGGAAAATATGGCCTTAATCTCTTGAAACATTACAATGAAATTCATCTTAGGCAAACTGCAATCTCTCAGTAAGGGTGCCTGGAGAAGCAATTCATAGCTTCTTAATTTTAAACAGCATAATCACAGTCTCAAAAAAAATATTTCACTTGCACTCGGCTTAGCCAGATGGGCAGAAAAGGCTCCTAGGCATCCGCAATTATTAAAGCACTCGACTAATGCAGAAATTGGCACATGATAACTTGCAAAGAAATAAGTTTAAATCCTTAAGTTCATTACTATGTATGCATACAAATGTCCAGATCAGACTGCAGATCATAAGATAAACTAATCGTCCCTCACTTGCATTTCGTCGCATAATTGCGGCCATACCAGCAGTTTACATTTACCCATTACCACGACCATCTCGCAGCATGCCAGTACCATATCCTATATCAGTGATGACATCGTCGGCGTCGGTCCTTTTAAAATCACATATTTATGACTCTTTCCTCGGCTGTGGGCTACCTTGGCAGAATTCCAGGACTCCTACATCAAACACTGGTGAAACAAATACATTTTAACTAATTTTGGTGCCAAGCACCGGTACATCACTTGACGAAAATTAGGATCTCTCGAAAAGATGTCTGAATGGTTTCGTGGCTGCTGCTGGAAGAAGACCGAATTCGGGGCTTGCACATCCACGCCAGAGCATGATTGTGGAAACCTGAATTGCATTGTTATCAGTTCAACCGAGATTGGCTAATAACAATTAAATTCAAATTCGGCACTCTTAAACATATGCAGAGGATGTTCCTAAACTTAACATGAACAAAAGCCACAAAATTAAAAGTGACAAAAATTATTGTTAATCGTTAGCTTTATATACGAAAAATAATAAATATGCATTCATCCTGAAAAAATTCATGTCCACTATTTGAGGTTAAGTTCAGAAAGTTCATCACTACGTCTGTAAAATCACTATATAAATGTTTTTTCAATACCTAACCAAAATAAAGTTTGTATTGGTAAACACACAAATCAGTGTCACTGTGTACAAGGGAAATACACCTGTTCAAAAATAAATATAAATATAAATATTATGGGTTAAGAATGATTGTTGGTAAAATGTAAAGAAATCTATCTGTCAAAATGTAAGTGTATACAAACTTAAGATGGTGTTCTAGAATGACTATCATTATAGTATCTAACACAGCCTGTCCTGCAATGCTTTTTAGGTGGCTTTTGTGATGAACTGCAGGACTATACTGAGCAGTTGAAGAAATAGTTTCTGATGCTTCTCTTGAGTCATAATGGCATGCAGGGAAAATGAAATTATGTTGTACATTTTCTGCTTGAACACTACAATTTTGCCATCACAGATGTACTTACATCTTAACCACTCGCTACGCTTCCAATAAACAAATATTTCATTCTGTTATATATTGCAATTCACATAGTATATTAGGCCATTATATGTATATATATATATATATATATATGATACAAATAAAATCAAATAAATAGTTGGATACAACTTAAAGGAAAAATAGTTCCCTCCATCGATAGTGACTTGATGATTTTTATAAATTTTACACTTTGAAGGAACCGGTTGATTCAAATGCAGCATGTAAAAAATACGATATATTGAGTAATGAATACATTAAAATTTTGGAAATTTGAGGATATAAACTTTCAAACGTCAATACCTTTTTCAAGTACGATGTAAAAAATTCTAAAAAATGGTCAAAATCAGCTTGTTTCTACTAGATGGTATAATCAACTACGAAGCTATGTTGAAACTCAACCCGATACTCAAAATCGATTCCATTTTATCCATAACTCAAGATCTAAACAATTCCTCGAAAAGTAGTTTTTACGTCATTTTAAAAATTGTCTTAAATGGATGGTCAAACATTCTGCGATAATCAGCCAACAAAACCAAATTTTTGTGAGTTAGTTGACAAGTAAATCGCCGAAAATGATTACACAATTTACTCGAGATGTATTCAGACTAATGGAAAAACCAATCAAGTAAACATGGTTCCCGTGGTCGAATTAATTTTCCGAATCTATGTGACGGGATTTGATCCTGTAAGCTCGATATTACATATATTGTTTGTTCCTGTAATGGGATTCTGCCTGGCGATCGTGCTTGCCAATCATATACGTATAGAGGTGCAAAGGGAAGACGATTTTCCCGAAGGTCCCGAAGCTCAAAATACACCTGGTTCAGACGATGTTCTCTGCAATTTGTTGCTTAAGTTTCTGAAAAAGTCTTCAAAAACTGATGCTGCATTCGAGCATGACATTTCACCTCTCCTTCGGCACAACGTCAGTGAAGCATCCATGATAAACGTATACAAATTCTATAATCGACATTGCAATGGCATTTACCGGAAACTATTCGGACCTCGGGCCAAAGAATCAATCCTCACCGACCAAGTACATGGTTTGTGCACGAATCTGTTTGATAAAAATATAAATTATTTACCACTACTAATCTAAGCCATCAACGAAAAACTACCATTTCACGATATCAATCAACGAATTTTCTTGTTTGATTTCTGTGGGAGAAATGACTGGTGCCAAAAACTCGCGATTGTCTATGGTTATTTCCTGGCCTTTGGCCTTCGAACTATGAGCGCAAAAAATTAAGACATCAGAGTGCATAATGAGTTCGATGTTTGAACATATTCTTAAGGTTAATTTACCTACTTATTCATTTATGTAAGACTTTTTTTGATAATTCGCGAGCATGATTATATAGTGGAGGTAATCATAGATCAATAAAATAGAAACGAACAGTTTATGGAAACAATTTTGAAAGAGTTTAAAGTATAACATAGTGTTGCTTGGTAACATATCATGTCAAATCCAAAAACATTATATATACAGCAAAATGTTACAATTTGTTTTGTTGATTGATCAATTCAAATTCAAACTTTATGTTTTGAAATTTTAACTCATTATGGGGATTACATAAATGCGAAATTCGTCTTGTATATCAACGTTGCATAGTAAATGCAAATTTTATTTTCCAGTTTCTTAAACGAAATTGCATTGTATTTTTTAATAATAATTTTAAATGATAAAAATGTGAGGGCAGATTAATTGTCCTTCGCCCCAGCCCCTGAGTGATCAAAGGCCGGCCCAGAATAAAGGCAACGTGTCTGAAACCTAGTATCCCTATAGTAATCATCCTTATTGCAGTGTTCTGTGTTGAATGTTTATTGTAACCATCACCAGTGTTTGTTCACATCATTTCATCATGTTTCTAGCAGGGTAGGTCCTGTTGTTATTTTTGATAATCTTATTGCTGTGTTTGTGTCCTTCGCATAGTCATAGATCAAGCTGAGATTCATACACGTGTGCAAGTAGACCCCTCCGCAGCATGTGGGCCAGCTTTCGCCTGCCTTTGTGCCACGGCGGGAGTTCAGTAAGCGAGTAGTGTCCAGAGGGTTTGGCCCACGTGACTGCATTCCATGTTTTCCCGTGCTGGGCGGCATCATCACTTATACCAGCAACTTCTCAGAAATAGTGTAATTAATTTTGGAACCTTTTTCGTTTATATATCCACCCAGGATATTACCCGTAGCCTCCCCAGGAATAGCATTGCTTGGCGAGTATTTTATATATTATCAGTACACCATAAAACCATCTAGCCAAGTGCTTTTGTAACTGCTTCACCTCGCTGCAGGTTTACAGCGAGCAAATGTGTAAAGTTTTCCCCTGGAGGGAAATGTAATAATCATACCAATTAAATATGGCATGAACTGACGAGAGCATTTTTCATTCGGACACTGCAAGGCATTTCAGGGTATGGGCCCTTCAATCCTTCCTTAATTTTGCAATTTCTGGGATAAATTTGGTTAGGATTTATATTCTACCCGGGGTGCCAGGCATTGTCCAGCGACAATGCCGTGATGTTGTAGAGCTCACTCTGTGATTTCTGGGTCGTGTGCCGATGACCAAAGGCGAAAATCCTTCCAACCTGGTATTCCAAATTAAAAGTGTGTACTGCGCAGTGAGTTCTCTATGCGACCCACACACCTTTAATTAATGGTAAATGATGAACATAAAACACTCGATGGATGACAAATACACTTCGATAATCATTTGCGTGTAAAGTACATTTTAGCGGGAAGGTGGGGTCTGTGCACCGAAATGTCCGAAGACGACCCGAATGAAAGACATACAGTCATGACGTAAATTCAATGGGTTTTATTAGGTTCCTCTGTGGGAACAACTTATGTACATTGCAGGGCTTAAACTGCCGACAGGGTGAAACAGTACAAACATAGTGCAAAGCAAGTAAAATTGTTTTAAAGGTAACTTATGCCTTCCCCTGCGATGCTAACCTGAATGGCGGCAGGGGGGGAGGAGAGAGTGGAGAGTTCCGGGCTGCAGATGAAATTTGGTTGACGTGTGTCATGTGTCCCATCCAAAACCCGTTTAACCACTGCTATGCTATTAAGCTGCATAGTTGGTATGCACACTCGGCGAGCAGAACAGTAAGTGCAGTGCAGTGCAATTGTAGATACAACACAACACAAACTTGAGCACGTGGCGTCAGTGCACTCACTGTAGCGCATTATTATTAAATAAATTGTTATTTTCAGTGATATATTTTATGCACGGTTTTGCATGTAATATGTAAACACGGGCGTCCACGTGTTTACATCATTTAGGCAAGGAAACAACCTGACATGTGCCCACGTGACCCCTTCCCCTTAAACCGTTTACCTGCCAAACCAGGTTCTGTAACGCAGTGTGTGTGCACGCTCTATGAGTGCAAATGCAGTGAAGTGTGGCAAGGAACGATGCAGGGGCCGAGCAGAGTGAGCGTGACCATGCGCACGTCGTGCAGGAATCTGAAAATAGACCCTGTGAAATTTCTGTTATTTAATTTGTACAATAAAAGGGCAAGGTAAGTTCACAGAACGGGACAAAACTAATAACGACGCCTGTCTTCGCATCCCTAATGTCCTCAGTGTTCTAGAAGTGTCTTTTGTAATTTTCTGTAATGTTAATTTACTGTCTTTCATTTTCACATCAGCCATGCACTGCAATGTTTTGGTATAATTAATAATATTTGCAGGGTTAATTTTAAGAGCAATATGTAACAACCGGCATGCAGGATATGGGTCCAATTTGCAAATGTTGTGTGCAAGGAAGTAGTGCAGCGCGGGGTGCCAGCCCGCCAAGCCAGTCGGTACGCCATACTGAGAAAGTTAGTGGTCGTTCTTATTTGCGAAAGGAGTGCCGCATCACATTGGGGCTCGTGTTTCGCACGCTCGGGCAGCCATCATCATGTTGGACAAATTATTTCACAGTAATAGTTACTTTAGCATCCCTTAAATCTTAAATTATTTCATCTGTCCACCAAATGTAAACTTTCCCATTGGGAATGTAATCATATACTGAACAAATCGCAGCAGTGATGAGTTACCATATGTGGTTTATTTCCAGTTGCCGCAAGGCATTTAAGGTAAAGGCCTTCTCCTGCCAATTTTCTCAAATTGTATCTTACTGTTAAAGTATGATTGAAATGGTCACAAGTCGGCGTAATAAGTAACAGTGCTTTGTATGGGCATGTGGGGAGACCAGATATCCCAAAACGCAACAAGTAAGGGAGTTATTCAGTTAATAATATTATTTATTCTGCGAGGAGACAACAACTCCACTTGGAAGATTTGCCATGGGCGTCAACCGAACGAACCTGAGGAATGAGTCCACAACTTCTATCCGACTTCACTATATTGCCAACCCGACAATATCTGGCGTCCTGGGTAATTATCTCCACTGAGATTCCAAAACTGTAATCACCACTCCTTACCTAACCAACAGCCTTATTGACAAACACCTTGGCACTAGTTGCCAGGTTCCTGCACATTAGACAAACGTCAAACCCCAATGCATTTCAGAGTGAGTAAAGTTTGTTTTTCAGTGTCTCATATTGTATCATTCACAATGTATGCTATCCTCACCTCATTCACCTAAATGTAAAAAGCGTTCCTATTGCAATGTTATTTTTAAGAATTATTTACACACGTTCCAACACAAGGTGAGGAACGCGAAAGGTTAATATGTATTTTGCAACGTTAAGAAAGTAGATCCATGTGGCCTGCCAAAGTCGGCCGGCATGCCATGCCGTGCAAGTCAGTCAGCTACGAGCATCTCGGGGGTGTGGTTGTGTGTAACTGCAGCTCGGGTTTCACCCGCTCGGGCAGCCTTCAACTTTTGTCTTTCAATCATTCAATCTCCATAGACTTTAATTCACTGGAACCTTTGTTCTTTAGCTGTCCGAGACTCCACCCCCTCTATCCCCCTTGCTTGCATTGCCTGGGGAAGCTTAAAACCTTTCACATAATTTTATCTGCTTCGTGCCATTTTTACAGCGTTACCTCACTGGCAGTTTGAATCCTTGAAGTGTCATTATGTATGTAAAATGCAGAGCTGAGAACCTTGGTAAATAAATAGCATAATAACACATTGAGAACGGTTAATTTGGACATTATTTCGTGGCCTTCGGGCTCTGCAAGGCACGGGCCGTTAGTATACGCGCACCTTTTTAACCTACTCTATTTATATGTTTTTTTTTTTAATTCGTTAATGTGCAAGTATCGTGTGTGTAAATGTAGATGTGTGACTAGCTAATAAGCCACTGTGTCAACTTATTTGGCGAGCTTTTCTATGCTGCAATATTACGTAACATGGGTGTATGAGCTGACCCGAACAGGCCACTGCACACTACACATTTTGAATGATTGTACAGTGCATTTATTAGGAGCAGCAGTCCAAGATAGCATTGGTCGTCGGCCGAACGACCCTGGAGGAAACCTCGTCTCTACCGACTCAAACGATATCGTCCAGCGATATCTGGCACCCTGGGTAAAATAACTTCCAAAATTTTACCGCTCCTTATATTCTGCCTCTACCCACTGAAGCACCATGGCGCCAAGTAATGGTTCCTATTAATTAAAAACCATTGCAATGAAGTGATTAGAAAAAAAGTTGTATGTCACCTGGGCGCTTTAGAAAACACGACGATGTCGAACCATGCACCCACACTCTTGAGACATGAAAGAATGACTAACTTTGCAACGTGGCATGCTGGCCGGCGTTGGCAGGTAGGGGGGCTCACGCACTACTTTCTTACATTTGCAAACATAGCACCTTTCATTAATGACACTTGCGGAAATAAAACAACACACAATAACTATAATATAAAATTATGAGACTCTGGCGAATTATGAGCTGATGAAACAAGTGGGTATGAAAATAATAAGAAAACACTGAAACACTGCTGTAGCACCCTCTGGGCTGCAAGAAGGAGTTTTCCCAGTGTTTTATATGCCTGTGTGTCTTTGCATTGCACTACCCTTACATAATTGCGTATTTTTACATAAATAGCACACAAGTTCTCCTTTCACGTATCAGTGTGTGTGAAGTGCATATGGCCACGTGGACACCCTACACTTCTCAGCATGGCACTGTTCTTGCTATTCACAGACATCACCATGGTTTAAATCACTCGAACTAATGTGGTGTGTTCGGCTTCAGTCCGAACATGCCGCATGAACTGCACCAGGGCGCGTTAATGCCCGGTAGAGTCCGGTGTCGGCTGCAGCGAACTTACTTTATAGCGGACAAACAGTCTAGTGCTCACTGTCTGCGTCAAACGCATCCCTCCTTCGAGGCTGTTTGCAGCAGTTTCCCCGTCAGTCACAGCAAGAGCACTTCCTTAGCTCTCTGTGACACTGAAGTAGGATATAGGGCGATCTACATTGCTGCAGCTGCTATTCCTTACTCTGACTTGTGTTGTGCTGCTGCCTGCGGTATGCCGAGACGTCACCGCTTGCAGCACAATGCCTCATTGGGTGATGTTGCAGTGCTGCAGTGAACCAGCTGATTCATTCCCCTTGCTGTCTCCATCACTCTGCAAACTTGTTTCCTTGCTCACGCAGGTGTGTTGCCTCCGGTTGCGACCCGGCTGGACGATGCCCGTGGGTGTCCGTGCCTCTACCACACTCCCCACGGACGACCGTGCCTGTCTCGCGGCCTCTCAGCTGATGTCGGTTCTCTTGCTCCCGAAGATCTGGTGACGACAGGCGTGGTTTCCCCCATCGCCGGAGCTCTTACCTAAGGTGCTGCGACTGTTTTCAGCTCTTTGGCCTGGACGGTTGCGCTCCCCGATGCCGCGCCATCGGACTCTGCAGTGCCGACCATCAGACGTGGCCCCTCAGATGCCAATGCATCGGGCGATGTCGGACCTATACCTCTTGCTGCTAGCCCTCCTGGGCGAAGTGCTGACACACATTGTTCCCCACTGACACTCCCAGGGCGCTTGTCAGAGCCGACACAATCATGGGTCCCCTGGCTGTCCTTGCTCAGTCCTTTCTCTTCCGCTTCCTCTCCTTTGCTTATTGTATTGCTTACGTGCCCTTCACTTCCAGCTGTCGGTTCGCCATACTGTTCTGGAATTACAGCGTCCTCAATAGTGGAACTTGCAGTTTCAGAGCCCCTGTTGAACAGCGTCGTGTCCGGTGCTGAAATTTGCTCTGCTCCAGATGGAGGCTCCTCCAGGAAAGATGTTGTACCACATTCCTTCTCATTCCTTGCTTGCATGTGTAAACTATGATAACCTTTACTTGCTTGCTTTTTACACTCTATCTCGTCCTGCTTGCTCTGTACACTATCTCCTCTGCTTGTGTTGTACATTATCATCTCTATTTGTGTCTGTACATGTTACTTCCCTTACTTGCATATGTACACTACGATCTCCTCTGCTTGCTTACTTTTTACAGTCTATCTCCTATGCTTGCATCTGTCTATGTGAGCAATGACTCGCTGTCTGGAACACTTGCAGTTTTCTCATCTGGCTGTCTTGCCACAATGTATGTACAAGTGCATGAATCACTGCTGAGAGGAAAAAATGCGAAAAAGGGGGTGGGGGGCTTGACAACCACCGGTTAATTCCACACACATGAAAATGACACAGTGTGCGGAGGGGAGTTACGAGCCCACCGATTAACTCCACATCCACCATTGTGAATGTGGTTACCACTTGCAGAGGGAGGATTAAGTACACACTGATTATCTTTCCTTGCCAGGCGATGAAGTCAGTGAGTTATGAGTCGGACGTACGATGCTGACGACTGGACAGGTCAGGAGTACAAGGTTACTAAAACAATGACATGATGAATGAGAACATTTGCTGGAATGAAGCAATGAAATCTATAAATGTCTTGCTTAATATTTACATCCTGATGCGTACCTGTTTACTACTCGGCTCCCTTCACACTTGCGGTGATATTTGCAATGAACTCCCTTCACACTTGCTTGTGAGACGAAATTTTGTAATGAGTATGTACAATGTTTACACTTTGACAACTGATAACTACGAGAAACAATGACTATCTTTGCAATGAAAGTGCGCTGGTCGGCATTGGCGGTCAGGCGGGCCCCGTGCACTATTTTCTTACACTTGCAAATATGAAACACAGCATTTACACTCACCTTTCATTAATGACACTTGCAGAAATAAAACAACACACAACAACAATAACATATAAATAACAGACTCTGGAAAATGACATGCGGATTAAACAAGTAGGAATGAAAATAACAAGAAAACACTGAAACGCCCTCTGGGCTGTAAGAAGAGTTTTCCCCAGTGTTTTATATGGCTGTGTGTCTTTACATGCCATTAAGCTTACATAATTGCATACGTTTACATAAATAACACACAAGTTCTCCTTTGATGTATCAGTGCACGTGAAATACACGTGGCCATCCTACACTTCCCTGCATGGCACTGTTCTTGCAATTCACACACATCACCGCTGTTTAAATCACTCGCACTGATGTGGTGTGTTCGGCATCAATCGAAACAAGTCGCATGAACTGCACCAGGGAGCGTTAACGCCCGGTAGAGTCTGGTGTTGGCTGCATTGAACTTTCTTTAAGGTGGGCAAACGTTCTTGTAGTAGCTGCCAGCGTCAAAATGTTATTTGTGTCAACATTTCAGGGTATTTATGTCATGTGCTGCAATGTGCCAAAGTGTCAATATTTCTGGGCATATGGTTGTCCCCAAACAATCCACAGCATAGGGAGTTCTCATAAATTCATTATAATAAATTTGCAATACCATAGAGCGAATGGGCCGCCTAAACAGCCCATCGTTTACTAAACAACTTGTGAACGAGGCCTACAACCAAGTGAATTGCAGAGCATCGAGGGAATGTTGGTACGGGTGATCGGCCTGCAGCACCTCGAGAATATCAAGTGTCATCAGCTATACCGCAACTGCAACATTGACGCCGCCAAGGCGACATCTGATACCTACAGGGAATTTTTTCATAACCTTGCCTCACCTGAAAGTTCACCGCCCATATTACCTCAACCAACCCTTTTTCAGACACCTGACAACCGTCAACTCGGTGTGGACTGGCCGAGTGCCACGTGTTGCAAATACCGGAACTCGCTCTCAGAGCAGTCGATTTTTTGTATTCCAATTGCTATTTGCACTGAACGAGTGGGCACCGAGAGAATTCTTACCCGTACCGAGTCTGGAGTCAGTTCTGCTTTTCAGAACAATATGGTGGCAACCTGTGTTTATGAAAACAATGCGAATATTATTTCAATGTTGGATATTCTTCAATATCTAACATTTAGGCAGCTAAATAATACATGACAGTTAATATGGTACATATTTGTTCTTGTCATATTGACGAAGTTGTTCGTAATTACTTCGGCGATGAAGTTAATTTCACTCAATGACTCGTGCATATGGTGCATTAATTTGCCGAAGAGTTAAAAAAGAGATATTTGAGAAAATTATCTTTACGGAATATCATAAATTTAAATTTGAATCCCTTTATAAACATGGTATTTCAAGCATTTTCTCCAAATTATGATATGTTGTCGCAAATGTTTTGCACTGTTTTTGTGACGTGTTCAAGTTGTCAGTGCATAAATTATATGCGATCGTTTGTAGCAATCACGTGTCTAATGCACTATTTCAATTTTCAGCGCGCACCCAAATCAGTCCTTTGGAATACGCCATGATTGTTAGAATATATAAGAATATTGTGGTATTTACTGGCTGTGCAGGCGAAGTTATTCAGGCCAGGAGTTTTTTCGCCGCAACAAGTACACAAAAACAAATCATAAACAATGCAGAGCAGACGAAGATGAGCAATAAAACGAATTGCTTTTTTTCCCCCCCCTTAAAACTGTACAGTGATGTAATTATTAAATCATTTTCGCATGTAGTAGTTTACTTTACATATTAGTGCAATGAATTATAGATATTCTTCTGTAGAAATAAGACGTCAGTTGTATGCATACAAGAAAAAATTATCAAAACTGAAGAGGTTTGCGAAAGAAATGGTTTTTGTAAGTATTATAATTATTACTATTATAATTAATTTACTTTGCTCACCGTGTACCCCATAATGAGATGTCTCTTGGGAATATGGAATAATGTATAGTGTCGTAGAATGACACAAGTAGGCCTACAAGCGTATTGGTAGTCGTCACCAATTGTTATTTTTTTATTTATTTATTTACTGTAGGTTATCATGAGTTCTGTATGACTCCTTCTTGGGAACAGTACAGAACATATTGGTGACATCTCAAATAGTCAGTACAAAAATCAAACAGAAAACAATGGAAGTTCAAGTCATTGTAGTCTCATGTTATAAATATTGCATGATGGTTCATAATCAGAGCATTCATGCACTTAAAAGTTGTTTCAATAATTAAATGAAGTCCATGGAAGCCTATTGCTATAGGCAGTCTAGGTACAATTTTAATGAAAACACTTTGGGAAGGCAGATACAAATAAACACAACTTACAATAACAGATCCTATATCTCCTATCATATGAAAAGTTATTAGAGATAAAATACACAGAATTGAAATAATATAATATTTGCCCAGTCTTCTATGCACATGGAAACACGTTGATAGCATTTAACAAATTATGCTTAGCCTACACACTATAAAATAAAAATACAGATGTACTACACATTAACCAAGCAAGATTATCATCAAACTCATTATTATATTAACTACATTTTCTTGTGAATGACATGTTTCATGAGATTAAAGTAGTATGGATGAGTAGAAAATCAAATTAATAATAAAATTGTAAGAAAAAATAAATACATATCCATTACCTGTAGTCATGTCACATATATTAACATTACATATAGCTAGTATATAAATGTGCATTGTTCATCTATTGTTATCACAGAATTTTTCCCAAACAACTTTTTTCAATTTGCAATTTAAATATTGTTTCATTCTATATATTGTCTGTTCCTAAATTATTGTATGATTTGGTCAATTTATATTTAATACTTTTAGTTCCAAATTTTGCAGTGTTAATTCTACTATGTCTAAGCAGTAAGAATTCTTGTGTTATAGGAATGAACATCTTTCTTAAACTTGTATTGCAAACTACTTTAGTAAGATTTCTGAATATTTTGTGGGCTAATTTAGTTTGTTCTTCTTCTATCATCTTTAGAGGTAATATTCTTTGTTCGACATACATATCCTTCACACATTTTATAGTATCGTAACCAGAAACATTTCTGATACTCTGTTTTGAATTACCTATATACTATAAAACAGCTGTTTATTACATGCTACATGCTTCCCAGAAACATAACATATATAGCAGATGACAATGGAAAATGGTATAGTAGATATTCTTTAGTGCCTGTACTGTATTATAATCTTTTATTCTCCACAGGACCCCTGCGGCTGGTTTAAGTTTATTCTTAACATAATTTGTATCAATATTCCATGAAAGGTTCTGATCCATTAGCAGTCTTAAAAATTTTGCATACTCCATTCGATGTAGTACTTTGTTATTAATTTGAAGTAGTCTCACAGTTTACGGTTTGGTTTGATTTGGTTATAAACATATAGTTAGTTTTTTCTTCATTTATGCTTAATTTGTTTTGTTCAATCCATTCTGTCAGTGTGTTTATGTCTTCCTGCATGTTATTAATAAGTTCTTCAGCCTTATCTTCTGTATAGAAAATATTTGTGTCATCTGCAAATAGAGTGATGTGTCCTTTGAGTTTACAGTTTGCAATATAATTTATGTAAATTAAAAATAATATAGGACCCAGTACTGAGCCTTGTGGTACACCATGTGTTATTGTTGCTAGATTACTTGTGTAGCCATTCAAAGTGACATATTGCTGCCTATCCTTTAGATCGTTTTCAAACAGTTTAAATGCTTCTCCCCTTAGGCCTAAGTGATACATTTTCTGTAAAAGTATTTCATGGTCCACTGTATCAAAAGCTTTTTTTAAGTCAATGAACAGTCCTGCAGCAATTTTATTATTATCTAGACTCTCTTGCAGCATATTTACAAGGTCTAGCATTGCTGTTTGTGTACTTGAGTTTTCTAGAAACTCAGACTGTCCACTGGCAAAAGAAATTGAAGCTGTCTAGTTATTGTATCAGTCTTTGCTTAAGAACTTTTCCAAATATTGTAGAAATTCTTGGTAATAATGAAATGGGTCTGTAATTACTTAGGTTACACTGTTCTCCTTGCTTAAAAACTGGTATGACTTTAGCAATTTTGCGGTTAGCTGGACACTTTCCAGAAGCTATGGATTGGTTAATAATTTCTACAAGTGTGGGGCATAGAATGTGCTATTTTCTTAAGTGTCCTGCTTGAAATGTTATAATAACCTACACCACTTGTATTTTTCATAGTTTTAATGATGCTCATTACCTCAAGTTCATCAGTACATTTCAGAAACAACTAATTTGTTTGGGTACTATTATCACATGTTTGTTTATATGTTTTTAATGTGAATTTGGATGCTAGTTCTTTACCAATTTCTATAAAGTATGTATTTAGTGAGTTGCAAATGTCCTGTTTATTTGTAGTTATCACATTATTTAGTATAAGTGAGTCTATGTTTATATTTTGGGTTACCCGTTTAGTATATATTATCTCCCTAATGACATTTGAAGTATTTTTGACATTGTTATTACAGCTTTCAAATTTCTTTGCATAGAAGCTTTAGCAATGTTATTTTGTTGCGATACAATTTGTATTCTGTTTTCAATTGTTCATTGTGTGGGTTGGCCTTCACTTTTGAGTGAAGTGTGTCTCGGCTGTGAATTATTTGTATTAATTCCTTACTAACCCATGTTTCTCTAATAGGATTAATATTGTCTCCTTTCCTCTTTTTAGTGTTACAATCAGTTATATTGGCTGCAGTCCCTGCCTTAATTTGTCGTGTTAATTCATTGTACATTCTGTCACTATCCTCCTCATTTCCAAGAGTGTCAGAGCATAGTTTCCCTTCTAGATAAATATTAAGATTAGAGTAATTAATTTTTATTCTGTGATCAGTTTTACTCTCATTTTTCTGACCTCTAGGTTGTAGCTTTTTATTTATTCCAGTGGTAACTTCCTATACAATAACATTGTGATCACTTACACAACTATCTATGGACCCTATATTACATATTCTAAACGCATACTCAGTTTTATTAACTAGAATATGATCTATTTGTAGTTTTAGAGCATCTGGTGGGGACAATTGAATTAACCTGGTAGATGCCATACACTATAGTCTTGCATTTCTTTTGAATTACTTAGAGAATCAATGTTAAAATCACCTATTACAATAGTGTATCTGCTTTGAACGTTACTTAGGAGAATTTTCAAATTTTTGGAGGAACACTGGATAGTTGCCTTTGCTGGAGTTATAGCAGATTAAAATGTGTATTCTACAGTTTGTAACCACTCTACTGTCTAATTGTACATGAAATAAGCTGTGTTCCTCTTCTATCAGGTCCTTAAGTACACCTGTTCTTGTAGCTCGTTTAACACATATACAAGTACCTCCTCCAATCTTTATATCTCTGCAGGCAAAAAAGCTGTCATAAACCTCTATATTCTAATATTTTGTTTCATTACTGTTAATCCAACTTTCAATTATTGTTACAATGTCAACATTCCCTACTGTGTTAATTAATGTTTCTATCTCGTCCATTTTATTTCTTAAGCTTCTGGCATTTAAATACATTATTTTTAACTCAGAGTCATCACATGCTGAAGAATTTTGCAAAAGTTTAATATTCCAGAAAATTTGAAAAGCTTCTTTCTTCAACACATGGTACATCACAGTCTTCAGTTGCAGATTTTTTTTAGCATTTACTTGGAGTGGAGTTGGTGTTATTACTGTTCATAAACAGCATTCCTTTTAGCTGGTTGATGTCATCCTCTTCTTTAATCTTAAGTGACCTTGGAAGTTTCATTGATCTTGGCAAATATGTTACCATTGTTTACCCACATAAATTTCACCCCATGTCTTTGCAAATCTCTCAGTTTTTTGTGCAGTGTTTTTTGATGCTGTGTGAGATTTTCATTAATGTAGACAGGTATGCTTGGTCCATTTGTTTTGTTCAGATTGAGGCTGACAGTCGTTAATTGTGGGAAACTTTTCTTTGCCTTCATGACTTCTTCCTTTTTTAGTCGACTGGTGAACTTCACAATAATTGGAGGTGGTAGTTCTGGTTTTCTTTGGGTAAGAGGATGACAGGCATCAATGTCCTCTTTGATCAGTTTTACCTCAAGAGCTGATGATGCTTGTATCACCAGATCGACAGTATTTTCATTTTCTTTCACTGGAATGTCATGAAGTTCTAAATTGTTGCGCCATAGATGCTGCTTCAGGTGTTCATTTTCCCTTTTTAGATCAGCTATTTCAGCTTTTTGCACTGTACTCTCTTCATGCAATGTATCCAACTTCTCCCTCATTATTTTGTTTTCGGCTATCACTTGATCAAGTTTTTGTCTAACCTCATTAAGTTCATGTCATCAAAATTTTTAGCACAATATTCTTAGTTTACCCTGCTCAGCAGTAAGAATATCCAGTTTATTCAGCTTTTGCAGCATAAGTTTCAACTCATTTCCTTCCGATGTTGTGTTTGCATCCACGTTCGAAGTGTTAGACATAACATCATCATCATCGTATTGCCCACGGTACCTAGCCTTATTTTCATGTCTTCTTTGAAATTCTCTTTTTGTTAACTTAGCACATGTCCTTCTGAACCATTTTTTGCACTTACCATCATACTGTATGCATCCATTACTCGTAGTGAGCTTCTTTTCACAGCATCCACACACAACCTGACATCTAACTGCCGCCATACTAAAACTATAGATCGTCTCCAGACACGTGGATTATGTAAATGTTGTATATAGTTTTCTTCTATATGTTATGTACATTTTATTTCAGGAACTCCACAGTATGTAAGAGGCAGGCATAAGGCGATTTATTGAGATCATAATAATAAGACCTAAGATTATAGTTTGAATGGAAACATGTCTTCATATGACTGTTGTTAAGTTTCACATATTTTTTTAAGTACTTAATAACCTGATGCAGTGTCTCAGAAAAAATTTTTTCTTTGTAGGTGAATGCCTCTTTGTGTGATTATGTGGCTCAGTTGCAAGAAATGGTTTTTGTGGCTACCCAGGAGAGACGGTTCTTGCTGAGAAAACTCTACCAGTACAAGCTGTCTACGGGTGCGTAAAACTGATTGTTGGTAGGGTTGGAATTTACCAATGATCGTCATCAGCTATAATGCAAAGAGTTGATTAAAGTTAGCAAAGGTTTAATTTTCATAATTTTATAAACATTTGTGTGTTGGTTTTTTGTGTGCCATTCATGTGTTTATGCCGTACAACACCCCATATTAATGTGTGTGGTTGGTCAGTTCTGCCCACCCACTGTTATGTTCCATGTCATTTTTAAAATGTTTTCTATATACAGTAATTATTAAGAATCACAGCTTTTCTGAAAAGAAAAAAGAGACAATTTCTTGGATAATGGTATCACTCGACACTACTGATCACACAGAACATGAATTTACTAGGTACATCACAATACTCACAGTACATACTACCAAATCTATTACTGGTAAAGGCCATGAAGATCAGGGAAATTGTGGGATATAACACACAAAAATGGTGTGTAATTTACGTAAACAAATTTGGTTGGCTGCGCTAAATACAGGAAATCCTAACCTAACTTCATGTAACTTCACTATTTTTGAATCACAACATGGTGTGTGTGCCAGTCCGCTATTGCGCTTCGGGTACACACACCCTATTTTCGCATGTGGGAATTCGGATGAACGATGCAACTGATCAGTAGGGTTTCTCTGGGATATCCCGTTTCCCTGCCCTTGCATTCTGGCGCTGTTCCATTCTTACCTCTTTTCACCCTCATCTGCTATCAAGACTTCAATATTAAGAGTCGCTCAAATCTTTTCACTCACATACTCACTCTTTCATTTCAAATCTTCCCTACCCACTTCACTCTGTGTAATTGTCCACCTGAGTACTTCCAGATGCATGCATGGCCATCACATTAGTGAATTGAATCACATCCCCACTGAAGGGCGCTTTCGCCTCTTGTTGATGATTGGTGTCTAGTGCTGGTTGGTAACATCACTCGCTAGCATCGCTTTGGCAAGAGGGAAGAGAACCTTTCTCTGAAGCTCCTGAAACTTAGGAGAACAAACATACAGGGTCACCATAACTCTGATTACATGCTGGTTGAGCCCCTTATAGAGAACCACTGTAAAACCGAGGGGAAGTTGGTAAAGAAGCTCGCTCAACTCTTCCCAAGAAGGATCAAGGAACCCTCTCCACAAGCCGTTATAGGCCCGAGCACTGTCTATGGTGAGGTGTATCTCCCAGCTGATAATGTCACTAGAGACACCAATCATTTGATAGAACTCCGACTGGAGTTTAACCCAAGGCACTGGCCCCAGAAAGAATAGGTCCTTTCCCATGCTGCTACATTACTGAACTTTTACCTACGATCATGCCTGAGCCTGCCGGACACCACTACATACTTTAAAGTAGTAATTCTTAACTCTTTACTTATTTTTATCTCGTAAGTAACGTTACTTCTCTAACTATGCCCAGCTGTGTACCCACAATTATTCCAATTCCCCATCTCTGGGTGGGCCAGAAAAAAGCTTATAAAATCCACAGTGCTCAAACTATGCACTCTGGTAAGCTAGGGCCAGATGCTCCCAGGGTCTATATATGGTCCAGCCAATAGGTTAAAGACCGTGTTGAGGAGAATTGGTTTCTAGAGGGATACTCAAGCCAGTGCACCGTCAACCCATTGGCTTTGGTGTCTTAAATGTTAATGGGAAAGAGTATCGTATTCAGTTTTGATCGAGTACAGAAAATACTGAACTACATTGAAACATTACATAGAATTTTGCCACATCTGAATGAGCACCTACCTGGGAGGCTGTGAGGCTTTCCGAAGCTTGTCGCGGCATCATTGGGAAAGATGAAACATGTGCCTGTGGGTTAGAGGGTGCTACACAGTGATGCTGTGTGGAATACTAGACTAGCGGAACTGTGTTCCCTTATCTGATTGGCCATTTTTTTTGTCTGCATGCTGCCTTGTACCAGTCTGCTGGCTTAGCTGAAGCCTACTAAATACTCGTGCATACTGCTGCATCTGTCTGTTGCAGTGATTACGATGGTCAGATGAACCATGTAAACTTTGAAAAGCTGGTAAGGGGCGACTGAAATAATGCTTCTGAACTTGCTAGAAAAATCTTTTTTAGTTATGAATAATGCACCATACCATCTGAGCTGTTAGATAAGCCACTGATACAGCCAATCTGGGTGCTGGGAAAGTCAAATGTGCCTCGCCCCTTTCAGCACAAAATTACACTCACTATGTCCCCCTTCCAACATATTTGAATCTGTCTCTGATTAAGAAAGTTGAGTTGTGCTGAAACGTTTGGAAGTTGTTCCTTAACCAAATAACAAAGGAGGAAAACTGATGTTGCATTTACTTGATGTAACCTTTATACAAGAGTTTGCGAACCACAGTAACAGTTTCATACATTAATTATCTTATCCATTGATTATGAACAACCAAAAGGTAGTAGCCAGACAATGCTGCAATTATGACATTTATTTACTGTAACGTCGTTTTTACTCGTGAAAGCTAACATGAACACTTTGGCAGTATCTCAAAATCAGTTTTACTGCACCCACGCCATCTATGAACACACACTTGAAAGTGGCAGGCGTAAGTGGATAGGTGTAGAAACAGTACCTGCAAGTTTGCTGGACATAGTAGTATCTGAATGTGTTGACATGAAGCCCGGGCACTGATTCCAATTTGACAGCTCCACCGACTTGTCTCCTGCCACTGTTGTGTTACATCTGCGCAGTTGGCAAGCCACTTGTTCTTAATGCGATAATAGCAACCCTGCCAAAGTTCTCCATGTATTTTCCCGTTGCCAAGTCGATGGCAGTGGCAATTGTCCACACTGAGTTCACCAATATATTTCTGGCAAACTTTCTGTACAGTCACAATTGTGTATAATACCAGGCACACACACATTTAATTTCTTTACTGGAGCCGCTATCGAAACAACCACAGACATTGAGTGTCAGACTCCAGCACTTTGCCAGTAACCCAGCTGACTTACAGGGCAGTATTAAGGTAGAAGTAAAGCAACTGCCAATTGAGCACTGCATCTGAGTGTACGATGTGAAGAACTCATAAAAAAAAGTAGTACAGATGCCGTGAAAGTTGTCAGAAAAGTGTGATTTTTGCTGTATATGAAAGGAGAATGTATATATTTGAAACATTATGGGTCATGCTGGGTTTGCGTTATGATAACACAACAAATAAGGTACTGTGTTTGGTTTGGTTTTGTTTTGCATGCCAGCAGTGGTGGCTATCTTGGGTGCAGTGTGATTGCCTAGTGCATTAGATCACAGTTGGAGCCAGGCAACCCATACACATCACGATTATTCAAAACTTAGGAATGAGTAAGGAAATTGTAGTAGTGAATTAAGACTGAAAAGATAATGGAAATTTTCTACAGCAGCATGGATATCATAGCAGTGTATGACAATAAATTGAGTTCAGTAAGTTGTGTTTTGAAACATTTGGGCATTATCAAATTGTTGCCATAATATTTTATTAAAATAATCTGCTATTATTCTTCTCTTGGTATATGTTTGTACCTGTAACATGTTTATTTTAAATTTTAAGTGATGACCATTGAACAGTAAAAATCAGATCATGTACAGATTTATTTTGCATCCTGTTGTGATCAGGGCCAAAAAATGACGTAGCAATCCCTTATATACACTAGGCTCCAAGCGATTTGGGATGGATCAAGTGCTCATAAAACATTTGATATATTTAGAGCTTCAAAATGATGTTCTCCCCTTGTCCCCTTCCTCCATTTTTGTTTATTTAGGTAGGATGGATCTTATATAATAACTAAATTAATTAAGAAACACATTGCTGAATGAATTTTATGTTGCCTACAAACACTATTGTAGTTGGAGCTAGGTTAAATGATGTGGTATGGTTTGTACTAGGATTTATAGTAACTCTCAACATTTTGCAGATATGCGACATAACATGGTTTCAATATGATGGTGGTGTGGCTTAAGTGGCCTGTTGTGTTTCAGAGTCAGATGTTCAGTTACCATCTCATGGCGGCAAATATTCTTCTGGACTCAGCCCTCCTCAAGGGGCTCTTGAAGGTGTCACTTCTACCAAGAAGCACTCCAAGAAAAAATTTTTGGATACTAGTGGTGGGGATTAGTTTTAATTACTTTTAATGGCTAGTGTTTCAGAATTAACTGATTTAGCATGGTAAATTGTATTTATTTGTCACTTGCTTCATTTTATGTGCTTGACACTGTGAACCTAAGGTACATAATTCAACAAACTTATATTTAATTAATTACATTATGACAAAGGAGATAAAAAACACGAGTGCTCACAGGATGGTACTTGCAGACAGACATGTACACAAAGTTGGATGGAATACATTTTTCACGGTTACAACATTGGTTACTATATGTTGTTGGTTGGGTCACATTCTTCAGACAATAGAGAAGCTGGTCCAGCCAGCAGAATGTGGCGACAGCGCATCTGCATGGAAAATGTGTTTGCCGGACTTTGTATATGTGTGTGTGTGTCTGTGACTTCTGCCCTGTGAGTATGTAAGTTTTCTATCTCTTTCTAATAATGTAGTTAGTATCCTAGCTGCCTATTACTACCATATATTTAACTAAATCTATGTTTTTACACTCCACTCATCATACTTGGAAGTATGATATACCATTGTGATTGCATGCCATAAAAGTGGCAGAAATGACAGATGTGTCACAGTATCACAGAAAAATAATAGAGAAAGAATTTTTATGAAATGTGATTTCTATACTACAGTAAAATCTGTCTAAAGTGAAACTCTGTGGGACCCTGAAATATTTTCAGTTTCAGCAGGTTTCCATTTCAGGCATGTGAAGAGGCAGTCAAACAACACAAAAGTTAAATTTGAAAGAAAAAGATTCTGCATTATAACATAAACATTTTATTTTAAATTCAATAGTTTAATTTGTTCTGCACAGTATCCATAAACCATTCCTTAAGAAATTTCTTTTCATTTCCTCCTTACTATGTGTGGTTTCCTGCACGTAAGCCTAAACTGTTCCAATAATTGTTTTGAAGGCACTTTTTCTTTTTCGTGATCTTCAGTCACTTTCACCTTTCACTAAATTAAAGAGTTAAGCTTTGGCATTTCACACATGACAGAATTGGGATTCTGTAACACCACTTTTACACTACTGAACAGTCGCAACCTTGCATCAAACCAATATATTCCACAAACCGTGGAGTGCGCATGTTAGCTGCACAATAACTAGTGTCTATGTCGCGACATTATAATGCTTTTTTGCCTAGAGAACTGTAAAAACACTCTATCTTTGACTAAGATTAGAGCTTTCTCTACATACTTACTTAAATATGTAATTTCAAATGTTAAAATATGCTTCCTCTGACCAAGTTTTAATGCAACTGGGATGCATTTAAATTATGGTACATTCCATTAAAAACCTTTAATTTCCACATTGTGAAGGTTTTCATTTTATACAGGCTGTTATACACAGTAAATGCAATGGGGCCGGGGCCATAATATTTTTTAATATTTGTACAGCTTTCTGTTTTATAGTGTGTCTGTTTTGGTAATGGTTTACTGCATTAAATAGACATAATTAATTTTTTGGTGAATGATTTCTACTTGGAATGTTATCGGTAGGGTCTATAATGCTAATTTATGTCCAAGTAATTAATTTAGAGAACCTGTGTATCGGGCTGAAAAGTCTACAGTAAGCAGGAGTACCTTTTTACTGCTTGATAGAATGCTGAATGAAATTTAGTGTTGGATTATTGATTTGTGAGCTGCCTAATTGTGTAGGTTTTCTGATTTTGTGTTTCTGAAGACTCGGGGAAAACTCATTCGAAACCCAAAAAACTGAATACCCCCAAGGCGAAGAAGATAGTCCAGCCTATTCCTCTGGACGTGACGGGCCGGCCTGTATTCCCGATAATACTGGGAGGACTTACTATTCACAGCCTTGGGGAGGTAGGCATTTTTTTACTGTATAAGTGTAATTTGCAACACAGTAACCTTCAGTCAACTGCAGCTTCTCAAACCATAGTTTCAACTATCCATTAATTTTCTTTTGTAGACCATTTCCTCAACTTCTCTGATAAATTGTCTCATACACAGTTTATTTTGTAAAAATTCACTTTTACATGGTGTGTATGTGTGCATTTCTCAGCATGCCATTACATTAGCAGCTTCCGTGTTTGTTATTGTGGACGGTGTACATCAACATGGTACATCAGTAAATGTAAAACAGGACATGGTAGGAGCATTGAGCATTCATTGTCTCGTCACCCTTGCCTTCTCATCCTTTCTCACTTCCATCCTCCGATATATGTCTTGTGCCATTCAAAACAAGAAGCTGCCTTTTACTTGCCAGCAATTTATAGGTCCCAGTTAGGTGCTTTCTTTTGTGTGTGTGTATTCTTGGGTCTATGTTATGTGAGTGAGTAAATGGGTGCATAGTTCCATGCTTTCTTTGCTTGTACTCCAGGAATCATGGGTGCAAATTTATGTATAATCACATCATTTGCAGAGCTATTAGTTAGCACTGAAAATAATTAAAAATATTTAAATGGTTTTAAGCATGTTGTATTAATTATTTTTTTATACATTGATGCATGTCACACTACTGCACAGCGTGCCTACGTACTCTACTTGACGATTTCACCCTCACCCCATCAGTAAGCACTGAGAGCATTTCGGGCAAGTCTAAAGCAGCAGTCAATTATTTCAGTGGCTACGGGGTTGACTACGCATTGGACAACTACAGAGACAAAAATAATTAACGTATTAATAATAAATTGTACTGCCCGCTCAGAAATTAGCATGCGGCCGCTAACCCTACAAACGAAGATTGTGTTACCCACCAAGTCGCAGACACACCAGAGCAGAGAAAGAAGTTAACAGCGACACCGCAGGATGGCAGCACCCCTGCGACCAGTGACGACATAGCCGTCAAGCCTCGAGAGGAGGCAGTAAATATGTTGTCAGCTTCCATCCAGGGCGATAAGAAATGAGTGGTGCCGTCAGATACCCTGAAATAATCTACCTCTGCGATGGAAGGCTACCAACCCCCGTACCCCTGTGAAAGCCATGAAGCTGTGATTTTGAGTATATAAGGACAGCCAAAAACTTTCTTGCCAGAGTTTGCAGGCCCACCGACCGAAGAGTTTGGGGGCTCTCCTAGGTGTGAACAAGGCCAATCTTGCCAAGCCCGAAGAAGGCTCTTTCCATCCTTAGCAGCTTGAAAAGGCTCCCAATTCCAGCTCCAGCAGCCGGCAGACTGCTCTTCAGCACCTACCCCACAGCCCCCGAAGGGAAGATCCAGAGGCATCCCTTGACGTCCTCACCTGTGCACCCCTTTACCCAGGTCATTCCTTGACTTCAGCGGTAGTAGGCTGCATCGACGTACCTTCTGGATACTAAGCACCCCTCCTTACTTCAGTGTAAACTGAAAAACTTTAGCTGGTTGAGATTTATTACTTTGAAAGTTGCAATGCAATTCAGGTTCATCTTCACCTAATGTAAATATTAATTTAATTAATTATTTAAACTTTAATTTCCACTATACCGAGCCGCTATACCCACTGTTTTCCGAAAGCGTCAGCAGACACGCTCAGTAAAATATAATACTTGGTGAGATAGTCATTTCTCATTCCCCATTCATTTTGTAATTTATTAATTTAGAATTGTAATATTATTAATTACGACTCAATATTAATTATGCAATCTCTGCAGAGTACAAACGAGTGGACTGAACCCTTAGGTTTCCTGGAGCCTGCACAAGGATCTAGTCTGTACAGCACTGGGACTCCTGAGGTGTGTCCAGTGCACCCGAACATACTTGTGATAGCACTCTGACCTAGATAGTCTTGTCTCACGTGCAGCACCTTGAAGTTACTGAACAAGACACTCCCCTGAGGGCAGTAGTCCGACGGCTAGGATAAGATTGAGCAATTCCGTTTAGTGGTATTTAGACAGAGCCTAGTGTAGTAATAAATTAGTCTAGTTATTATTTTCTTTTTATTTTAATATAATCATTGACATTGAGTGTACCGATGACTAAAGGAGGTGAACAACAGAGTCACATTCGCCATCTTGCTCGACGAGCTGTACATTGAGGTTTAATACAGCCAGAGGATAGTCACAGATCTGAATCCGCTAGTGAGTATGTACCCTATCAACCCCCGCACGAGGTAAGATCTATAACAGCCTGTAAGGAAGTCCTCACTATTGATGAACACCAAAATAGGTATTTAGATTCACTATTAGGGATTTGTTTGCTGTGGGCCGATTATGACCACATATGTTATTGCATCTCACCAATGGCTACACTGGTAGCAAAACAATTGCCAACTGTACAGCCTAGCATCACTATACCCCCTACCATGTGTAGAATTGGCACCGCTGCCGGGAAAGTACTCAATATTATCATTCGCCCCAAACCAGTATGTAAACCCAGGCTGGCATCCCCCACCCTCGACTTCATATCTGCTTGTTAGCCCACGCGGCCTGCCCCGTACAGGAGCCCAGGAAAAGAGCGAGAGGCTGAGTAGGACGTTGTCTAGGGACAAATCTCAAACACCTCCATTTCATTATCATTAAATTCTTTAATTTCTGACAGCTGGTATCCCGTATCTTGACTGCCTTCATTGTGAGCAAGATCAAACTCCCTGGGAGGAAGCCAATCATGATCAAGCTCACCCTGGGGTTTGATTCCTCTCCAATTAATCAGAACCCTTCTACCAGGCGGTATCCCAACATGAGCAAAACCCCTATCCGACATTTCTCTACCTCCGAAGGGCCACCTCAATTATATCCCAAAGGAAATCAGCACTCATACCAGTGACTTATCCATCACTTTTAACAGCGAGATAGGAGAAGTCAAAAAGGGGGAAGGAAGTATGCCAACTCCGCACCCCCCTCCCCTGAAAGTGCGCCAACATTTTAAATCTAATTAATGTTTGTTATTTGAGTTAATGTGCTTTATATAGTGCACAGGTAACAAGAAAAAAGTTATTTTTAGACAGTCTGCCTGCACTTGAAGCATTATTGCACAAGGGGATAAATAGGGGATGTCAGTCACCTAACCTTCTCCCCCCTTCCTCCGCAGAATCTGTTGCCCGGTATCCATGCTGTACCCTGTTCAGGGCATTGCTGCAAGCACATCTTGCACCTGCAACCATCCACTCCCTCCAGGTCCCTGAAGTTACTGCTAGTTTGTCTATATTTTGTGCACTGCACACAGGAACACAAGACATTTTTTTTTGTGCATATTGTGCATTATGTTGCAACATTAAGTGAAAGGAAGCATTTAACATGTGGGAGGAAACATCAGTGTAGTGGCAGTGGTGACAGTACTTGTGCAAAATCTGTGACACAAAACTTAATTAATCCAGGAAAAACTGGACATACATTCAATTGCCAAACCATTGATTGAATCATATACTGCTTGTATTCATACTTGAGGCTAACTTAAAAAAAAAAATTACAGAAATGCCTATCACAGTGATGTTTTATATTTTTTTTTTGTTTTTGAATGTATACAATTGTATGCTGATAATTCAAACTGCAGTTCACTACTTTCCATTGTAATTAATATGCAAACTGTAATTTTTTAGCTGTAATTTTTGTATTGTAAAAATTAACAATCATTCTAAAAAGTGGAAGTTGCATTATTGCAGTCTTGTAATTGCAATTTCAAATACATGTACTTGTCATTGCTAGTTTAAATGTGTACATAGACCTAAAATTTGTTGAGGCAATGCTATAAACAACAGTAGTGCTGTTCATACCATCGTTGTAGAGTTGTTTAAAATCATAGTGACTTCCTGCAAAATTATTGGTTTACATATTTATTTTGCTATGGGGTTCATTCAGACTGTGTGGTCAGCAAGCTGAGTGATTGTTGTGCTGATTTGTTTTGCTTAGCGTCATGTATGGTCCTTAATTGTTTCGCTCACAGTGATTAAATTCGAATTTAATTTCATGTTTTCCCTCCATCCATTATTTAATGTCTTTTTTGTTGCATCATATCCGGTATAAACAAAGCCTAATGGCACTTGGAAACTATGATGTCCTGTGATCTCAGTTTAGTTTTTACTGCTGCAGCTATCATGCATGGTCATTGTGTGTATACTTTTGGGTTATGAATGGTTACTCTGTTTAATGTGCTTATTTTTAATTAGCCAAGTTCTGGCCATCCCGAGTTAATAAGATTCTACTGTGTGGCAAATAAAGCACAGATATGCAGTGAAAACAAATATATACACAGTTTCTGTGAATTTATTTATGAAGTTAAGAACATTTTTGCAAGGGATGTTGCAAAATGGCATGTCAATACTTCGGGGAAACATTTCTCACATCTGGAGGATGAAAAAATGTTATATGAACATAGGTCCATAAACGCTTCGTTTTTTTTTACTACAGCCCTTAATATGTAACATACAGTGTATGGCCCACGGGCTGGATCATGGTACTGTGGAGTGCCATTGCAGTGCTCGTTTGCATGATACATGACACCTCACACTATGACACTGCACCTAGAACAGTAGGAACTGCACAGAAATTAGTTACACAAGTGTGGAAGCTTATCAGCACAAAAGGAAATGTTCAAAATGCCCTCCATCTGCACAAACACATGCATCAACCCGCCGTTGCATGGACACCAGGATGTGTTGATGAATCCCTGGAAAATTCCTGAATATTTTGCAACCCACCATAGCTGTGGTTATGGAGGGTGACCACATCGTCCACTGGGGTTGCATACACAATGCCTTTAAATGTCTCCACAAATAAAAGCCTGGTGGATTCAAATCAGGACTCTTCGGGGGTTGGTATGTTACAGCATTCCACAGTAACATATGATCCAGCCCGCGGGCCATACACTGTACATCCAGCCCGCAGGCCATACACTGTACATTATGTATTACGGGCTGTAGTAAAGAAACAAAGCGTTTGCGGACCTGTGTTCACATAACATTTTTTCATCCTTCAGATATGAGGAATGTTTCCCCGAATTATTGACATGCAGTTTTGCAACAACCTGTAGATAATGTAGTTAAGTTATACAACTGAACACACATATATAGAGTTGGCTTGGTAAAAAACTAATGCAGCAGTAATTATTTTGACAGGTGGTTTCTGACCGACCAGACTACCATACAGAGGAGTTCATTTTCCCTGTGGGATTCTGTTCAACAAGAGTATATGGAAGTTTGAAGGACCCTGAGAGAAAGAGTGTGTACACATGCAAGGTGATGGATGGTGGTCCAGCTCCAAGGTTTGTACACAGTTGCACATCACTTGAATTTCTCTGCACGCAGAATGTCTAGCAAATTGAAAAATGGAAAACCTGGCATTTGTGCTAATTTGTGAATTATGCTCTTACCAACCTCCATTATTCAAACTATGTTAGTACGATATAATTTAAAAGATATATGTTTGTACTTTATAGGAGTGTATGGGAATTCTGCAAGACCTTAGTGCTAGATATCTTGCATGTGGACTTGGAAATATTTATGGCTCGACTGGTGCAGTCAGTTGGCAAGTACATAGTTAAGTTTTCATAGACTGCATTAATGGTTTACTGAACTGTTTTTTGAACTACCTGTGCTCCTTCAGATTGCTAGTTCCTGACTAATTAGCTCACCAGTGAATGATCATATCATTACTGATAGGACTCTCAGTGTTAATAGTATCTGTACTTTATGTTATCATATATGATCAACTCTTATTTCTGGTACAAAATTTGCTACAGTTCTTTTACAGCCATGTAGTTTTGAACAGTTACTTAAAGGGAAAAAGGAAGGGGGAGGTGGGTTACAAAAAGCAAGTGTGAGAGGAATAGCATTGTATGATAGCATAATGTGGTGGAACACTACTAATTCTCTGTCTCATGTAACTTGGCAAAATCTTGACATTTCAACGAAAGAAGTACCAAATGTTTACTTTTTGTTTATTTATCCTTTCGCAAATCAGCTGGTGTGTCACGTGGAGGCTGTATATTTTATCAACACGCTGTCAGGTACTCCACTTGCCATTGTACTGTAATGCTAAACATAGTGTTGTGTGTACACTGCCTATTATGAGAAATTATAGCAAAATAGCACTACACATAAATTCTGCACATGTTAACATAAACGCTAGATAATGTCGGAGCTGTGTCATGAGCCCATTATTCACAAGATGTGTAGGTTAAAGTGCCAGCTGGGCGTGGTGTCGATCACGTTGGGGCTGCGGTAGAGAAGGCTTGTTTCTGTTGGCTTGTGGAGTTGAACCCCTGATTCTAACGCTAGTTGTTAACTTATGGTAGATCTGCGAGTGGTTTGTTTGGCCAAGGAAGAAGTGTACATCAATCATTGTGATGTCAGCATCATGAAAGACATTCAGGTAATGTCAAACTGATTACAGGGGAGTGTCATGCTGATTTTCTTTCCCTGTGTATGTATGTATATGGACGTGTAGGTTCTCGTATGAGGGCAAAGTCAGGTGTGAATAAAACTATACTAGGGCGATGCCTTACCTTGGATATTCCTGAGTGAAGAGCTCTAGCTGGTTGAGACCGGTGACTTGTAGGTGGTGGTGGTTGAACTGCAGCCGTTGCTTGCTACGGCGAAGTCAGGCCCAGGTAATAGTCCAAGCTAAAGGATGATATGAGGTGGGGAGGATATGCGGCGAGAATTGGATTGTATCCTAATAAGGAATCTTGGTACTGTGTAATTAACCAGTGTAGGTGAGGTTTACTAGATGTCTGGTTGGGTGGTTCGAATAAGACAGGGTGTCTACTTGTTTCTCAACTAAGTCTAAAATTTCATTTATCAAGTTTTGCACATGATTTTACATCTGTATTTAATACCATCTTTGTGGTTGTATGGCATTAAAATGCTGGTAATAAATAGCTGGTGTGTCACGCTCCTCTGCCGTGTAGTGCTGTGCACTTTATGTTCCACAAGTTCACACACTCCGATATTCCTGCCCGGTTTTTTAAGGCGGTGGGTGGAAAGTACAGTTTGTAAGTTAGACTTGTGGGGTAGTAGTGACAGGTGAGGTTTCACTGCGAGTTCAGTGTAGAAAACTATGGAATTTTAGGGTCCCAATGTGATCAACATGGTACTGTGGCTTCAATTGTGAGCATGTATTTTGTACGACGTGAGCTTGGCTGCTTTGATGACCATTCACTGGTAATATTAGGTCCACAATGAAAAACATATATGTGTTTGACATTCACATAAAACTTGTTTGTGTTTGACAACAGCAATATGTGGTTCACAGTGAATTCTCGTTGTCTTACATCCACGGTCAATCACATACTACTCTTATTAAATTCAATTTTTGTCATAATTGAAAATATGGTGTACATGCTCACACTTACAAATAAAATTTTGGCAATTTGTACCAGTCATTATGCCGAGATGCTTTGCTATCTGACACCTTCTAGATTGTTGTATTTTTTTTTACGAAATTGTTTGTTGACTTTAACTTGATAGAAAACGTAAGCCAATGAATATTATAGCAGTATAGTGTTCATTTTTACAAATTAACTGTAACTACCTCAAAAGTAGATACCAGTGTTATAAGTTGAATTATATTTTATTTTACGAATTTCATCAGGTATATCTTATATATTGAGTTAAGTATTGTTACAATTTCTCTCTCTAGAATTCATGTGGGCTATACCAAGTTCGTTAAGGGATGGAGGTCTTTTTATATGAAAGAATTAATTATAATTTCCTTATTTTATTTACAATCTTGCAGGTGCTGTATCTACCGGGCTATTTGACCTTCTGGGTTATTGAAATTTAGTAGCCAGGGTAATGAAGCATGATCAGTTCTTAGGATGAAGTGTCAGTCATAAAGATATGAATGAAAATGTGCAATTGTCTTCGCCACTGCCAAAAGTTCCCTGCATGTCACACAGTAGTTCCTCTCTGGCTTGTGTAGCACCTTACTGAAGTATTCCAATGGCCGCTCTTTTCTACCCTGGATCCGAGATAACACAGCCCCGATTCCAACATCACTAGCATCAGTAGCCAGAATAAATTCACCCTCTCTACTCAGGAAGCCCAGTACTGTGGAAGATATCATAATTTCCTTTAGTCTATTGAAAGCACTTTTGCACTCTGGGGTCCAACAAAATTTCCTTTTTGCCTCAGTCAATTCATGCAGAGGTTTGATGATAGTGGTGAACCCAGGCACAAATTGACGGTAGTAAGCACATAAGCCCAGAAAACTTCTAATTTCAATTTTATCCTTTGGTAGAGGTCAGTCTCTTATTACTCTGGTTTTCTCAGGGTCTCTTTCAATCCCATGGGCCGATACAACATGGCCCAAGAAATTAATTTTCTTTTGGAAAAGGTGGCATTTCTTGGGAACCAATTTCAGATAGGCCACAGTCACTTTCTGAAACATAGAATCTAAGCGTGCCAGGTGCTCATCAAATGTTCTTCCTGTGATCCCAATGTTGTTTAGGTACACCTGACAAATATCTAAGGGCAGAACTTTCTCCATTAGTCGTTCGAAGGTTGCAGGGCTTTGCCTAGCTCAAAGGGCATAACCTTGAATTGCCAGATTCCTTTCTGTTGGACACAAAAGGCAGTCTTTTCCTTGCTTCCTGGGCCACCATGCACTGCCAATACCCGCTCTTCATGTCTAGAGTAGAAAACCACTGTGACCCTGCTAGGCTATTCAGGGTGTCGTCTATCCTAGGGAGTGGATAAGAATCTTTCTTGGTCACATTATTAAGTTGGTGGTAATCAACACAAAATCTAATAGAGCCATCATTCTTTTTAACAAGCACAATGCGAGAAGACTATGGACTAACTGTTGGCTGTATCACATCTAAATCTCTCATCTCTTTCAGAATCCCGTCAACAACCTCATATGAAGCTAGCGGTAGTCGCCTTGGTGGCTGTTTTATGGGTCCCCTGTGTCGATGTGGTGGCATGCAACATTAGTTCCGCCAAGGTCATTGGGCTCGCAGGAGAAAGCATCTCTATTTCTCTGTAACAATTCTGAAACTGCCCTCTCCTGTCGCCAGTTGAGGTTTTCTTTTGTTCTTATAAGCAGTTCCCCAGAGCATCTGAAAGAGGATATTTAGTAGGTTGTGACAGTGAAGCTTCTGGAACATTTGGAAGTACCTGTGAGACTTGCTTGCAAAACCCCATTGTGGCCCCCTTTTCAAGGCGGATAGCATGGTCAGACAAATTAATCATCCTAACAGGCAAACTGTCCAATTTTGAAGAAATCAATGTCCTGACTACAATGGTACTAGAGTAAAATGCCACCTTCCTGAGCTTGTTCGATTATGTCCAATTGCCTGATAAATTTTTGCTAGCATCTGCCTGGAATAACAACTTCTCTAGAAGCAGGGAGCACAGTTGACTGATTACACACTACTGGGCAGCTCATTAGTGAAGATAATTCTCATCGTGTTGACACTACCTTCTCTTTATTACCTACACGTAACACCCCCAGTCGAGTATTAGTACGGCATCCCAGCTTACGTAATACATCAAGACCCAAAATGCATTCGTCCCCTATTTCTGCTATGTAAATATCATGCTCTATCTCAAGGTTACCGAGCTGTAAGAGTACCTTTCTCTTGCCTTTGACTGGTGTTGTCTCGCCCATTACTGTTGTTAAATAGCAGTGATCCATGCTCTTATTGGATGATCGCTGGGGGGAAGGCCCAAGAATGTCGGGTCTTACCACTGTTATAGTCGCTCCTGTGTTAACGACCATCTGGCAAGAAACATCATCTAGACTCCCCTCCACCAATATGACATTGGAGTCTTGTTTCGTTGAGCGCACTTGCAAAAGTATTGGGGCCTTCTCTCCAGCAATTACCGACCTTTGCCCCTTGGTCCCTGCTCCCTGGCTGTTGCTGCTGCTGCTGTTGCTGGCTGTTGCTGGGTGTTGCTGCTGCTGCTGTTGCTGAGGACAATTGGCTCTCAGGTGCCCCAGCTGTCCACATGTCCAACATTGTGGCAGTTTGGGTGGGGGATGGCGAGTCTCCGTAGTGCGCACCCTGGGGGCGATGTTCCTCATGGTCATCTGCAAGTCCTTCAACATCCCCTTAACGCTGTCGTCCTGCCATTCATCAAGCATCACTGCCCGCACCGGACGTCGGGCACTGATGACTGCCGTGCTGACTCTTCTTCCAGTGCACGGGCCAAGGCACCCTGCATGGTGTGAGGCGTAGCTAACTGCACAGCTTGCCGCGCGTCGGTGTTAGCGATAGCGTCAACGAAGAAGCAGACTGCGATGACATCTCGTGCCTTTTCCGAGCATCCCTCCAGAGACAGGTGTGACAGCCTCACAATGTCCTGCCACAGCTTTTGCAGTGGTTCGCCAGGCTGCTGGATGCGGCTTCGCAGTTGGGCATGGTGGGCGTGCTGCAGGTACCATTCGCCGAATCGAAGCTCCAAAGCCGATACCAGAGTGGAGTGTTCTAGACGATGTCGTTCCGGCAGCGACTGCAGTATGCTCAACGCTGAATCCCTCAGTACAGCTGCCAAGTAGTACGCCCACTGCTCTTCAGTACAGCCATTCAGGGTGACAACAATCTCAAACTGGTGCTGGTACTCTAGCCAAGGTCTATCCATCGTAGGGGGCTGGTTTAATTGTGACGTCTTTACCCACCCCTGGCTGGAGCGTACCTACACTGCAGAACTGCTGCGCCTCCCCTGCGACTGCTGCACTGATGGGGACCTCTACCTTCTTCTTGCTCCCTGTATTTGTCGTCTCGGAGGTGGCCAAACTCGGCTCCTCTTCCACCACTGCATGTTGTCTCCCCTGCTGCTGCAAGAACTCCTGCTAGAGGGTGCTCTCTTCCTGTTTCATATCTTGCTCAACACTGTCCATCCTTTTGTTCACACTGTCAATCTTCTTGTCCACACAGTCTATTTTATTATTCATCAACTCGCTTACATCTTCTATCTTTCTGTCCACATTCTCATTCACACTCTCTATTTTTCTATCTACATTTTCGTTTACACTATCAATTTTCGTGATTACTACTTCGCTAACATTGTCTATTTTCTTATCTACAAGTTCACTAACACTAATAATTTTGCTATTTACAGATGTACTAACACTCTATTTTACTATTTACATTTTCATTTATGCTACTAATCTGATTATTTACAGGATATATTTTGCAATTTATCTGGCCATTTAAACTTTTGAATAAAGAGCGGAGTGCTTCCATGTCTACCGACATTTCCCTAGTAAGCATTCAAAAATTTCAAAATGATTCCTCGGCCTATTGCTCAAATATTGTGAAATTTACAAATACAAATTAAAATTATTTTATTTTTATAAAATGCCTCTATTCCACTTCTGACACCAGTGTTACAATTTCTCTCTCTAGAATTCAAGTGGAATATACCAAGTTCGTTAAAGGATGGAGGTCTTAATTAAATAAAAGAATTAATTATAATTTCCTTATTTTATTTACAATATCTACAGCAAAATTCTCTGAACTCAAAATCTCACAATAAATTGACACCTCATACTGTTCACAACTAATTACTCCAATTTCATACAATTTATAATTACCACAAAGAAATCAATTTATTTAAATAATTAAAGATCAGTCCCAATAGACAGTGTATCAAGCTATTCAAATATTCTATAAAATATGTGTCCAAATTGACAGTTCGAATACTGTATTTACAATAAAATCTGTATTACACGTCCATTCAGTCCCATCTCAGTTCAGTTCATGTCCCGTCAGTCGAAATGTTCTAGAGTCCTCCAAGTGCCCTCACGCATAGTAGGCTTCACTAGTCGGTTTAAAACCCTCTCGTCTATTCACGCCACGAACACTTTGCCCACCATCGTTCCTCAATCTGCTGTCGTCGTCCACATCTCACTTCACTCGTACACACTAGGCCAGGCGGCCTCCGTCAAAGACTGCCGGCCATTGGGTTGCGGCAGTATATAGAGCGTCGTAGGCCGCCACCTAGAATCTTCCCCAACACCCGTGATGCGCCGCGGAGGGCCAAGGCACCAGCCAGTCCCACCAGAACATTCTTGCGTCGTCACCAGACCCGTCAAAACCTCCAGCAGGGGAGAGGGGCTGTGACACATGCAAGGCGCCGAGCAGTGCGACAGCCCGGTGGTCACTGTCCATTATTCACAGGTTTCCTAGAAAGGGGGGTCAGGAGGCCTTCCCGGGGGAGGGGAGAGGTGAGGTGGGTCCACTGCCACAGTGCCGGCCAGCAGCACGTAACAATATGTAGCAGCACCAAGGCCAGCCATATCTGTACCCATTAAGTAATTTCAAATCACGTGTTACTAAAAGATATAAATAAAATCAGAAACTGATTTTTCAGTTGCAAAAATAGCAAGATGTTATTGTTAACTAATAAGCCTTCTTGCCTCTACATGAGTGCAAATATATTTTAGTGAAGTTCTTAAAAGTTTAGATGTTATGTAGGTGTTAACAACTAATTGGCAACAATAGCATTAGAGAGAAATCCAGAAAAATGTGAAACAGTACTAAGATAATTAAAATACACAAGTGACGTACTGCAAATTCAAATTCAGAAAATTCGTAAAATTAAGGTAGCTTGCAATCAACTGCATCACGGATGTTGGATTCGGAGTATCAACTTCAGATGTAATCAGTCGAATGTTTTGAATACTAACCTGAAATATGTATTTACACTGCCATCATTTTGAAAATAAGTGTCTAAGCCACTAAATACACATCAGTGTACATGGCCTATGATAACGCTACTTGTGTGAAAAATTTGGTGGAAATGGGTTGCTTGGTCTCTGAAATATGGCATAAAAAACTTAAAAAGAGACTCTGTATATGATGTTTCTAATATATGCTATCAGCATAAAAAGTTTGATTGAAATTGTTAAATAGATATGCCAAACATATCAAATTTTTTATATGGCCTCCATTTTGAAAATCAGTTTGAGCCCATTTAAATTATGTAACTTTACATGGCCTTCTGTAGATGTTCACAATTTAGTGGAAATTAGTTGACTTATCCCAGAAATATGGCAAAATGTTTAATTTACTCACCTGACCCTATTTTGCAAAAACTCCTGCAAAAGAGGATCTCTGTATGCATAAATAATGCTTCTAATTAATTCTGTTGTGTACGAAATGTGGTTGAATTTTGTTGAAATATTTCATATATATATATATATATATATATATATATATATAAAACACCATTAAAATATGCTTGCCAGACATGACACATGTTAATTTACATACCCTACCGTAGTAATACTCATGTGAAATTTTGGAAGAATCTACTCTTTGGTACTCTAAGATATGACATAAATCGTTCATTGTTAATGTGACAATCTTCATAAATGGAGGACTAAATGTTTATATATTAACACATTCAATAATTATCATAGATGCAATATACAAAGTTAAATTTAAATCTTATATATTATAGTTTCGTAGATATAGCCCACTAAGCTAAGATATTTGTATAGGTGCCATTCAGAAAATAACACACACACATAAAACACATAGTTAAATTAATATGATCTACCACAGTACAGCTTATTTGCCAAATCCAAATCTCTGTCTGTCTTTAATACCTCTAAGTCCCCATAAACTCAACAGAAGCTCTTGAAATCTTGCAGAGCCAATCCTCAGGGTAAAATACAGGCCAAATTCGAATTTCAGCAAGATGAGATTATGCAATCATTACCTTTTACGCTAAAAACTAATTTTTTAATTACTTTTTTCCTATGAAATTTTTGTATTAATCCATAGAACTTATTGCATAGAAATACAAAGGTAATGGAATATCATTATTATTTACTTTAATGTCTCGCTTCAATGTTGAGTTAATTAAAGAGGGCGACAGTGGCTCAGTGCATAGAGCGATTCCAAGTGGAGCCTTAGCGGCTCAGTGGATAGAACTATGTTAAGTGGGACCGCAGTGGCAAAGTGGATAGAGAAATATCAAATGGGACCGCACTCGCTTCAATGTTGAGTTAATTTCACATAATTTCATTATTACCTACATATATCTATGCAATATTTTTTTCAGTCTTTGTATGGTAACCAAATTTGTTAACATGGTAACTGCTCTAGCCCCATTACAATACAAAAAAAAAGTCACGGGCTAACCCCTAGTTTGAAATAAATAGATTGACTGTTTCCCTAGATATGGCATAAATACTTTATTAATTCATGTTTGGCTAGCGTACAAAATGGAGGAGAAATGAGGCTTTGCATAGACAATTTTGATGAATATAATATTGGTATTGCCAGCATACAAAGATAAGTTGAAATTTGTTTTGTTATAAAATGTTTATATGGCTGCCATATTGACATATGTCTGACCCTCTCAAAGTTTATAAGTTTACATGGCCTGCCATAATGCTACCTACTTGATTGTCAAACTGGGAAAAAATCAGTTGTTTTTTCAGAGGTTAATTTAAATTTGTCATGTGATACTATTTTATAAAATGGCAGACAAAAGAGATTTTGTGTGGACACATTTGATGGTTGTAACTTATACAGTCAGCATACAAAGTTTGATTGGAATTAATTACACTGTGTTAATGATTTAACATACAGAACTAAAGTAGCTATATGAATGAATTCTACTTTGATAATAATTGTCCGACATACCTAAAACATATCAGTTAACATGACCTGCCGCAGTACTACTGGTTTGCCACATTCGGTAGGAATCTGTTAATTCTATCCTGAGATATGACATAAAAAATTGATTTATTTGTGTGGCACTATCTTACAAAATGGAGGACAAAAGAGGTTCCATGTAGACATATTTAGAGTTTTTGATATACACTATCGACCAAAAAGTAATTGGGCACCAGTGAAGATAGGTAATTCAGTACGTCACTTGACTTGTGTGGCCGCCATACGCTACAGTCCAGTGTAGAACCAGTTGACAAGGAGATGGCACGAGGTACAGAGCTTTCTGACTTCAATAAGGGCGTGATTGTGGGCTGCCATCTCAGTGGGCTGTCTAGCCGGACAATTGCATGGAAGGTAAACAGACCCAAATCAACGGTCGCATTCGTCCTGCGTAAGTGGAAGGTCGATGGGCATTGTGCCAATGCTGCATGTTCTGGGTGACCTCCACTCTTGACTGACAGAAATTGCAGAACCCTGACACGTGAAATTGTCAAAAATAGGGCACAACCCATGGCTACCATCTGATAGAAGTTTCATGCAGCAACAGAGTATCTGTTTCCATTGGAACATTGCGTACAGAGGCCCACCGACTTGGATATTTTGTAAAAAGCAGCTGCGCATAAGCCCCATATCATGACAAGCAATAAAGCTCGGCGACTCAGATGGTGTTTGGACCATCGCAACTGGACACTGGAGCAGTGGAAATCAGTTCTGTGGACTGATGAGTGGAGGTTTACATTATTATGGTACAATGGACGTGTATGGGTATGGCATCTGCCTGGGGAATGGCTTTTCCTTGAGTGTATAGTGCCAACAAGGAAATTCGGTGGTGATGGAGTAATGGTGTGGGGCTGTTTCACAGCCTTTGTCGTAGGACCGCTGGTGTTTTTCCATGGTAGCATGAACACAGAGGCCTATTGTAACATTCTGGATAATGAAATGCTCCCAACATTGTGTGTGTTTTTATGGAATGGACCTGTGTTACTTCCAGGATGACAATCCAACGTGCCATGTTTCAAGGGCTACTATGCAATGGTACACTGACAACAATGTTCGCAGATTGGACTGGCCCGCCCAGAGCCCCGACCTCAACCCTGTAGAACATTTTGGGACAAATTGGATCGCTGGGTGAGGGTTTGTCAGGTGCGGCCAAAATCCATTGCTCAACTCATGGAATGGTTGCAAGAGGAATGGTGACGAATCCCCATGTATGTCCTGCAAACACTTGTAGAGAGCATTTCAGACAGGGTGGCTGCTGTTGTAGCCACAAGAGGTGGCTTTCCGAGATTGTAACGGGGTGACACACCGAGCATTGTGGACAGGTGCCCAGTTACTTTTTCGTCGATAGTGTATATACTGCCATTATACAAAGTTAAGTTGGAATTGATTAAATGGTTTCGAAGATATAGCATACTATGCTAAAATAGCTCGATGGCCAACATTTTCAAAATAAGTGCCTTACATACTTAAAACATATTTGTACGTATAAACTGCCACAGTACTACTTGTTTGCTTATTTGGTAGGAATCGCTCAATTGTTTCCCCTAGATATTACACAAAAACTTTATTAATTCATGTAGCACTATCTTACAAAATGGCATACACAAGTATTTTTTTGGCTTATATATTGCTTGTAATAGATAATATCAGTATACAAAATTTGGTTGAAAATGGTCAAATGGTGTGGTAGTTATACCAAATAAACCCAAACATATTTATATGGCCACCATTTTGAAAATAAGTGTGTAATAAAGTTGAGTTACTTACATTACCTGGCCTATTATAGTACTACTTACGTGCCAGATTTGGCGAAAATTGGTTGAGTAGTTTTCAAGATATAATATAAAAGATTAATTTTTTCATGTGGTGCTATTTTCCAAATGGTGGATCTACAACAATATTCGTCACTGAATTCAATGCTTACACTTTGCGTTGTCAGCATACAAAATTGGTTTAAATGGGTTTTAATGTTTTCCTAGATACGACGTATCACTGTCCATTAAAAAATGGCCACCATTTTGAAAGTAAATGTCTGACATGGTAGAAAACTATAAAAGTCAAGTGTCCTTACTTAGCAATATATGTATATAGAATTTGGTCATATTCAGTTCACATGTTCAAAAATATCATAATTATATCATTAGGGTTGATGAAACAATTTGGTTGGATCATGACAGATTATAACAGAATCTGATTTTGGGTTTATTGGCCAATGTATCTGTATCAGCCCATCCCTAATTTTTCTTCTTGCTTACAAATAGCAACAGAGTAAATAAGACAAAAATTAAGAAATGGTTTACAGCTTGTTTATATATTTAAAGAATGTATCAAGTACTATCGTTCATCGTTCTTAACTTTCTTACAAATGGCAACAGATTGAATGGAGCGAAAATTTTGTATTATTTATTGTTGCCCATTTTATTTTATTGTGTTGTTAGATATTCCAAAACAATGTTGTGTAGTTATTGTATTGCCCACTGCCAGTGACATCAAATAGAGGTTGTAAGGCCTTGTATCGGTGCTCATGGGTAAACATAGCAACCACCTCTCCCCACTCAGATGGCTATATACTCCCCTTCCCCCCGGTTGGTTTCTCGAGTTGGATGGCAGATGTTGCCACACTGACTGTTAGGCAACCACATCCATCCCCCTCATTGCCAGCCATGTAAGGGGAGGAAATGAGGTTGCGCTGATTGTGTCCAGTATCACAAAAGATGCTATACAGCCAAAACTTATCTTTAAGCCAGATGTTTACACGTACATTGGCACGATAGCATTGGGTGTTTTATTTGGTAAGTATCTGTGTTTTGAAGGGATTGATAATACAGTATAACTTGTTTATAACGAACCTTTCTTCAGTGAATTTTTGTTTACTGTGAAGTTCCAGCTACGACGAAATTAGTTCTGGTAATGTGTTAATTTAGCAGATAAGAAAACCTTTGTGAGTGTTGAAATGGAAATGATAGCATCAGTAAAAAAGTCTCAATTTCCACTGTCATTTCAAAGAAAGTTTCTAGTTTTTGTCCCACGCAGTGAAATGGGGATGCCATTCTGCTGTAAGATAACAATCTACCAGCTTGACATTTAGGAGGGTTGTGACCTACGAATTTGGAGTTGCGAGTCCTAAGGGGGGAGGTAAGATGCCTTTACCAAAATGTATTTCAAAGAATTTTTGAGAGAAAAGGGAGCAGGGAGTGGGTAAGAAGAAAATGCAAATTTTCTCTCAAAAAAATTCTTTTGGTTTTGCTTCTATTTTTTAAACAGGGTTGACTACTTTTAAGTTTATCAGCTACAGAATATACTGTTATTCTCTGACACATTGCATCCACCCATTTCAGCAAACCAGATGTTAATGTTGGATGGAGATCAAATCTGCAAATAATATTTTATCAATATGCATTAGTTTATCCATACAGGTTCCAATGTATTTCAATTTTTACATAGGTTTATTTTCAGTTTGTAATTGGAAGATGTCTGCCTATTAAATCATATTTCATTCAAAAATCGTGTTGGTTTTACATGAGAGTATGAAATTGAACTGGAACTGGCAAATCTCAGAGTCAACAGTTCATAATTGGATTTTTTAAAAGTGAATCTGCACATTCCTAATGTACATAATAGTAGATGCTTCAGAGGTGCTTATGTCTTCAGTTGTGAGGTTGTGGTGATAGTGTACTGCTGAAAGTAACTACAGTACATTTTCCTGTATTTTACAATTCTTTTTCAGCCCCATTTACTGTTTTATAGTATAAATTTTACTCTTTTTGCACTTTCCTTCATTTTGAAATTTTTTTTGAACATTTCAAAAGTATAAAAGAAGGGGTTTCACTGTACGTGCCAGCAGGTTTGAAATAGTGGCAGACAGTGACCTGGACGTGCCACTGGGGGGCAGCTCGGCCAGTGACTGCCATTCCTTGCTGCTGCACCACATAAACATGGCGGTAGGTGTGGAGGTGGTGAATGCCCTTGGCAAAGGCCCGGAGTTCTTTGGTTTCTCCCACCCCACAATACTGAACCTTATACAGAGCTCTCCGGGCACAAGGAAGTGCTCCAGCTACAAATGGAGCAAGTTCGAGGTGAGCCCTCTCTGCTGCTAGCTTCTGTGTAATATTGGGCACCCTTTTAAAATTTTATTCTACTGTCCTCACTCTTCACCCTCCCCTTCCTTCCCTCTGTACTCTCCATTGGCCCTCCTCTCCAACTGCTTTTCCCCTCCCTCCATCTCCTCACCTGCTTCTCACTCTGCCTGCTCTACGCTCTCTCCCTCGCCAGCTCCTCCCTCTAACTATCCATGTGTCCTCCCTACATCCCACCACCAACACCTCCCACTCTTCACTCATGTTTCCCTTGCTCCCTCTGCCTTCCCTTCCCTCCCTCCCGCTGCACCTCCCGCCATCCTTCCGCCTGCCCCTGCCTCTGTCCATCCACCTGCTCCTTCCTCCTTTCTCCTCTTCCTCCATCTGCTCCTCTCCCTCCACCCCTTTGCTCACCCCATCTACCTCCACTTCCCTTTCCCCATGTCCACCCCTCCCTCCATCCTTCTGCCCACCCCTTCTATCTCCACCCCTCTCTTCCTCCATCTGCCTGTCTCTCCCACCATACTCCCCCTATCTCCCACCATCCTCTCTCTTTCTCTCTCTCTCTATCCTTCCCCTATCCCTCCATCCTCCCCTCTCCTTCCATCCTCCCCTCTCTTCCTCCATCCACCCCATCTCTTCCTCCATCCACTCCATCTTTCCCTCCGTCCACCCTCTCACACCCTGCATCCACCCCCTCTTTCCCTCCGTCCACACTCTCACACTCTGCATCCACCCCCCTCGCCCTTCACCCGCTTCCCTCTCCCCTACCTCCATCCACCCCTCTAACCCCTCCCTCCGTACACCCCTCTAAACCCTTCCCTTCATATGCACCTCTAACCTCCTCCCACCCCTCCTCTCACTCCTTTTGCCCACCCCTCTCTCCCTCCTTCCACCTGCCCCTCTCCCTCCATCCACCCCCTCTCTCCCTCAGTCCGCTTGTGATGGGGGAAAGTATTTTACCCCAAAAAATAACTGAAATTTTATTGTTATGGGCTGTTGTGGTTATGTGATTTTACTTTAGTAGGCCTATGTGGGGATAAAGTGAGTGTAATACCTACACCTAAGAAGTTTTTAAAAAATATAAAATAATTTTAAAAACTGTAGTTAAGCTGTTTTTATTCTTAGCAAAACGCTTTTAATCAATATTTTTTAATTTTGTAAATTTTACTGTTTGTGAAGTAATTGTTAGTAAACAGATGGATGCAATTTATTTTGAGCTTATTATAGCTTGTGATTATGTAATTATATGTCATGAAACTCACTATAATATGTTGAAGTATTGCCTACACAAACTGTTAAAGATGCAGTTTACAAAGCAGTAAGTTCTTTATTAAACTTCACAATAGACTCTAAATCTTATACGGGAATATCTGGAGTTCCTTAGGGTAGCTACTTGATGCGTGTCACTTAGAATAATCAATGTTACTTTTAGTGAGCGCTAGGTCATGCACGCTCTAATACACAAATACTGAGACTGAGTCGACTTCTACAAGAGGCTATTACTGGTCTGGTAGGCTGGCGGCTTGGTGTGAAATCTGTTGTGGGCAGTACCGCAGTATTTCTCGCTATTACCTTAACCCGTTGGGGTATGGCTAACTTACCAGGGTACTCACTCACCGATCTCCTGGGCTCTGGTTTAAAGTTAGGTCGACTGGGAACAGCAGTCGCTTGGGTGGTGCTAGCTGATGTCGTACTGATAGGTCAAGTGTAGCTGGCTCCAGTTGATGGATGCACTGTTTTCACAAAATGAGTTGGCAATTCCCAGCATGGTGTCACATCCAGTGACTAGGGCGCAAACTGCAGAATGTGTCTCAATGCCAAGCCTAGTGCACAAGGGGAAATAAATGGGGGTGCTGTCTGAAGAGGACTGCCTCTCCAGATGACGGGTGGTTTGAGCTCGTTCCCGTGGGGTGTCTCCGCCAAGTACAGAGAGGTTATTGGTGCACACTCGCTTAGTAGTAAAGAACTCCTCCTTTTCCTCCTTCCTTTGAGCATAGTGCCTTTCTCCAAACGGCATAGAAGCAGTATTGACACTTAAGTTACTTTCAGTTGATGCAAGCAATTGATGGTACCCTAACTAAGTGTAGAGCCCAACAGCAGTTGACGGTGCGAACCCTGTGCTCCTACGGTTCTGCACCTTGGTGCACAAACAGACGGGCTTCCAGTCCCAGGCAAAATACCTCTGCCAGCACCCACGGCGCTCCGGTCAGTGATACAACCTGATGTGGTTATCCTGCTCCTTTTGGATGAATACCTAGTGGTTGGGGCTCTACCTTCCTTTACACCTGGGTGCACAGAACGGGTGACCATCAAAAGTGATGTGTGTTGCCGACGTACAGATTCCTGAAGGGGTTCTGTAGTCCTACAATATGATTCATACTGTTGTCACACCCAGTCGCTTGCTTGATCCGTCTAAGAGTAGAGTTCCTAGTATCGGACAGGATTTACATCTACACAAATTTACTCGTGGGATAGGATAAAAATATATTTATTACGAATAATAAATACTGATGACATGAAACATAATCTACTAAGCAGTGTGCGAACGGAAGTAAGCTACGCTTAACCTGCTCCTAGACTACTCAAGTATAGAATGACTTTGACGGCTATGAAAACAACTTTGACGTAGCAGCGGATGTTCCCAGGTCGCTGCTAGGTTTTACTTAGTTTACCCGTAGGTAGAGACAACTGTTTTCAATGAAAATATTTCCATGATTTTGTTAGTTTTGCTGAAATGATTTTGGTATGTTTTTCTCTACTATTTCAAAAATATCTATTGTGATTTAAAAACATTCATACAATATTTCAGACAGTAATATGTAAATAGGTTAATTTAATGGATAAATTCACCAATTCAATAAAAAAATACTTACCAGTTTATGTATACAAGTGTGTGCAAATAAGATACAGTGGACTCCCTATCTACTGTTTGTCAGGGGATTGTCAAAAAATTTCCATACAGCCAGGATTTCAGTACATGAGGGTTCTGACATGTGCATAGATAAAATACAACTTATAACCTTATTAGACTTCATGTTGATTATAATGAGAGCTGTACGTTATCTGTGAATAAAGTTTAACCAGTTAACACAATAAAAATGGAAAATTCAATATTGTGTAATTTGTCATTTCATAAGTTTCAATTCTGACGTTATCGACAGTCAATTGGTCAGCACTCAACGTCCACACATTTTTACATAAACAATGAAAACTGTTATTATCTAAATTTAATGCTTAAAGCAGACGTGATATTTCTAAAATCATCACTGGAATGCTGCGACTATTTTAATAAATAAGAAAATAATTATTTATGCAATAAAGACTTTAAAAAATGTTGTTGCAAAAAATAAAAACTTAGCATCACTTACTTAATTTTTAAAACATATCTAGGGTATTTGAAGAACACTTATTTGTTTTATAAATCATTTTAATTATGCATTCATGTATATGTTTTGAAAATCAAAACCAATATGGTGACTGAGATTTTGTCATTTTGTATTTTTGCTAACATCCGTTAGACACGAAATACCAAATGACCAAATACTTCCCCATTTTTGTATACAAAATCAGGCCACGTGATCATTTTGTCAACAAAATCTGCCATTTTGGACACATCCTTAGAATTACTGTAAATAATACATTAGAAAACATTTTACCTCAACTCAATGAAATATGATAAAGAATATAACATCTCATCTCAAAATACAGTATATCATTGATTGCAATCCGTCACCGAATGCAAGCCCCCTAAACCTTTCAAACCCTTTGAAAATGAAAATAATATGGTATTGAATGAAAGCCAAATTTTTAATGTCCTGCACACACACAAGTGATCAGCTGAGAGTGCGCCGAGAGATTATTGACCAGCATTGTGTTTACAGCTGGCAAGACGGAGAAGGGGGAGTGGCGGGAAGAGAGAGACAATGTACCCCTCCACGTCACTACATGTTGGTGGTAACTTGCACGTGTGGCAGATGTCTTATCTTTTAAAGTAATTCATTATATTTCACTGCAAAATTCTTGTAATTTTGAGACGAAATTAATAAATAAGATGACTAAAATTAATTTTTTCACAGTCTTAAATAATTAATTATTCGAAACCACTTTCTCCGATTTTCCTGTACACTTAACACCTGTCGCGAGTTACATTGCACTTGCGCTTGGTGCTTACCCATAATTATATGACAAAAGGTGTCGAATAGGCCCATACAGGAAATCAGTTCATTCAATCTACACGTGTCTATTGAAATAGATTAATATAAATCCTCTGATCTCCCTGTGGGAAGTTACTGACAATCAACTTTAAACTTGGTAATACAAGTCGCTTGAATTAATACAATTTTTGGCAACAAGGGGAGGTAACGTCTATGCTTCTGGGCATATCATTTCATTCGTGAAGATGCTGTCCCTTGAGTTAAATCAATATTTTGTTTTAAAATCATGTTGATTGTGTGCCAGATACAATTATACACCAACTTTACTGGAAAAAGATGTCGAATCACAAAAGATAATAATAGCAAATAATAATTCCTAGTTAAAATTTATTGTGTAACATTTTCAGGTGAAACCATTTGCTTTGAAATAGAAATAAAGATAGGTGCAACTATTTGAGTGATGGATAATCTGGACAAAATTTCTACGATTGTCAGGCGCACTTTATTTGCTCTGCAGCCAGGTATGTAAGATGTGAAGGCAAGCACGCGTGACCAAGAGAGGAAATGCACTTCCTTTTTTGCTAGACAACAGTTTCCCCTCTTGAAGGCATGTAAGGGGAGGAAGAAACATGCGCAGCTGAGAGAGAGAGGATGCAAGGTCGTCACACTGGTTGCTAGCTAGGAAACCGCTTGTCCTCTTATCAGGTGTGTAAGATGAGGTAGCGAGTCAGACTCACACTGCGTTGTAGACATGGTGGGAAGACCACACGCCACAGAGCAGTGCTAAACAGCGGTGCGCGTGGCATATTTTACATCTAGTTGATGTGCGACGAGCAATGTAATTCTCACATCTAGCCTTGCCACAGCTGCGGCCCCCTCCTAAGAAGAGCTGTTACTCCGTACACAACACAGGATGCCTTCAACAAGCCAGGGTGGCTTGCCCGGCTGTTGCGGCCTGCTGCGCTGCAACTCGCTTCGCATCACGTCGCTGCTCTCCACCCCTCCAGCACCTGGCGCATGAGGGAAAGTAACCGCTGTTCTAAGTTACTCTCTTCTCTTTTTTTTCCTCTCTCTCTCTACACCCTGCAATCACCACACTGGCCCTGTGAGCTAAGTATAAATAGGACCCGCAGTCCTCAGTTCGAGGCTGTCTCATGCCAGTTCAGTAGCATGCCGTTGGTGTGCCCAAGAGCCACCAAACATCACGTCTCACCTTCGCAGAAAGTCATGCTGCCCAAGCATCTATGGACTTCACGTTGTCTGTGTATTTCGCAGTCCTGTTAAGAATTCTACTCTACACGACACCACTTTGCTACCCGTCAGCACGCTGAAGCCACCGTGCTTCCAGCTACCTCGTAGCTTATCTTCAGTTATCACGAGTATGAGTGCCGCTTGATTTGGGATCGCCGTCACTCCTCGCAGTGACACGTCTTCCGAGACTAGGTAATTTAACCTGTTGGTAACCTAGGATCGGTCCTTCAGGCCTCAGTCTGGGTACAGGCTGGTTTATGTGTGTTTGATTGAGCAATCAATAAAACACGCATATATCTGACTTAGTTGAGTTATCTCTTCCAGCACTCTGTATCTCCCACATCTTGCTCCCACCATTCCCTATTTTCGTCACCAGTCCTGGTGAGACTCTTTTAGGGATAGCCACAAGCCAAACCTCAATACTTTTCTCTTGTATTGTTAACTGTCTTGAAGTGCAGCTTAGGAAGCCCACCTTCCTGGGTCTCACTAGAGCAGTTGTCTCTTGGTCTATTGCCCCTCTAGCAGATATCTGGGTCCACTAACTATGTTTTGCTCACCAGGCCACCTGTTCGGACATGGTAGGCCAACCCCAGCAGAGCCCCCACTGTCTGTGACACCTGGGTCAGCTAGTGAAGTTCGCTTGTCAGGGAACCCCGGGAGTGGAAGCCCCTATCTCTGCTGCTGTAACCTCCAGTTTGGTACTTGGGCTCGCTAGTAATGTTCTGCTTGCCAAGCCACCAAGCTGAAGACCAGTAGATCAGGCTTCCAACCTCGCCTAACCTCTGCACCCTACTCTCCATCAGGCTGTGTCTACCAGTTACTGGCCACCCAATATCAGGTCTACCACCCCCCCCCCCCCCACCACGCCATTTCTCACCATTGGACTGGGTGGGGCAAGACTGCTATTGGGGTTAGCTCAGGCTGGGCTACTGAAGAGTAGCAGTTCAGTTGACAACCAGGTTTAAACCTGGAAGAAAGAAGAGGTTGCACGCCAGAGAAGCGCCTACCTGCTGAACCTCATCTGGCATGTACCTCGTGCAGTATGTCCGCTGCCGCCAGAAGAAGATGCCTACCTTCAGCAGGACATCAATGTTACTAGGGTAGTGAAGCCCCTAAACGTTTCACCTGCTCACAATCGCACCACCCAAAGCACATCACTCAATCATAGAAAAGACCAAGCCTAGCAACTTAGGCACCAGGAAAACCCCGTACAAGCGGCGACCGCTTATTCACCATCATCCAGGGAAGGAAGATTCTTGGCCTCAACCTCTAACTGCCATTCCCACTAAGGGTGAACGACGAGATGACATTGTTACTAGACGTTTGGATAGACAACCAGCTTAAAAACAATTGTTTCGGGAAATCTTTAGTGACGGGACTGAAAGTTATTTAGATCAACGCAGTATCTGATAAACAATAAAAGTGGGTAACTTTATCATTATTTAGATAGGAGTTTTGCTAGGACCACTGATAATTAACTGTAGATATGGTTTATTGGTATATGCATTTTCTGTACATAGAGAGTCAACTTAGACATTTGATACAAATGTATAAAATATAAGCAAAGTCATGTATCACCAGCATGATTCCCACATAAAATAAAAACTGCTACCATATAAGGAACTATTCTGTAAAAGATATATATATATATATATATGGGCAATCCTAGCATGTGAAACAAGCATTTTTCCAAGCGGCCACAGAACATGTCGGCCTCCCCGAAGCACCTGTTTGACAGAGTGCTGCCCAGCTGTCCGAAGATGTCAGAGCGCAAGGGTAGTTCTTCCACCCTGCTCGCACCAAGGCAGGTATCACACAGCGACGTCACGCCTCCCACTCCACCCCAGGCATGGGCCGGCCGAGCGCACAACATAAGGCACTGTGCAGCTGAAAACACCAGTAGTTGTCTTCTCCAGTAGCTCGTTTCAACACTTCGGTGCTGGGGCACGCTACTGACTCTAGGCCCTCATGGTCCTCTCCAAGAGCTTCCAGTTCTTCAGTGACCACTAGTGGCTGCCTCCATCATCGACCAGGAGCTCCAGAGGCTTCTACCACATCTACCAAAAGCTCCAGAGGCTTCAACCACCAACAGCTTCCAGAAGCTTAACATCTCCAGAAGCCTGCTCGACTTCACTCCACATTCCGCTGTTGATCCTCCTGGTGTTGTTGGTGACAACTACACCCACTACCCTTTTTTTAGCGGTCCTGTTGTAAGGTCTTGTCTAGACAACTCCAGGTTAGAGTAACTGTGTCAGAGTTGTTTTCATAGCCATTGAATTCATTCTATACTTGAGTAGTCTAGGAGCAGGACACCTCCACCTGTTAAGGCTCAGCCTCACGCCATGTTGAATTATTGGTTTCTAGCTTATTTCAGTTGTATACCGACACTTATTACAAAACTGCCACTATACAATCATGACAATATATGTTACGCTGAATTACAAACATAAATTCTGAAAATTCATTAAGTAGTCATGCTGTATTTTTTTTTGAGAATTATGAACAGATTAATGCCATTTTACAATCACCATATCACATGTGGATGAAGTTTGATGACTAAATTTGAAGGGGATTGTCAATTCTGATGATGCTATAGTAACGAATATTTGGTTATTTCACTGAAAAGGAAGTTATGACATATTAATGGAAAATTCAACATGGCGGGTGAGGCCGAACTTTAAAGTGTAACTTACTTCTGTACGAACTCTGCATAGTAGTAGGTATGAGTCACCAGTATTTATTATTTATAATAAATACCATTTTAACCTATCCTGAGAGTAAATTTTAGACGTCAATCCTGCCTGATACTAGGAACTCTATTTCTAGAAGGAGCAAGCAAGCGACCGGGTGTGATAATATTACAAACCATAGTGTAGGACTACAGATCCCCTTCAGGAATCTGCACATCAACAAACACACATCACCTTTGACTGCCATATGTTCTGTGCACCCCGGTGTACAGAAATGTAGAGCCTCAACCACTAGGTACACCTCCATCAGGAGCAGGACAGCCACCTCAGGTTGTATCGCTGACCGGAGCGCAGAGGGTGCAGGCAGGGGTATTTGCCTGGGACTGAAGACCCGACTGTTCCTGGGCCTCACCCTGACAGTAGTAGGAAGACAGCCCATATGACCTACCGCTCTAGGTTTGTGCGCCAAGGTGTAGAACCATAGGAGCACAAGGTTTGCTCCGTCAGCTGCTGTTGGGCTCTACACTTAGTTAGGGTTCTGTCTATCTGCTTGCCTTAACTGAGAGTACATTAAGTGTCAATACTGCCTCTATGCCCTTCGGGGAAAGGCCTGGTACTCGAAGGGAGGAGAAAAAGGAGGAGTTCTTTACTGCTAAGCAAGTGTGTACCAACAACCCTTCCACACTTGGTGGAGAAACCCCACGGAAACGTTTCCAGTCTGCCTGTCACCTGGAGAGACAGTGCTCTTCAGACAGGACCCACCGTTTATTTCCCCTGGCACACTAAGCTTGGTATTGAGCCACATCCTGCAGTACCAGCACTAGTCACTGGACGTGACGGTATTGTCAACTCATTTTGTGGAAGCAGTGCAGTCGTCACGTGTCACTTGGAGCCAGAGATACCTGACCTGGCAGGGAGAAAGAAAAAAGAGAAAGGGAGCGAGCCAGCTGGACTGGCATTTATACACGAGTAATAAGCTATTAATTTGGTATTATTTTTTTGACTTCCTTAGGAATTATGTTAAAACATTAAAATCTGTATGTTGACATATTTCTGAACATTTTATGGTGGGGAACATTTTTTTAATGCCAATACCTTGTAAATAAGCCACACCCCACTTTTTGTAGTCATTTTTGTTTTGTAAAAATGTGCAGCCTATACACACCAAATACGTTAATATTGGTTTCCATGTTTTGTTTCAAGGTTAGCAGGACTGGTGAGCAGGTGATGGAAGACAAGGACCCTGCTCTGAATTTTGAGGCTCTGCAGAGGAACATTGCATTTGCACGTAGTCGCATGGTGAATGCAACTAAGGAGGAGACACCTAATCAGATTCTGTCCAACTCCAATGCCACCTTGAGAGGCCTGCTGATGTCATAATTGGCACAAAAAACACATCATAGCAGAATCTCATTTGAACCGAAAAGGATGTTATCGGAAGTGCACTGTGGTGATCATTATGATGTAATTGCAATGTGGAACTAAAATACTGATTTTAACACTTGTAAACACCAAAATTGTGTGAAAGATGTACTGTACATAATTAATTGTCAGCAGACACAGAATACAAACCACCCTCAAACTTATAACCCACTAAAAATAAAATACTAAATGCAAGCTGAATTTTGAATGTTATGTGTGCACTCAATCAACTGAGCGCATGCAAAATCGTTATTGATTGAATGTATTGACTGCATGCATAACATGGTGGAGGGGAAGCATCAGCATATCTGGAAGGGGTGGGAGGGGTTAAATGATGCAGCTTGGGAAGAGGAAAATAATTGTGCGTTTTTAAAGGACAGAGACTGAATATATTTAAGAGTACCCTTAAATACTAATGTACATTTTTATACTAATTTTGTGTACACTTGTTTGGAACTGTATGTAATATGGCCTGTCCTGATTCTAAGCCAACTGGTAATTTTGGAGGTAGGATCAAATTTGGTATGTATAAAATTGGTATATATAAATTAATTTTTGTGTGTGTGTGTGCGTATATGCATGGGTGCGCATGCATGCATGCATGCATGCTTGCTTGCAGGTGTGGGCTTGCATGTGTGGCATCTGTGTTCAGTTATTTCTAGAGATGATATGTTGTTTTAATGAATTATTAATTTTAATATTTTGTAGTCTTTTGAGAGAAATTGTACCCTTGATGTACATAAAGGTCCTCCCCTTGTTACAAAGAAAAACTTGAGCACAGTGCACCATGCAACTTTCAGCAAGCATGAACTCTATTTTCACTGTCTGCTTAAACAAACATTAGAGGATTTATTAATTAAATAATAATTTTATATCATAGGTCCATTACGTGGTTCTTTGTGGGCTTCATACACATGCCGCATATTGTTGGTGAGAGGTAGATGTCCTAATGCAGTTTATTAGCATGGTTCCCTTCGCTATCGCTGTGGATGAGCTATGTGTTGTATGCAACGGAAACCAACTGACCTTGCCAAGGTGACATTACATGCTGGCTTATATTCCCTCCCTCCCTCCCGCGGCAGAACTGTGTGCACACCCTCCCGATCAATACTGTTGCCCTGGCACCTCTGCTTTTTTTTTTTTCTGTTCCCAGGACAGTGTGAAGCAATAAATAATGCCAGAAGCTCCTCAGGGGGTAGAGAATGGATGGTCAGTAAGCATTCTTTGTCATGGTTTCTTCCTTTCTTGGATGTCTACATAATAGACATGTGGTTGCTTGGAGATTTTACATGCAAAGAACTGTCTGTCTTTTATTTGGTAAAAGTCTGCTTTTGAAGTGATATACATATAATATTTCACTTAAAAATGTTAGATTTTTTGAGGCAGAGGCGAATAAATGTTAGCCATTAGGTTTGTTTGTTTGTTTATGATCTTCAATAATTAATCAAATTAAACCCTACTATAATATCCCTCCCTATAACATACATAGTGCAGCCGTTTGTCACATTTTCGTATTTACAATTTCATAGAAAAGAAAATCAGTTACCATATTTACTCATGTATAGCGTGCACATTTTTCCCAAAATAAAGGAAAATATTTCTGGGGTGTGCACTATTCATGGGGGGGGGGGGGGGAAAGGAAGAGGGAGTGCTAGCAATCAATTGTCTGGGGATGTTGAAGGAAGTGGCAGAACTGTCTGTTGTCTCATCTCTCGATCTTACATCACTCCTCTCCCTTCTCTCTCGATTACCCTTCAGTTATGTGTAGGTCGAAGTACCTCCTCCCTCCCCCTTCTACCACCTAACGGTATTCTGTTACACCTCAAACCAGAACTGCGACGTATTTACGGCCCCCACCCCCTTGTGATAACACCCAGGTGTTGCCAGTTGATAATTCCGCCATCCCTCTTTGTTTCCATGGCAGAGGCTAGCAAGCCAACTTCTAGGGGGAGGGGAGAGAAGGACAGAGGAGATTTTTTTATTTTGAGATAATGGTAGTGTGACATTCTAGTACAGCAAAAAAAGAGAACCGGTCAATGATAAAAGGATACAGGAGAAAAAAGTATGTTGACACAGTATGTTGACCATTACAAATCGGGCGATGATACATTTTCCTTCAAACAATCACACTTATTTTTTTGTATTTAGCTACATAAGCTACACTTACTTAAGCTTGTCATACACAATATATTTATCACTGTGCCTATTTAAAAAATGATATTTGTAATGATGTGAGTTAGGATCGCTACAGCTCTTGCAGTTTCAAAAGTCACCAGCCGCCACTGCTCTATAGGTCTCCAAATATACCTGAAATCTCAGGGAATTTTGTGTTTGGGAATTTTTCGGGCAGGCAGAATTCCAAATTGCAAAATGCCTATTCTTAAAAATGGCGAAAGAAGTAAAGTCTGTGCCAAGGGGTTCTACATTTCAGTATGTTGCATCTCTTGATGGCCAAGACATTTCATCAGTGATACAATAAGTGCGTCAGGATGCTTTCATCATATGCTGGAACACATCCATCAACCCAAGTCAAGAGGTTCAATTGTGAGGAGGGATCAAGTTGGACACTTGCCTGTGCACACAGAAAAAAACCAAACGACAGTGCAAGATGCTGAAATGCAAGGGATTTTTGGTTATCGAGTGCAAGAAATGTGAAGTAGCACTATGCTTGAACAGGAAAAACAACTGTTTCAGAGCATACCATATGTAATGTAAGGAGTGTTTAATTCCAGTTGTTTGCCATTGTTTGATTTAGTCTCCATCTATCTGAGTTTTTGTAACTGTGTAAGCATCTGTTTGTATTTATTATTGTGTGATTTTCAGTGTTAGTTTATTTATTTTTTCCTTTCAGTGTGATTTCAGGGTTTGTAATTATTATTTCATATGATTTATAATGTTTGTCATTATTATTACATGGGATTTCATCATAACTGGCCAAATATTCACTACATTTATAGTCAGCCAAATGTTTGGTTAGGTAACCTAAGTGTCGGAAAGTGAGGTTTTGGTGCGGTGTAAATGCCTCAAACTACACTTTAGAGGCGTTTACACAGCACCAAAACCTCACTTTCCGACTCCAAGATTACCGAAACCAAACATTCGGCTGAGCTGACGGTATAAAGGTAGTGATTGTTTTGAAATGAACAGCTCAACAAAAGTTCCATAGATATGTGTCCTGTAGTTCTAATATCCATGTTGTAGCCGATTGTCACACTTTTGATTCTTAACTTTCTTTGTCGCAGTATTTTAAAAAAAAAAAAAAAAAAAAAAAAAAAAAAAAAAAAAAAATAATAATTGTTTCCCTCTTTAAAATAAAATCTTTAACTAAAAATGATTAAATTATAACATTAAAAAAAAATTATGCATTGTAGGGTAAGCGGCCTTCTCTTGATCCACAAACATAGTTGTTAAGGTTCTCTCGTTAACCTACCTTCTTTTGTTGCATTTGTAAAGCAGTGACATTAGTTGTGCCTTGGCCATGCAGTGCATAAATACATTTTTTTTTGTACTCAACTCGCTATAATTCCAATGCACCAATAGGTTATGGGCCCAGTAGTAAACAATCAAGTTCTTTGTGTAGTAGGTGCCGTGGTGGCTGAGTGGTTAGCCTTCATTCCGGTACTGCTCCATACCTTGCTTCACACTCTTTGGTTCTCAAGACCACAATGTTAAGAGCTGCCCAATTCTCTTCACCCACACATTAGTGTAGTAATGTATTCTTTGTAGGGTGATTATGAGCGTATGTTAATATTCATAAACAATGTAATACTGGTGTTTGCGCATTGCCTACACTATGGCCTTGTCAGTTCTCTTACCAGTTGAAAAACTTGAAGGTTGTGAGGACTATACTATGTAGAAGTTCCATATAAAGGTGCCCTTAAAATTGGGGTGACGAGCAAAACTAATACAGATGATGCTTCGGCCGTGAATAGAACAGCATTGTCCACAATTTCATTGTTGGTGTAAACTAATCTAATCCACCATATTGAAAACTGTGAGACAGCACAGTATGCATGAAATACGATTTAAAAGCTTAAATACAATTACCCACTAAAGGCTAGAAAGCAATCTAAAAGGTTGGTAAACTTTTGCAGTATCAAATTAAAATCTGGACAAAAAAAAAAGTAAGTTTTCTAACTTAAAAAGAGACTTTTACTTTTGGCTGGGCTGTCCGAGGAATACAAGCTAATAATAATGGGCTTGGAGGCATCTGGTATAAAAACAACTGCAGACGCGTATTGAGATAAAACTGGTGCAAGATGCGCCAAAAAAACCTGACCGAAAATCTACAGACATGGGCACAGTGCTGTCATAACCATGAAACATCCAAAGTGTTATAACTGTAATTAACCTAAATATTTTGCTTCTCATTGTCTTATTAAAGTGTCTGCTATTGATAATGACAGAAGAAGAAAGTTCTGCAGTAAAAATCTGGTAGCCAGAACACTAATACTTTCTTGGCATGTATGTCTTCAGACAAAACTTTGGTGGTAAATTTTGGCTGGTACTTTTGACTCCTGTGCATCAGTTCATCTAACAAAAGAAAAAGTTAATATGCCCTGAAACTATCCCCAAAGCTGACATCAGAATAAATAGGCTTTACTACATATCATAATCAGACCCTTGCAACCAAATTGGTGGGAAATGTCAACATTACATTAGTAGGTGGTGCAGGGGAAGGTGTGACCGTATTTTATGTGCATTATACACCTGATCTAGCAGTGAATCTTTTGTCAGTAGGTAAAATTGCAAATAGAGATAATAGCATTGTTTTTGACAAGTAAAAGGGGAGGGGGTATTTTTTAAATTCTGAAGAGGAAAATCATAGCTTAGGACACAGTGCAATTACATTTACCAGACATACAAAAGTATAGTGTGATGCTGTTCCTGAGGACTAGTGGCATCACAGATTAGTCTCTAACCAGGAGAGAGGTGAACTTGCTGAAGGACATGGTAATTGCTACTGATAAGTTACAAATAAGTAGTGAGCCTTGTGACGGGTCTTCTAGAGGGGAACAAACTCATTTATCATTCAAATCGAGTGGACAAAGAGCACAATCGCCCTGGGCATAATTATATTACGACTTCAAACCAAATCTGTTGGTGGTAGTAAATACGACCTAGTTCTTGTTGAGGACGTTTCTCGTTACAAATCTGTATAGTTTTTACAGACAAAAGTTTGTGCGATGCATTCAGACTTCTGTACTTTTGTTGAAAATAAAACTAGCAAAAGAACCAAAGTGGTTGGCCGGGCACTGTTACAGAGTATGTATTCAAACAGCCCCCCCCCCCCCCCCCCTGCTTTGCTTCAACTGAGGTACATCCTCAACATACAGTTTGTTTTTCACAATCGCAGAATGGAGTCTGTGAGCATACCAATTTGAAGATTGTTGAAAAGAAAAGCTGTTTCTATGCTTCAGGATGCAAACTTACCCAAAACATATTGGCAAGCGGCAGTCTCGACAACAGTTCACTTACACAACAGGAGCCCAATGGAAGCTATCGAAGGCAAAACTCCATGCAAAGTTTGGCATCCAAGACAACCAAAATTAAAGTACCCAGGGCTCTTTGGATGTGAAACACTGTCACAAATCCCAAAGAAGAAACAGCGGAAATAGGATGCTTGATCAGAGAAGCTGTTGTTTTCTTGGAACACAAGTTTATCACTGAAATCCAGTCTTACCAAAAAAAGTGGTGGACAAGCATCTGCCAATATCTTCATTAACTGATGATGCAGTTCATACTTGTGAAAAAAAAAAAAAAAAATTTCTTTGAGGTGGTTGCACGACTCGCAAGTTTACTGTAGTTCAAACTGATGCAACATCCATTTCTGAACAATAAAACGATTTGTAGTAGTGTGAAACCACTCACCTGCAAGTTTGTTGTAAGACTTGCTGGCGATGGCCACTCCTGGCAGAAGCAGTGCCCTTTTGGAAGGGCAGCACCAGTGCTACCAACCCATGTGGGCAGGTAATTAAAAAATGCCCACTGTATCAAAATTGTTTACAAGTTTTGAACGTCACACTATATGTTAGCTACACTATCTACTGCACTCATTCCAAGTCCAAACATTCTGGCAGCCTTGTAATAACCAAGTTATTTCAATGCCTCAAAAGGAAAGGGACGCTTCACCGATGGATGCTTATCTGTCCCTGACAGAGTATTCACTGTAACAACCCAAGGAACCCCATCATCACCAGGGTGCCACTGGAGTGGAGGGAGTCTGTATTCCTTCACCAAGACCAAGTGATCAGCAGCAAAGTGTGCCCCTGTTGCAGTGTGTGGAGATAATCTCTGCTTCAGTGGGGCCAGAAATCCTGGTGAATTTCATGCACCAACAATCAACGTTTGACTAGTGGCATGGGTGTATCACGAAGATTTCACTCTGGAACAGCAACCAGGAATTCTAAAGTGCCCTAGGGGTCAAGGCTCTTAAGATGTTGAGATCTGAGTTCAGGGGACACAGTGGCCTGGAGTTCATAAATGCCTCCACTTGGACCAGGCCCATGTAGACTCCTAAAAAGACTTTCCCCAAGTGAATCTTGACTCATTTAGCCCCCAACCTCCCAGATGCCACCACCATTGTGTGTGTGTGTGTGTGTGTGTGTGTGGGGGGGGGGGGGGGTTTGCAGGCAGGATGAAATGCCATGCAATACCACACGAGGAGAAAGTATTTGCAACAGTTGCTGCAATTCCTTGAGTTGGTTGTTTTCGCCCACAAAAATTGGTGCCGCAATCACTATGTATTATATCAGATGAGCAACTTCTCCGATCAACAACAAACCACTTATATGCTGTTAGAAACGCATCAGTGGACAGATTTGATAGCACAACACACAAAAAGGCCTTTTGCTGAGCAGTTTTTCGTAATCAGCTGGGATTGATTGTGAAAGGACCTGCATAATAAACTCCAGTTCTTAAGACGGGTTTCACCTGCTGGTCTCGCATGGCTGGCAGTGTGCCTTCATAGGTTGACATTAGGAAGGTTTGGCTCAAAAACACAATGTAAAAAGGTGTGTTTGTCACCTAAGATCCAATATTGCTCTCAAAGTATTCCCTGCAGTGTTTTTAGTCCTGGGTGATAGTTTTGTTCATGGTAATGGTGAATGATTAGGTCAGTCAATGGATGCTTCTAGCTGAAACAGCAGCTTGGACTGATATAACCTACCACTAACCCTGAACTGTTATGAAAGGGGGCAAACTTCTCAATCTGTGGAGAGATACAGGCTTTCCAAAGAGCAGGGTGGGGGGAAGAAAAACATTCTTGAAGGCAACTGACTTGACATGGCAAAGAGACAGCTGCATTGCCTTAGCCAACTCTGCAGGACTTAAGTTTCCAGCCAAACAAGACACCTGTGTAGCCCTACTGTTATGGCTGAAATAAAGGTGATGTGCAGTCATATCTAGAAGTTTGGCCAAAGTACTAAACCGAGTGATCAGAGCTGCTAGATCGTCTGACTGAATGACCACCAGTGTGTGAACCTCTTGCTCTTGAAGCACAGCAGGATCGAAAGGTTTTTTTTTTTTTTCCCCTTCAAGCATGGTGATCCTTACTACTCCAAAAAGGTTAGAAATCAGTTGTGCAGGCAGCAGGGTTGTCCCCTGACCTGATGTTTTTCCAACATTCCAAGGGGATGAGGGACTGGATCCCACTTACCTAGTTAGCAACAAATAGTTGGGAAGGCAATGATTTCAACCATGCAAGCACCATTTGCGAGTCAGCCCAGGCCACAACTTTAGCTGGGATCACTTTGATTTGGCAGCCATTAGGTAGGTAGTTATGTCTGTCCCTGGTGCACTCGCATGCAAATAGATGGCATCAGCATATCCTATTTCTGAGCTATTGGATAATGCAAGAAACTGGTATGAACAACCTGTGGACCCTCGAACCAGTCTAGTAATGGCAACAGACAACAGCAGACGTTCATGGTTGAAATGATCCACCGTTGAACTACGTCTACTGGTGGAAATCATCCCAATAAATCTGACACTTTTGAAAGCCCTGCTTAAGATATATTTGTATGCATGTTCTTCCGCCTTATGTAAAATTACCATTGCCACGGACCTCTTCACTGTATCCATGCGTCGGTCAAGTGACACTGCAAATTTTTTAGGAGTAAATATTTTACAAATCTGCTCATTTTTACTCTTTGATGCATTAAAAAGCCAGAACACGAAAGCAATAATTTAAGTTATCTCAATTTGTTATTGAACCGAACACTTTTTATTAGACGTTCCAATGTGGAACTACTTTCCATCCATCGCTACAACTTTACTGAGTACATGCCACTCAGTGCACCTGTTAAAATATGTGCAGGCAGGGGTCGTAACTTTTTTTGTAGGGTTGATTCCAAAAGTGCTCATTTTATCGTGAGCAGCCACTAAAAAAATTTTCACTGTGTAAAACCCCCTTTGGCAGGTATGGCAACACAATCTTGCGGAATTTCTAGGGCAAATTGAACTGAATGGGAACCTGTGGCCGCATCTGATGGAAAGACCTTTGATGTCAAAGGAAAATTCTCATAACATCAGTTAATCACTGCAAAGTCCGAAGGGGTACGTAAGGTGCTGTAGCAACCTTGTACGTCACAGTTTTCAATCTGAAATCTAGAATGACACCATCGTCGCAAAACCCCCCACACAATACAGTGGAAGCCCGGTATACCGCATATTCGGTTACATCGCAGGGCAATTTGTCCCCCGGCCTGATTAAATAAGCGGGAAGTGTACGGTCAGGTAGGCGTGTGGTCGTGAGTTGAGGATGTTGATGTAAGTGGTGGAGGGAGCGGGCGTGCGTTCTCCCTCCTTTCAACGCAGAGATCTATTTTACTGATTCATTACATCCAATATTGTATGGTTTTCCGTATATGCAAATAAATGTGTTCTTATATTACCATATCAGCGAATAAGGCCGTGTACGTGTATACGCCACATCAGAATTTTTTGATGAAAAATTCCAGGTAATTAATATTTCAAGTAGACCACACTAAATTTTAATATTCCGTAAACATTGCCAGGCCTCATTGTGCCGGTGCAGAGACCAATGCGTCGCCAAAATTTCGTATAAATTCACACATTGACGCAAATCCCATCTATCAGCATGTTTCCCAATACCGGGCCGCTGTTACGAATTGAACCGGTCCTGTGGCAGTGGAGCCCCGATGATCTAGGCACGAGCGACAACAGCAAGCTGCTGCGTCAATCTCTTACGAGATATAGCTCTACATAATCATTATAATTATTATGTAGACACATCGATTATATGTATATGTGCCGGCTATGTGGTATGTTCTCTTATTTTGGAAAAAAAAAAAAAAAAAAAATCTGAAATTTGAGGTGTGCCACAAAATTAATGCTAGAAGTCATTTACGGGCCTATAATTAATCTCCTACGGGGTATAGCTTTACGTATTCATCATAATTATGATGTAGACAGTATAATTATAATGTATATATACCGGCTATAAGGTCTCTCTTTCGAAAAAAAAAAAAAAAAAATCAGAGCAGATGAGCTATTGTGGAAAAGGGTTAATGCAGAAAAGCTGTCTTTCTTTGCATACCACAAATAATTCGATTTTTTTTTTGTTGTTTTAGTTTTGCATCGTAACATGCAAATCAGACAAGCAAGTGACATGTTTCACAACATGTGAGGTACTGATAGATCCCATCTGCAGTGCAAACATGCATTCGACCTTTGGACAGGAGCTTAGTTTCTCATTCTAAACCCTTCCAACTAAGCCCGGTGTCGGGGAGGGGGCCTTCTTCAACCCACATGACAAACAACTCACAGCTAACACCGCCCTTGGTGGAATAAGTACATATTTGCCTGGGAAATGCAGCATTGTTAGTTATTTTTGCTTGAATGCATGTCCTTCATCACAACATGTTTCTCTCGCTTGGGTGCTGTCAAGTCCAGTGATGCAGACAAAAATAAAGTTCCGATAGCAAGGGAATAAACGTTTTACCAGTTATGGTGGTAATTAACAACACTTACTCTGTGTTTGACAGATAGGTGCCACGTTACATTTGAACACTTTTTTTTTTTGCTACTGTACTCGGTCACTCCCAGAATAACGCGGGTCTGAGTTATGTCCCCCAACAGCCACGTTGTATCGGGCTATTACAGTATGTTGGAAATCCCACTTCCGAGGGGTGTATCTGAATCTGGCAATACATTTGTCCAATACCTGCTTTGAACAAATTATGTAGTCGGGATTACAACAGCATATTTACATCTTTCTGAAGTTTGGAACCTGTTAATAAGACGATATTGAGCACTGATCCCTTCGAAGATGCATCAAACACTACACTAAGCTTGAATTTTCAGCATGATTGACATGAGATGTGGGTGCTGGCAAATCTGCACCCACCTGCAGTCAAAGCCTTAAACTACGTATACAGCACCTAACAGATCGGCATATCAGTTCAAGGTATTGCCATTTGGCTTCGAGAATGCTTCTGCAACATTCCAACCCCTCATGGTTGCTTCAGTCCTAATGGGCTACATTGTTGAGTTTTAATATGACTACCTGGATGGTCATAACATTTTCCAATAGTCTTGAAGAGATTTGAAATCCACAGCCTCACATGCCGCCTATCCGAATGTCATTTTGACTAGACCGAAATCGACTTTCTGGGACACCGAGTCGCACCAGAATGCAATTTCGCCCAAACCAGCAGATACAAGCCATAGCTGAAAATGTTCCTCCATGAAACAAGCAGCAACTGCAGAAATTACTGGTGCTCTGCAACTGGCTTAGAGATATCATACCAAATACCGCCGAATTTGTTACCATTAAATAACCTACGAAAGGAACAAACCTGGAAGTGAACAGAGAAAGAAGAGAGAACTTTTCAGAAGCTCCAGTACCAGTTTGCGCAACCCTACGTGCTTTATCGGCCCTTCCCCAACCTACCACTGATCCTGCAGACAGATGCCAAGCATATTTAGTGAGTGCCAAGTCTCAGGGAGTTAAATGGTTGAGTGATATGATTCAGATCGTAGCAGTCGACACAGAATCTAGTGAGCCATCCTTCTTGGCTACCAAGACTATTCTGGCATTGTAGGCCGAATCTGAGGGTGCAATGATGTCTAGCTGTTTCGTCTCCTCAATCTGCTGTTCTATTATGGCCTTGCATGTGGCGGAGACCTCGCCCGGTTCGGTTGTGGATTACCAGAGTGCTGGTCAAATATATATTGTGGGAGATGTAGTTCAAATACACGGTGATTCATAATCTAAGTTGGCTGGTTCACTGCCTCTTGCAATTGGTGATGGGTTGGTGTAGTTCAGGCTCAGCAAACTTCTGATAAGTTACTGACCTCATTTTAGTTGCGCCTAGGTAGACTAGCCCCTGCTGGCAGTGCAGACAACTAGGGCTGTCCTAAGATCATCTCTTCACCGAGATTTTTGACTACATGAAAGTATGTTGGTATCACCACATCTGCGAACAATAGGGATAATGCTAGGCTTCCCTCCACTGGCAGCCGAGCTCCCTTCTGAGTCATATAAATTCTGGTATCGCAGATAGGCAGTATTTTGTTTTGGTACTCCTGACTGAATGCGTTGGCATACCTAGTTGTTCTGACTTACTTAGGAGTATTGTTTTTACTTGTATAAAGGTGATGTGTAGGGCCTCTCCTACTTCGTCGGTGCCCCGGACCTGTGCGTTTTCCTGCTTACTAGGGCTTTTCTCTGTGTTTTCCGGCTCCTCCTTTTACTTGGCTGCCAGTGCTTGGGCCGGTCCTAACCGCCCATTTTGGAGCTTCTGACGTAGGATAAGTCAGTCTCTGTGAAAGTGTTGGGCAGGACAATGCCAGCACTTCTGCAGTATAGTTGGTGGTGCTGCGACGGGTCTTGACGACTGCTGTTTCCTGCTGGAGCTCGTGTGGGCTTAGCTTTAGCGTGGGACTTGTGGATGACCACCAAGTTTGTTTCTCGAATACATTCCCTCCTCACTAGTTCAAGTGCCACTGGTTCAGGGTTGTGGAGATGTGAGCGTATTTCTGTAAAAGCCTGGTGATAAGTTTGATGGCATCAAGTTCATCATGGCCTGGATGTACTCATTGGAAAAACAAGGCTGTATGCCTGATGAAGAATTCTGCCTCGTTTTCTCTTTGGGCTGGAGCATAAAACTCATTTGTCAGTTGTACGACCATTCGGGGTCCTGATCCTTTTGAACAGTTCCTCCCAGGTGGTGATGAACTCTCCGTACTTTTCCCACCATTTTTCGGCTTCACCTTGACGACTCACAAGGCTTTGGGTAGGTGTGTCCTTTTAAATTCTGGCAAGCTTGCAGAAACTTGTGGGGATCTTCCCTGAGTACTCTGGTAATGGAAGGCGTTTTTGTGGCACACTTTCGATTCTAGGCAGCACCTGCTTAGGTGTCATTCTGCAGGTCGGGCAGTGGAAGTAGAGACCATGCAGATCTTTGGCTTGGTCTTGCCATCCAAGACAAAGGTTGTGATACGTGCGAGGGCACTCGTGGCAGGCTACCTGAAATATGCCCCTTCCCAGACAGTCTATTTGGCAGCATCGTCACTGCCTGTGTGTGTGCGCACGCGCATCATTCTTTTGATGTGGCCATTCCTGTGCCATTGATGCATAATTGGGCACCACAGGGTGTTTTGAGTTGACTCCCCAAAATAAAGTCATTGGTTGTTCTGTGGGGGCCCAAAATGGCTTTTCTCAGGTGCTTTCCAACCTGGGAAAAGGTGGCAAATGGCCCATATTTCTCCAATTGCTTCACATTGGGCATCAAAAAAGAAGCTTGTCGCCTCATCACTTGCCCTCCAACAGCAAATACCACTAAGGGCAAGGCCGAGGTACTTTCACCCTCCTTCCCACTGGACAATGGTGAAGACATGGTCATCGCTTGAACGGGATTTTTCCTGGTGCCTGTTTGTTGGCTTTGGCCACATCAATGATTGTGCGTTGAACTTTGGGTGGCATGCAGCCGAACTATGGGCGAGTTGGTGCCCTGGTTGTAATGTAAGCTGGTGTGATGTTAATGGCCCCGACTACCCTGGCAACGTTAGCTGGCCGGACAAAGGTAGATTTCTTCTTCGGCGGCAGCCAAAACACTGCACATGGTATGTGCCAGAGGAGTTTAGGAGTTGACCTTGCTAAGCAGGTGGTTGGCCCTCTTTGAAGCGCAACCTCCTCTTTCTTCCAGTATAATACCTGGTTGTCAACTGGGCCGCTTTCCCTTCATACCCCAGTCTGAGTTAACCCTAGTTTGCCAGCTTTGCCAATTAGGTTGATAGTGGGTGGCTAGTAAGCGGTAGCCACGGCCCGATGAAATGAGGGATGCAAGGTCAAGTGAGGTGGGAGGCCTGTATTACTGGTCTTCGACTCGGAGACTTGGCATGCAGAATATCACGATCTGGTCCAAGCTGGAGGTTACAGTAGACGGCAAACGCATCCACTCCTGCGACTCCGTAACGTGCAGAACATCATGATCAGACCCAGGTATCATGAAGAGCAGGACTCCAGTTGGGAATTGGGCTATCGTTCCCAAGCAAGAAACTTGGAGCGCGGAACATTGCGGTCTGACCCTGGCACTTACTGGAATGTAGAATGAGGCCCAGGAAAGGAAGCTTCCTAAGCTGCACTTCGAAACAGTTATCAATAGGAGAGAAAATGAGCAAGGCATCAACTCGTGGAAAGCCCTAAAAGTGCCTTAACAGGACAGGTGATGAACCGGAAATAGAAAGGGCTAGGTGTAGGAATACAGAGTGCTGGAGAGATAACTCGACCAATTCCAATTTATGCTTGTTTTATTGATTGCTCAATTAAATCACACATAAACTAGTCTGTACCCTGACTGAGGCCTAAAGGATCGGTCCCAAGTTGCCAACTAGTATAGTTATTTATGTCTTTGAAGACACGGCAGTGCAGAGGGTGAGGGCAATGCCAAGACTGCAATACTCACACTTGTGATAGCTGAGAGTAAACTACAAGGTAGCTGGAAGCACGGGGGCTTCAGTATGCTGATGGGCAGCACAGCAGTGTCGTGCAGAGCAGGGCCCTTGACTGAGCAGTGTAAGACTAATGCATCTTGAAAGAGTCAGTAGTTCTTCTGCCAGCGTAACATTCTGTGAAGGCGAGATGTGAAGTCTGGTGGTTCTCAGGCAGAGTAACTCTCGGCCAAGTGGACCTCAGGACTGCAGGTCCTATTTATACCACTCCCAAGTCCAGTGTGGGTTTGCAGGATATGGAGGGGGAGGGAGAGAGAATTGCAACCACATCCCACTAAGGTGCTCTCGTCTTTGTCAATGTTTGGTGTCCAGTGATGGATTGTAATGTTACCCTCTAGCACCACTGTGGCAAAGGGAGAGAACCTTTCTCCAAGGCTCCCAAGACTTAACAAGCACGCAGGGTCACCGTCCATGACTGACTACAAGCTAGGTGCGCCACTTACAGAGAGCTGCAGAAGCCTTGCATAGGGAAAGATGCAAGATTGAAGGCACTAGCTGGTAACTCAACTCTACCCAAGGAAGATCAGTGGATAATCTCCACGAGCTGCTATATGCCTCAGAGCTGTCAATAGTGAAGCGTTACTTTCCATCTGGTAACATCGCTAGAGATGCTAACCAATTTATTGCACTCCGGCAGGGGTTTAACTCGAGACACCAGTCTCAGGAGTCAGTTCTTTGTTGGATGGACCATGCCAGAACCTTTCCTCCTTCACATTGCTACATTACTACATTACTGTACATTTACCTAGGGTCGTGCCTGTGCCTACAGGAAACCCACAACACCCTTTAAAATAGTAATTCTTTTTTACTCTTAGTTAATTCTATCCCCTAAGTAATGCAATATCTCCGAAGTTGCATAACTGAGTACCCACATTTATTCCGATATCCCAACTCCAGTCAGGCCAGGTAAAAGCTGACAATCCACACTACCCAAATTATACGCTCTGATAGGTCAGGGCATGTACCCTTGGCTCAACATGGAACTCTGTACTTTCTGTACCTAACTCAAGACATCTCTGGTATACAGTTCCAAGGTATTTTCCATCAAAACATCAGTGTGAGGGTTAGCGTGATGGCTGGGTGCCTCATACCCAGCTGCTGACTACAGCCACACTCTTAAGATGGCATTGTACCCTGTACTTCCTTCTGCCATAAGGAGGATTGTAGAATTCCCAGCTCTGCAAACATGGCCCAGTCCATAGACTAAAACTTCCGTTTTGTTTCTGTAGTCTCTAGAGGAATACTCAAGCCAGTGCATCATCAACTCACTGCTGGTATCAAGTTATTGCAACGGGGAAAAGACAACTTCTGTCAAAACAGTTAACATTAATAAGACATTCAGTGGCTTCACAAGTAAATATTATAACTGTCTGCATTCAGTGTTCTACTGCAATTCTAATTTTAAAAACAAATTATGTAACCTGCACTTTCATCAAACTGACAACTATAGCATTATTTTATTTTATTTTATTTTTGCCAAAAAATCTAATCTAACAATAAATCACCTTCATAGAAAGTTGTCACTAAAAGACTGTCAGTTTAAATCTTCTATATACAAGGTACTGCTTATTAAAATCTTACACAAGTAGTTTGCTTTTTCCTTCATTCCCTGTTTCATCGTGTTGGCACCACATATGCACATTTTTGCAAATCAATGCTAAGTGTGTTTTACTGCACTTTTCTTCATGTTTCCCTTTGCATACTTTATAACTTAAAATCAAGCACGTAAACTAAACTACTGTCTACTGGACAGCCTTGAAACTGTAAACGTGAAGAAAGACGTGGCAATAACACAAAGCTATACAGCAGTTTTATAAAACTAAACATTGCCAACTCATCAGCACATAGAAATACATTTTTCAGTTGCTGCTTTCTCACTGGTCCATCAGTTAAAAATTGTAAATGGTATTATACAATGAACATTAGCTGTCTCAAATGGGAGGAGGAGCTATATACAAAAAGATTACACATGGTAAATAGTCACTGTTAAACCCAAAGTTACACAACTATACCAAGCCACATCACCACAGTAAGAAATTAACACAATTTATATATCTATATAAATTACATTATATTTACTTGTGCACATATCTCGTCATATCTCACATATGTCTGCAGACACCATTATGACCTAGGCACAGCTAGGATCTATTGATCTTAATGGTCCACAAAATTTTACCACAACCATAAATATTTATTTCCACTAATGTTAAACATATTTTAACAATGTATAAATATTAGTTTAGTTACTTATATTTTTACCTTATGTTCAGTACATAAATGACATTTGATTTTTTTAAATGGCAAGAACAATAAATGTTTCATACATTACATTTACGATCCATTACTAGTCTGTAGAAAACTATCTTGTCATCACCACTCCAGTATCCACTCACATAATTATTATTGAAGCCTCTTCAGCTTACCTAAATTACTGCAGAGTGCAGCCATTTTTTTCTATACATATGCTGTACTGTCCATAACAAAAAGTACTTGACAAACAGTTTTACAATTGGTTCACAGTTAACCTGTTTAGTTTTTTTCCTACGCAAAAATTGCTACAACTCAATTTAAACATAATTTTTAATAAGCTGTTAAAGAACTGGCCTACTCTTGACTCACTGCCATTTTACAAGTTCTCTATTAACTATGAACCAACAACCAATTTTACATTCTAGTTGGCAGAAGAAAACTCTCTTTCATTTTTCCTTTGTGCAAGAGTGGGTGTCCTGCAGGTCGATTACAGATCTTTCTGCAGGAGATGTTTTTTCTTAAGATGTGTCATCCGTATGATGGCCTCAAGACGCTGTACTGGAAAGTCTACAGTAATATCCATCCGTTACGATCCCATTTATTACGACCACCTCTCTATTACCAACCAATCCCGAGAAACCGTGAAAAGTTTAGGTCGAAAATCTGAGTCACGTCTAAAAATAGATACAGTAATCCCTCACCAACCGCGGTATCTTGAACCGCGGTTTCAGTTATGCGCGGAATTGTTTTGTAGACGTTTTCTCCAATGGGCGGTACTAGTTTCTTTTATCCACAGTTTTCAGTCTATGGAAGACTAGCCCTTACTGATGTTCGTGGTCGCGCATTTCTCAAGCTATAGGCTGTTCACTGTAAAGTGAGCACTTTTGATGGCCTGGTTACTTTTTCCTTTCAACCATTTTTTCATCCTTTAAACATATTTTTAAATAAATATTGCCATGTAAGTAATAAACACAGTGTGTATATTCCACCGCACTCGGAAGTTAACGTCTAAGGCTAACATAAAGCATACTTATCGACTATTATTCCAAATGAGAGGGCTTTCAAAAGTGCTCACTTTACCGTGAATGGCCTTTACCATAATAGACTTTGACATTGGTTGTCCCAAGCAGCATGAAGCAATACATTACTTAATGCCAGAAGGGGACACTGGTGTATTGTCCATGGTACCGCGAAGGGGGGGGGGGGAGGTACAGGCCAGATCAGTAAGGATTCTTTGTCCTAGTCACATGCCATCGCCTCTGCCTTACCCTCCCTTTGTCTTTTTTCGCTTCCATTATCCCCCCTTTTTTGCCGTAAAAACAGCGGCACATTACACATAGACTAGTTACTTAATCAGTGTATGTACGATAACTACAAATTTAATTCAATGACCTTTTTTATTATTTTTAATTTTGTGTGCATCCACACCTATGTAATATGCTAATGTTTTATGGTGGGCAATTGGTTTTTTTCTTGTGAAGTCAATTTTATGTGTAAAGTGAATAAAGATAAGTGTGTGCAAATAAATTGTGTTCTTATGTTACCGGTACCATATTATGGCGAGTGAGGCCATGTGCGTGTATAGGGAACGTCAAAAGTTTTAAATGGAAAATTTAGGATACTTATTATTCAAGTATACCACACTAAATATTTACATTCCTGTAAACATTGCCGCGCCTCATCGTGCCAGTGCAAAGGCCAACACGCCGCCTACATTTAGTATAAATTTAACACATTGACATGAATTGCATCTATCAGCATGTTTTCCCAATGCTGGGCCGCTGTTAGGAAGAGAACTGGCCCTCCTGTAACGACAGCAGTGGCGGCGGGCGGACGGCCGCCGCCCACCATCTTGTTGCGATCGACCGACAGCTGCCCAGCCTGAGGATCTAGGGCCAAGTTTCAGCAGCAAACCGCCACACCTGCGCCTGGCCGAGGATCTAGGTGCTCGCCCAGCTACATACATGCCCAGACCAAAGCGAGAGCATGGCACGTGCATACGTATTGCGCAACGCCACCTAAACTTTTTGATTGCTACATGCCTCATAGCACTGTATGACCCACGAGATCTGCGTAATAGATCTTTAATAATAACTTTATATTTTAATAATACGTAGTCTAATCTTTTCACACATTTTTAATGGCCTTTATTATGACAAGGGGTGGTCCGATATGCCTATCTTGGGTATCAAATTAATCGGGAGATGCACAGCTATTAAACTATACATATTTATATTTAATTTAATTTAAAAAGTGGTTTTTTATGCGTTAGAGACGATTGAACATACTTCATGCCAAGAATGGCAAGTTTGGGACATAGGGGTTAGGGGTGCGTCAAAATCGGCCAAAAATTTTCCAAATTTTTTATTACGACTCTATTCTCGGGAACTGTGAGGGATCGTAATAGAGAGGTTCTACTGTATTATGTTTCTGAATGATTTAGTGCGCTGTCTTGTCTAAGCCGTCGTCACTATGATGTCCGATTCTCGAAATTTCCGTAAGTTGGTGCTACTGATACTTTGGATCTTTGCTTGAATAAGAAAACTGTATTTTTCTAACTTTAAAAATATTGTAATCTTTCAGTTTAAAATTTACAGTGTTTCATATTAACATTTGGACACCTAAAAATTATTTAAAAATAGATATACAGAAAATACATGTACACACATTGTGTAACAAAAATAATATCTTCCTAATTAATAAAGTTCCACAACCAAATAGTCCATAAAAAACCGCTATAGAATGTCAAATACATCACATAATAGTAAATTACTTACTACACTGCATACAATCACTTTAATATTCAGACACTGTGGCAACAACTGTGTACTTTTACATGAACCACATTCATAATACCTGGTGGCAAATTCTTTTCGGCCAATAACTGCCTGTAAATGTTTTGGCATACTTGCAACCAGCGTCTGGGTATACTGAGAAGAAATGTCCCCTGATGCAGACTGTTGTGCATTCTTTAAATCGTCTTTGGAATTTAGAGGCATGGATGGTGCGCACTTTGCCATCTCGATTATCCCATAGTTTAACTATGGAACTAAAATTGGGACTCTGAGGAGGGGTTTCAAGTACTTTGGGGCAATTATATTGAAATAATTCCCTTACAACATTGGCTTTGTGCTTAGGATCATTATCTTGGTAAAACTTAAAGTGCTATATCTGATCCCTAATTTTCTGCACTTTCGTGTAACGATGATCCTTGAGAATGTTCAGACAAACCACCTTTGTCATTATCCAACAAATAAATACCCGTTTACCAACTTCAGCAGAGGACATGCACCCCCTTACCAACCCATTCCCACTGCCATGATTTACTGTGGGCTTAAGGTTCTGAATATCGAGCTCCGTATTTGCTAGTCACCACACTACAACTTTCCTATTACACCTGTACAGGTTGAAGATTTGTTTGTGAACACCACATCATGTAACATGTACTGGCGGCATATGAAAGTGCAAGTTAGCAAATACAATGTTTTCTCATAGCTACCCTTCCATTATACCCTTCTTTCCTCAACATGCATTGGAATAGTTTCAGGAAGTACCTGCTTGCCTGTTTCTTCCCAAAATTGTGCTGCTTGCTAGTTTCGGTGAACTTATTTTTTGGGTTCTGCTACACCTTGCGAATCACTTTGTGTTTGTCATGTGCATTCAATTTTTCAAGTTTACTGACACAATCCTGTTTACTTTCTCAAATCGCCATACTATGTCAAACAGTGTACTTTTACTTATATTAAGCAATCTGGAAATATCCCAGTAAGACCGTACCTTGACATGGTGGAATATCACCAGCTGCCTTTGCACGAAGGTTGTATTAAACGTTTTATGAGCCATTGTTCTACTGATGCTCACAACTATCAAGTACCTACTCTAACGGCTCTACACACACTAGAACTAAGCACCAACAGCAGAGTGGACTCTTAAAACTGAGGTCTTGAGAGCTGATGAGGGCAAAGTGAGGCGTGTACGGAGCAGTGGGGAATGCAAGGACGGGGAAACAGAAGAGCCCCATGAAACCCAGCACACCAGCAGTTCATCACCTAGCACAATTCCCACATGTGAAAATCCTAGAGCGGCCCTGCCGGGAATTGAACTTTAGTAACAAAAATGAAAGGTAAGTAGGCTGACCACTACACTACCAAGGCCCCTACCCAACAGCGGAAACATGGCAAAGTTGTACTATAACGTGCCCCTCTCTTGGTGCAACACCATATTTAAAGACTGCTGTTTGGATATTAAAGTGACTCTGTATGTATGCAGTGCCAAAGGTAATTAACAATTTATGTACGTGGTTTATTTGATGTTCTATAGTGGCTTTTTTATGGCCTATTGGTTGTGGAACTTTACTAATTAGGGAGATGATATTTTTATCGAAATGTAAAATTCGCATGACACACTATGAATAAGCATTGCAATTTTTTATTAGTTTCCTCACTGACTTACTACACAGTTTATTGTGACTCAAAATTTGAAATTTTAACATACCAGTGAAAGCTTTAGTCTATAATATTTCATGAGCTAATATGCATTACAGTATACAAAGATGTCAACTTTATCACTCTTTGTTGCAAAATTTTTTTAATGAGTGTACAGTCTTCCCGCTATCTATCAGTTAATTTTTAAACTGAGAGTGTATGTTGCTGCTTTTAAACAGTTCAATACATTTTTTGTGTTTATTTACTTACCAATGGTGCAGCATGAAGAAATTAGCACACATATGCACAGAAATGGTTACACATTAATTCATAGAAGAAAGTATTAAGGTGGTTGCAATGAAGTGTTGCTTATTACATTGAAAAGTCCCTCAGTATAAATTTGCTGTTATTTATTAATGCAATCACATACTGAAGGTGGCCAAATTTTGGCATCATAAATGAGACGTTGCTGCCATGTGTGGGTCATGTCATAAATGGATCGGTAGTTGCATTTTGTCGTCAAACTTCTTCCCTATGTCATGTCTTTCTTACGATGGGGCAAAAACAAATCTGAATCGACCCACTGAACTGCTGCTTACATTATTTATCGAGTAGCTTTCTTGGTTAAAATATAGTTGCATTAACACCATACAACAAACCAGCATTTTTATTACACACAGGTGAGCACCATCTTTTTTGTTATAATATGTACAAACTCTTGACATAAGTCTATTTCATATAAGAATTCAAATTTTTGACAGCCAGTGTGGCAATGTGTAATAAATGAAACTAACAACATCCCAGTTACAAAATCCTGTATCGTTACACAACAGCTGTTATTAGTGTAACAAATTAAACTTTATTTTAAAATAATGTGTACGTGTTTCAAATGTGATGGAATTTAAACCATGTTTGATAGTTTTGCTTTGTTTCTCTCTTCTTCATACACTGTAGCTAGTGCCTACGTTGCCATCTCCACACTTCAAACAGAGGCCACAGATATGTCAGAGTATTTTTCAAATTTTTCTACATTAATTTTACACAATACATTTCAAACCCAAGTAGTTTTAAGCCCGTACGAGAAGAAAAATTTACTTTTAAAAGGACGCGATAGAGTACAGCAGCAGAATAGGCAACTGTACTGCCATCTGTTGACCAGCACGTAGCTTTGGAAGTCATTCTCCCATGAATGAATCATTTTTCATGTGTAAAATATAAATATACAAATGAATCCTCAGAGGTTTATATTTTCCATGAGCTCTATATATTCTTTAAAGTAATACATTGTATATAATTGAACCGACTCCGAATGTAAGCCGACCCCTAACTTTTAACACTTCGGAAAAAGAAAATAACATGGCACTGAATGCAAGCTGAATTTTAAACTTTCCGCACTCTATCAGCTGAGAGCACGCAGTGAGGTCATTGATTGTGCTACAGTTTTCACTTCCGGTGACTGGTTGTCAGGGGAAGAGGAAAGGGAGCGGAAGTGGCAAAAAGAATTGGCAACTAGTGCCAAGCCAGGTGAAGATAGGGAGAGTAGGACAATGAAAATTTGGCTGCATGTTGTGAGGGATGCGTGAAAAGGGGGTGAGGGTGTTAGGAGCAAGAGGGTTAGAATACAGATGTGTTGCAGGGGTGTGGCAGAGGGAAAAAAAGATGAAAAAAAAAGAGTAGAGGTGTGGAAGGGAGATTGGAGTGGTGTGGATGTGTGGGGGAGGAAGGGAGCCAGGTGGAAGTAGAGGGAGCGGCTGGCAAGCAGCAGGGAAATGAGGGTTGGAGGAAGAGCATGGCACAGCAGAGTGATGCGTAATAGAGGGGAATAAAGGAATGTAGTTGATGCTGTTTAAACTATGAAATAGCATCTCAAAGTACTGGTATTAGAAACACTGTTTTTTTACTTTACAGCAGAAGCTGTACACTGTGGTAGTTTTGGGATTTTACTAATGGAACTGGTAGGTTGCAGATATGGCAGTGCCATTGTGGACTAGACATATTAACTCCACGAATGCTGCCATGACCTTGTTCGAGGTCAGACCCAGCCAAGCAATAAGGGGGTGCGCTTGACACACAAACTGCACATTTTTATTAACTGGGACCATTTTATCATATTAGTAACTAGCTTTCCTGTGTTACTTCGTACACATGACATTTAGGATTTGGAATAGCTCTTGGGAAGGAAAGGACAGCCCATACACAAAAAGAAAGGAGAAATGAAGGAACTTTTTTTAAAATACTCTTTTTCATGCAGTAATCCTAAGAAAAGCTTAATCCCAGTACCTATGTACATCCCTCATCATCATAGTTTTGGAACCGTTTGAGATAACTCGATGAAAGAAAGACTAAGTTAGTCCTGGGGTTATATATATATATATATATATATATATATATATATATATATATATATATATATATATATATATATATATATATATATATATATACACACACACACACACACACACACACACGAGCGCGCGTGTGAAAAAAATTTATATTAGATATGGCTTAGTAATCAATTATACTATATGAAAAAATAATTAAAAGTGGAAAATTAGAAAACCACAGACAGACACTTCTATTTTATTTAGTTATATAAATACAGCTGCAATGGTACTGGTAAATATACACTGTCCATTTCATCAGCTTGTTTCATATATATGTGCTTGGTCAAAACTGTATAAAATATTGCCTTTCCCAATTCTAAGCAGAGGCACGACTTTAAAAGATTCTATTTGATTTTAAAAAAGTTTGGCTTACAATGCGGTAAATACGATACTTCTGTGTGGTGCAGCAATTCTGCTAGCTAATAATTTCAATTCAACTTGTAATCACCGAGGCTTCTGAGACTGGCACACCAGTCTGGGTTTTGTGCTACCTCTCCCACTTCAGCAACAAAGTAAAAATTAATGTTATTTATTTATTAAAACCACATATTGTTTTGTGATGGCATAATTTTTATGGCAAATACAGTAAAACCTTGCTAATTTGAAGTTTATTAATTCAAAATCATATATAATTCTAAGTGTTTATTTACCTCCAAACAGAAGAATAGGATTTTATATGCTTTTAAGTTTGGTTAATTCAAAATTCACCTTTTATGTAATTCGAAGTTGGATTTCATCCAAAAGTGTATGTGAAGTTCAGATTAATTAATCAAAGCTATAATAATTATGATGATAAACATACATCGCCTACACTATCACGAGTGCATGGAAGAAAACCAGCAATGGGTGGCGGCACAGCAATCAGCTAACGCAGCCACTAGCGCAGCCCGCCAGTGATGTTATTGATTGTGCCAGTGTTTTCACGTGTGTTGACTGGTTTTTGTCACCTCTTCGGCTTGCTGAAGAAGGTGAAAAGATGTAACAGCTAGTGCTACGCAGTGCGTGAAGTTAAGGAGAGTAGAACAAAGAAAATTCCGGGCTGCCTGTTGTGACAGTTGCGCCTATAGAGGGAGGGGGTGTTAGGAGCAAGAGGATGAGACTGCAGATGATAGGAAGATATACAAAGTGAGAAGGAAGAAGAAGAAAAGATGAAAAAGAGAGTAGGGGTGTGGAAGAGAGCTTAGAGTAGTGTCTATGTACAAAGTAAGTTGGGGGGGGAGGAGGATGGAAGGAAGCTTGGTGCGGTGTGGGTGTGGCTTGATGGGGGAGAGTGAAAAGGAGATTAGCGATGTGGATATGGCAGGATGGGGGCATAGTGGTGTGGCTAAGGGGAGGGATGACGGACAGCAGGTTGAGGGTAGAATGCAGCGCAGGGGAGGGAGCAAAGATGAAGGAGAGGCCAGACCCAGCTAAACGAGGGGTACTGCTTGACACAAAAACAGCACGACACTTGGCTCCAGTGCTCGGCTGGCTGGCCAGGCAGTGTGGGATTGAGAACTGACACCAGAGCTGTGACCCCAAACCCATACAAAATACCCATCACCTTGCTGGACTCCCTAGACGTCTCCCCTTTCCAATCGCCATAATAGAAAAAAAAAATTCCAGGAGGCACTTGTTTGCGAAGATTTAAAGATTGACAACTTAGTCTTGAGCGAGTCAAAAAAGTTCATGGCAAGCAAAATAATGTACGTATTATTGTGTTATAAACAACATGAGCGAGAAAACGTGATAGTATACTGCAAAGTCTATTTCAAAAAAATTTGAAATAATCACGGAAGTGGACAGACACAAGATGAGTAAAACTGAAACTCAGCAAGCATACGGCATTTCTCTTTCAACTTTATCAACATTCATCGGAAGTGCATTTATAGTAGATGGAGTGAGAGGATACTGGCTACCACTGCTGCAGTATTTAACCAAACTTCGCCATTTTTTAAATATTTTGGATATTTTGGCATAACAATTAAAGGCAATAATTACAACACCTATATTTTACTACAAGTGAACATATAATTAATAACCACGATAAATGCAACAAACTTATTTTTTGGGCTATTACCTTCAAATTTTTGCCTTTTTTGAACCAAAAATTTTATGGTTCCCAAACCAGGGTTAAACTTTGAGAGGGTAGTTATTTCCGGCCCGTAATTGTGTTTACTTAGAAAAGGGACAATGTGCATTTCTTTAATACACATAAACAAACTTTATTTAAATTCGATAATTTGAAGTCAAGCAATTAGGTCCCGACCACTTCGAATTAATGAGGTTTCACTGTAATATTTATGTTAATGTGATATATTATCTAGGAGCACTCGGTACCACAGTTAATTTATAAATAGCCTCATTATATATACCTAGCAGTAAACTACCCAATTTCACCTTTTCGACAAGCAGATGCCACTTTTAATTTTAAAGTACATTATTATGAATGAAAATGTACTCTCACAATTTCCCAGAATGCCTAATATTTCCAAATTTCAGACACACACTGCAACATTCAAAATACTACTCCATAAGAACCACAATACGGATAATTTTTTCAATATATTGTGACCATTAGAACGGATTTGACAGAAGAATTGTAATAATATTATGAACATATTACCCTTGAAATCATATTAACGCTATAATATCGCTAATTTTCCATAAGCATTATGATGTATTATCTCTGTTTTCTGGACAAGAGGATTTCAACTTTTCAAGTGAATAAACTATGGATTTTAACTTATGTCTGTTGCCATGATACACAATCTCTGAAGCAAAATTTATAATCTTATCATTATCTATGCTTGAACAACTGAGAGAAAGGTTTTGGTGTAGGTGGGTAGTGCTCATCATCTCATCAATGTCAGTCATTACAGACAAAAAATATTTTGACAGTCGGGTGGAAACCATGTAGCGGTGGAATGTTACATTGTCTGTTTACTGGCTACTACTACTACACAATCTGTCAAAAGAATTGATTTCTTAGATGAAATAGACTGTACGGGTCTAGGCCAATGGTGCAGAGTTGAGCCTGTGGTCTAAGCTTCACTGCAAGTCGGGACGTGGCATGAGGAGAGCTACATGTGAGTGATGGATGGGAATGTGTAAGAGAATATGCTCATGGTGCACTATTTTCGTGAATGTTGGCTGGTATGATGATCTTCTGTAAGGATATTTAAATCAATGCGATGAGGGCTAGTAGGCCATTATGCTCCGCTGTCATTGGATACACACTAAAGCTAATCATGCCAGTATTGTGAAGTTCCCCAGCCAAGCAGGAGTGCCTTTACTGCAGGGCCCTGGGCTACGGAATCAGCAGGCAACAAATACACAAAATAAAGACCAACTCCATACGGTTACCAGTCTAGTTAATTCACTTGATAGTAAGGTTCATCTCCAATTGATGCCTAACATACTGCCGGGGAGGGGAGGTGAACAGATTTTTAGATGGATGTTACCATTAAGATAAACTTGCCCCACTAAAGGCAGCTGTAAACTGTGCTGCATCAGAATTGACCCAACATGTCATGGTGCAAGCCAGGCGAGGAAAAAGTGGTACACAAACTCAAGAAACTTTGTGTATGGAGCACTGAATGATGTCCTTTAATGACTAGTTGTGTTGACTCAATGTTAACTACATGCTTCCTCTACAAAGCACCCCAGCAACGAACCTGACTACGTGAGAACCTGTCAGATTGGCAGTATTCTACGCAGTTGAAGAGCCAATGACTCATTCCTTGGACCAAACCCTACCTCCCATACTGTATCACAAGTAAGGAAATATTCAGTTCAGGCACAGAGCAGCCTGGGTTTCCATGGGATGTTTTTCAACACCATCTAAAACATACCATATTTTGGAGTGTATAGGCCGCACCAGAAGTTTTTGATGAAGGATTAGAGATAATTAATATTTCAAGTATAAGCCGCATTGAATTTTTGTATTCCCATAAATATTTACGGGCCTCAACATGCTAGAGCGGAGGCCAACCAGCATGGCAACAGCAAACTATGGCCACATCAAACTAATTAGTTTACAATTTAGTGTATCATTGTCGCGCCGGCTGGTCTCTGCGTGCTGAAAAGTGGCAACAGCACAGTATTCCACCAGACAGAAAAAGAGCATGAGTAGCTGCAGAAGTGAGGACTTTGACCTTGTCGCACCATTCTGTCGCCACAATCCCTCCACCCCTTTTCTTGTTGCTTTCACTTGTTTGTGTTGCCCATGTTAAGGTTTATTCTACTCCGGTTGGGAACAAAACTTTATTTCTTATGGGAGAGTTTCACCCAGGGAAAGTTTACGCCGGTAGGGGTGCAGTAATCCAAAAGGTAACTTTTAATTAAAAATTTAAGCGAATAATAAAAGATCAAGGTTTTAGTTAGTTACAAAGTTATATTTAAATTTGATTTACGGTTATTATAATTATCCTGTTTTTTAATATAGCAAATAGAGTAAATCAGGTACACATGCAGCAATAGCGCTTGCAGCTTACCTAGTGGCAAAAATTAACATTGATCTTCCCAACTTGTAGTAGAAGTAACCTTACCCACATGTCACTGTTTCCTCCCCATTCCTGGCCTTGTATAGTTTTCCATTTACAGTTTTCAATTAGTTACTGGTATTGTTAATGAGTTTTGAGTCTTGCTGTTGTGCAATACCGTACTTATATTACTAAAGTGTGTGCCAAGTGAGCATGGTCGTTTACATTATATGTGGCTATATGCAAAGTTTTTTTATACATGTGAGTGATGAGCTATTCATTTGTTCTTATTATTTCTTTGATTTGCTTAGAAATTAAGTCAAAACATTAAAGCGTACTGATTGCTAAAAAATTTCTAGACATGTTTTGGGGGAATTTTTTTTTAAATGCCAATATCTCATAATGAGCCACACCCCACTTTTTGTAGTCTTTTTTTTTTGTAAAAAATGTGCAGCCTATACATGCCGAAATACAGCATGCTGGTATCTGTAAGCTATTAGTGAATACTGCATCACAACAAATTACAAAAATAGCACATGCATAATTATATTCACAATAATTACAGTTAGCCAGGAACTTTGGCTAATTTGGATGTTTGTTAAAATTAATACAAAAGTGTAATGTTTTGATACATTAAAATAATTGTATGGTTACAACGACTAATTTGATGGAGATGTGATTCATACAATACATACAAGCACTGCCCATCACTAAACATTAGATAGTTACAAATACTTTACATACCATCACCATTAAACCTGCAGGGAAAATTTTGGTGAAGACGACGAATCCAAACGTTATTTGAGCCTACATCATCCAACTTGAACTCTCAATTATATCCCAAAACTGGAAACTTGTTAGTGTCAGAGTTACAATACCATTCTGGGATCATTTCTTTGAACTCTGTTTTCACAAATAGTACATTTTCCTTCCTTTATCAAACATTTATGTGAACAGATAAAAAATAAATTCTTTGTGTATTTGTGTTTGTATGTATGAATGTATGCAAATTAATTATGCTGAATCTTTTTTCTTGGTCACAGGTACTACTTGAAAATTGAAAAATCATTGATTGTAGCATTTTATGCTACAGTAAGATGACTAGCACAATTAAAATATCTAACTGACTTTATAACAGAATCATCTGATGTCTGATTATTTGTGAGTAGTGCATAATAAACTGATAGTTGAAACAACACTGCAGGGAACTTGAACCTTTCTGAAAAATTATGCTTTGAAAAACACTCTCGCACTTACGTTAAATTGAATATTTGTTGTGTTTCTTTTTTTACAAAATGCACTTCTTGCTAGTACACTACATACTGCCTGCTGACCTGATGATACATACTGTTATAAACACTGACCATTTGAATATCTAATACAACACTACATATCATATAACCAGTACACTTCTGAAAATATAGTTTACCGTAAACTGTATAACCATATTAACTAAAGAATAATTTCTGTACACCTATTTTGCGAGGAACAAATAAATAATATAAATAGTAACAATCATAATTCTGTTATAAAAATATATAAATAATTTAAAAAACATCACAATGCCATTTTGTGAAAAACTCTGTTGAAATTAATGTCTTGAGTTGTACTTCAGCTCCTGCTCAAAGTCCTATGTTTATTTTATCACCTCCGGGAAATTCCTGTATCTGCTGGTTTTGGTCCAATTGTTTGGTTGAAGATAGCATTTGATGTGTATATCACCAGTGAAAACAACTGCAGTGGGAAATCACTGGAAACAAAGAACATACGTACCTATGTTCAGTTTAAAGTTATTAAATTAACATAGTCATGAATGTAGTAAGTCCATTGCAAGGATGAACTGTAGCATTTCATTATTTTACTACTGAGCTGCTTTTACGTGATAAAAAAATATCACAAGACCTTCCATTCACGCTCATGTGAAATTAACAAGCAAATTCCACACAAAATGTGCTCACATACAGTTCACACAGATATTGAAATCAACTAGCAAAACCATGACCAGGGGCGGATCTAGTCTTGATGTTCAGGTGGGTTGGGGGATATTAATTATAAAAATAAAACATACTGTAAAAATTACTATTCTAAGTGTTACAATATTTTAATTGAGTCATGATACATGTGGCAAAATAATTCAGTTTCATTAAAAAGTTCAAAGTGCCAAACTTTCTCTTTAGCATATCTATTTATAATTTTTCAGGATCAATTTTCAAGTGTCTATGTACAAAAACGTATAACAGGCAAAGACCATTAAACTGCTCCTCAGTCATTCTTGATCTAACCCAAAATTTGACTCCCGGGAGAGTAGAAGAAAAGCGTTCGGCTGGAGCAACACTGACAGGAATAGTACACACAAATTGTTGGGAATATGTCAGCATCACAGTCATCCATACTTCAAGCACTGTCTCTGGTATTTACTTGGTCTTTTGGTATCTTCTTCGTTTGGCTTCCCATAGTTTAAATTCCCCAAGAAGAGAAATCACAGATATTATTTGATGCAGAATCATGATGCAAAAAGAAATTGTATTTATTGCAAGTGACTTGATTTCTTGCTCCACGTGTTCGTTTGGAATATTTTGTTTTAAAATACTACTTGGCATCAGAAGACTTAAGTTTAAAGACTATAGAAATGCTTCTGAAAATCTATCTGAAAGCACGGACAATGAAAACAAACAACTGCTGCTACCAAAACTTTCAAAATGACTAATCGCTGTTACCGATACTCTTGAAGAATTGTTGTAAACAATATCAATGAATGTCCAAAGGAGAAGGGTGTTGTCCAAAGGAGAAGGGTGTTGAACAGGTGCTAAGTGTAACCAAATACAGAAGAGTTCTCTGCTGTATTTGGCGTAACTATGTGATGCCGGAGAGAGAGAGGGGGGAAGGGGGTAGGGATTAAGGTCGCAGGAGGTGGGTGAATAGGTGCAAAAGCGCAACTGTGTGATGCTGGAAATGGAAAGGGCGAGGAGGGGAGGGGTTAACCTTCTGTGTAGTGCGAACTTGACTATCAGAGCTAAATATATTGTTTCACCAAAAAACAGAGTAACTGTGTGTGTATGTGTGTGTGTTACCTTTTCTAAAGCACTGGGTAAAGTGTGAATTTAAAGTAGGTACTATTTTTCTATTTTTACTTGGCATTTGTCCACCCCTAACCATGACCTTTCAGAGTTCCCGAGAAAAGGGTTGTTATGTGAATTTGGACCAATTTTGACCCACCCTCAACCCCTATAAACAAAAAATTGGGTTAGTTTTTCATGACTTTAGCTTTACTTAACTTTGAACCCCAAAAACTCAAAATTGCATCAGTGTTCAGTGATTTCTAGAGAGAAAATAACATCATGATGATGTTTTAGTGAATTATTAATTTATTTTAATATTTTGACGTCTTCCAAGAAAAACAGGATGTCCACTGAAATTCAATTATGGAATTCCCTGACTTTTCCCCGTTTTCCAGGCAGAATCTTACTACTTTCCTTGACCTATTTTCAGAACCGAAATCTACCAATACCATATTTTTCATCCACTGACAGAAGAAATATGCTATCAGTGAAGTTGAATGAAATTACACTGCAACATACCAAGCAAGCAGGGACAAAATTAGACTCAACCCATTAATACTTCTCACGACACAAGGTATTGACTTCACACTAGAGCCTGTTACAAACATGCAATTAGCTTATTTTGTACGAGTAGGCCCCATGTCACTTGCCAAAGATGTATTATTACAAGTTCACAAACTTAAAAATTGAAATTTTGAAATGCATATGCTCATAATTACATTATTCTGTATTCACACAACTAACAACCAGGGTTGTGCAAATATTCTGTATACCAAAATGAAAACGAAAAATGGAAACTTTCATTTTCATTTCGATAAGAAATTTGGTTACGGAAATTCGTAATGAAATGAAAATTCTCGATTCCAATGAATTTTTGGGTGTTAATGAATGTTCATGTAGTGCACCAGCAAAGAAAATTTTTGCCTGTAAATCATCTTGTGGTTTTCATTATTTTATAAATAAAATAACTACATAAAAAAATGTGATGTAAGGTTGGTGAAAGGTAGATGTCATAATGCAGTTACAATTCCTTCACTGTGAAAAAAACTGTGCAACAGGATCAAGCGATCTTGCCAAGGTGAAGAGAATGGAAGGTGACTGTTGTACCCTCCCTCCAGCATCACAATATCGTGTACACCCTCCCTATCAATACAGCTGGCACCTAGTGACCACCCGACCACAGAGCATGCACTGCTTGCTATGTACTTGTAGACTGGTAGCCGACATCTATTTATTAATGGCTTTAGGGCACAGTTAAGATATGGTCACCTTATCTTACATTGGATGTGGACCTATTATTACATACGGATATGACTAAACCATATATAAATAAATTTTAAAAGTTGAATGTAAAAAACAAGGGAAAAGAGAAAAGCAAAAAATTATGTGAACATTTAAATAAATGTATGTGTGCACCTGAAGGTGTGTGTGTGTACACACTGCATGCACATACATGCACACACACACACAAAATTGAATCACATTATTACGACCACCTACTAGTATCCACAGGTCACCATGGGCATCTGGACCCATGCTGTCTGCAGTGCATCCCACAACTGTTGAATGGTGCACAGTGGAAGAGACAGAAGGCGAACACGACAATTGAGGTGGCTCCACAGATGTTCAATTAGATTGAGATTGGAGCTGGAAGGTAGAACTTTGAAGTCTTGATTTGATGTGCTCTTCCAGCTACCCACGCGAACACTTCTAGCCGTGTGGCAACATGCATTATCATGCTGGAAGAATCCATCCTCCAGAGGAAAGACAATCATCATATATGGGTGGACATGATCACTGAGGATGGATTCATAACCAAATTGATCAAAAGTGCCTTCCACATGGATGATGGGATGTAGAGAATACCACGAGAACATTCCCCAGACCATAACACTGCCCCCACAATTTTGTGATCCTCCAGCAATGGATGCAGGGTGTAGTTTCTCAGACGTTTCTCACCGGACATGCTAATGTCCATCCATTTTATACAGCTGAAACCATGATTCATTGAAGAAGGCTACCCATCGCCAATCAGCAGCGGTCCAGTCACCATGCTGTTGAGCAAATTCCAGTCGTTTTTGTTGATGCACCTGTGTTAGCATGGGTGAAATCATCCTCCGTCTACTTCAGAGCCCATTCACAGAAGGGTTCGCTGAACTATTGCAGTAGACAAATGTCTGGATGCCCCTTGGTTCATTTGGATGCTGAGCTGTTCCACTGTAGCCTGCTGGTTGGTCTTCACGCACCGTCGTAGTCGACGTTCACCTCGGATATCAATGGCGTGTGGAGCTCTGCAGTTTTCACAATGGTTATTCCCAATGGTAACATTCGTTCACTCACGACACACCTTTACCACAGAGGCACGTGAACAGTTCACAAATGTTGCTGTTTCCAAAATACTGCCCCCCTGCCCCAGCCCAAAAGCTGATGGTCATCCCTTTTTGCAACTCGGTTAAATCGCTTCCTTTATCCATGACTACAGGAAGCGTACTGTGTACAGCCAGCTTGTCTGTTGCATTATATACTTGCTTCACCCATCTAAGTCATGGGCCATACATTGTAATGTTATGAGATATGCCAGTTTTTGACACAGTCGAATATTAGCTTGCCTAACTCAGTCAGGTATGAACACAGAGACTCAAGTTTATAAAGGTGCAAAATAATTATAATCAGATGAGTCGGAAATATAGTTCAAATGGATTTAATTATACTTTACACGTCAGTTACAACAGCAGCATAGAAAATAATGCAATTCAATTACAACATCAACAAGAAAAAAATACTTCACAGCAAACAAGCAGGAACGAGATGAGAATCACTTTATTGATTAGTTTGGATATGAAAAAAAAATTAATAGCAAGGTTATTTACGAAGGTGGGAGAGAAAATAAACACACTCCCAGCGCCCTAAATGAATCAACTCTCACACCAGAGGAAATAATTTAGTAGATTTAAGTGTCCAAAATATGGCGAAAAAGAAAGATTGCGCCCATTGCTGGTGTTAAGTTGCAATCCTGACTCACGTGTACTCTTCAAAGGTGTATCTTGTGTTCTCGCTGACTGGAAACTGACAAAGTGGGGCATGAGGGAAGCCATGCCTACTAGTAACTGGTGCTGAATGGAAGTTAGAATATGTGTATCCAGATGAAGGAGACCTGGTCCTAAACTGAATAAGAGGATCCGGCTAGATAGCTATGAAAATAACTGACCCTAATTAATTCTAACAGTTGTCCAGAAAGGACTACTGAGGGCCACTACCAGAAGTTAGTGGTGGTACTTACACTGCCAAAAGGGGTAGTGCTGTTACCATTACCAGCAGGTAAGGCTAGAAGAGTGACTGTCTCTTCGAGGACTGCTGGAGCAATGTTGAAGAGCGTCTGGATGGTCTTCTGGAAGGTTGCTAGGACTCTGAGGGCAGTAGAGAGCTTTACCACAAGAAGTGGTAGAGCGAGCTGCTGGAGGTGAGGAACATAATTGGCATATTCATGCTGCGTATTGCTGTGATCTACCAAGCTGCTTCCTGCGCTTGGCTGGAAATCACCCCAAACTTGACGGTATTCGAGGCGAGGACACAAGCAGCGAACTGTTAGTAAAACAAGAGATTCGTAACAATCCGGCACCGTGTATTTAGCGTGCGCGGAGGACTGATGCAGGGCCTGTCGCTGACCTGCCGCCAGACAGCTGTCACCTGAATACGGACCGCAAGAGGGCGTCCCATTGCCGCAGATTTCAAGACGTCTGCAAGCAGCCTTCGGCATCATTAACAAGGTGATATCGTTCCAGTGAGTTACAGCAGAGACTTTATTAGATATTGATATAGTGGCTGATAAAGATCAAGTTAATTACGTCAATCATCTCCCCCGATTTTAAAGTACAGTAAACACTGTACGAGTTGTGTCAATTGTACTTAGTGTGTGGTTTTATAAAAAGACATTACACACAACGTTGCCTTTAATTTAAAGCTTTACCTCCGATTACAATTATCCCCCTCTCAAGTGCATGACCTTTCCCTTCTGGAAGGACGAGTCATAGCAAATGGTGGAGGCTAGGGTTTTCCCACCCTCTTTGCAAGCGAAGCTCCACCAAAAGCATTAGTAGCTTTTGCAAATTTCCCACTGTTACATTAAAAAGTTTAATAAATTTTAAGTGTGGAAAAAAAAAACCCCCACTATTGCGAGGGATAAGTAAGAACCACCTCCCCCACTAGATTTGGATACCACTCCCTCCCACACGAGAATAATTACTGTGTATAAGTAATGAAACAAGGTTTCATTAGCAATTAAGAGTGATTACTACTGCCACATAATTCTAACACATTAGGTGAACTTCAGGAGCGGGCAGGTGACAGAGTTACGTGAGCTGCAATGTAGCAATGTTCTTGCTAAGTTTAGCAGTTTCAGGGCTTAATAAAGGAAGGATATTTTACAGAGAAGAAAATGGAAATATGGGAAAAAGAAACCACACTATGTCACACGAGCAGTGCAGACGCGGCTCGTGGCGACTAGTATATGCCGCGATAATATCCAAAAGGGTAATATATCACGACAGGGTCACCAAAGAGTGAAAAACCACCCAGAAATGGATTATATAATATAGATACTGTGTTATAATACTAAATAGTATTTGTAATTAAGGGATCATTAAGTCTTTAAGAAAACTGAAGTCAATTCCATATAAAATATAAATATTAAGTTAGTTCAATAAAGTAAATACATAGGTCCTAGACAAGTATAAAATTGAAAAGACTATAATTAGGAATCATACGAAATTGAAACGTGATTGTGCATACAAGTCTGCATAAAGAGCATTAATTTTAAAGTGCAAATAAAAAAATATACATCTATGCGTGTGTGCAAATGTGAACTGCTGCAATTTCCCTTTAATGAAGTATCAAAGTTAAATGTGTGAAAATCTAACAATGGAACATTTTCAGTTCCTTCAGTAAGAATATTTTGCAGGAAAGTGCATAAATTAGATTGTTCTAAAGAAAATAATATAAGTTAAAGTCTGATAAAAAAAATAATTTTTACATAAATTAGGAAACTGCCTAGAAAATAATAACAAGTTTCCAAACAAAAGGAAAAATTTTAGGCAAGTCACAAAAAATCAGCATAACATAACAGAGATAATATAATCCAAATTTAATGCTTAAACTCACTAAATATAATTTCACGCAAAGCTTGTCGCAATCAAACAAGAATATGTAGAGAAGTGTTATTATTTACATAAATAGTTATATATAACTATGTGAAAATTAAGTCAGTTTTGTATAATGTACACACTGTAAAAATGTCAAGCAGCAAATTGTGAAGCGAGGAGCCGACACGAGCCATCCAAGGATGCGCCAAGTGCTAGACCTCATTTCTGTCCCAACCCGACAAATTCCACCCCCCCTTCCCACGGAGCGTTGCAAGGCTGCGTCGCGCAAGGCGATCGGCCGGTGGAAAGTGTCAACACGGCGTGTTTTAACCGTGCATCCTTGTTTTCCAAACATGCACTCAAATGCGCGATCCGATTGTACACAATGATATTGTATTACAAATGAGAAAATTTTGAGAACTTACAAGAGTTAATAACTATAAAGCTCTAATAAATTTAATTGTGAAGCAGCAGTAGATGTGTGAATTCAATACAGCAGTATTTTATACGAGATTTCAACAAGAAATATACTATATTGTGCTTAGAGGATAAAATAAACTGACGTTATATGCTAAACGAAATTATTCCTTACAGAAGGTAACACATTTGAAGGTGTTTGAGATTCCCACTAAACCAATTGGGAATAGGGATTCAAATGTTAGGACTCTATTACTGTCTACGAAAATTCTAATATAAATTAATGGTCAAAAAGAAAGAAAAATAGGGCAACTAATGCAACAATTATATTGATTCGTACATATAGGCCACCTATAATTAAAGTTAGCTTGATAGCCTGATCATGAATTTTATTTAAAATACATTTAAATTAACTTATATGAATTAATAAATAAAAAATACAATAATTAAATTTCATTAATGGTACATGAAATATCATACAGTGTTATGTCCGAGTGCTAATCCACAGCGAATGTGTTACAGGTCGAGTAACTAGATGATTGAAGGTCACGAAGACAATGACAGTATGACACTATACCAGGGCATCTAGATTAAGTGCTCCGGAAGAGGCAAGCCATAGTGATATAAGGCGCGCTTATCAGCGACACTCCAAAGTGGGCAGCGCACAATTAGGTTACATGTTAATAGGCAACTAATTATTTAACGCACATAAATGCACACACACACACACCCTGGCTGGGCCAAACATGAACATGATCATGACTACGAACAGGAACAAACAGATTGCCACTAATATTCAATTATAGGCAAACACATTTTGCAGCAGTAAGGATAAATTATAAGAACTACCCTCATTTGAAAACTAAGAATGAGTTAATTGTGTAAAAGTTTTAATATATACTATATAACTTAATTTTTATTCAATCAAAGTTCAGTAAATGTCAAATGAGCCAGTTAATATAAGTAATGAATGTCAATTTAAAAATGATAAATATATTTTTCTATGAGACAAATATTACTTTCTTATATATTTGATATGTCATATATAAAGTTCACAAATATAAACTAGTAATCTATGCAAATAAAAGGAATAGTACAAATGTTGGGCAAAACACTACTTGAATGACCAAATTGTTATTATAATATACGTTACCTAAGTTATCTCTAGTAATAAGATACAGAGTTAACACACATGCTTGCACATCCTTGCACTATCATGTTTTACATACTATATGAGAGTTTTTTTGTCAACATCATAATATACAAATAATACAGAAATGCAGGTCCAGGTATGTTAGTGTACGAAATAATTCTAGGTTAGGATAAGTAATTCTTGTGACAACGAATCACACAGTAATAAAGTGTAGAAAAGGGGAACATAGTTATTGTTACATGTTTTACACGTAAAATTAGGGAATAATAAAATCTATGTTTTATTACAAACCCAATGCCATTCCTGTATTTAGCGATATATTTAGGTAGCCGCGATGCATACATATCTCATTTTTACAGTTAAAAATAACAGGGGAAAATATTGGGAGTAGGCCGTAATGGTACGATGGGGAGGGGGGGGGGGGAGACACACACAAACGCACACACACATACTACTACTACGTGCGGCTTAAACAGAACACACAAAGTCATGTTGAATCCATGCTAATCCAAAAATGTATATTTAATGATTGCAATAAAAGCAGTTGCTATGTACACATTATAAACATAAGTTTTCTACTTAATTTATGCCAAGTCTGATAAACTATGATCATACTATATAACACCAATACCAAAATATCTGCTGATACCCGCACTAACAATAAGCCTGGAATGAAAAAAAAAAATTAACCAACTTTCATACTACAATACAAACATCAGAACAACTCTGCATGTTGCTTTTCTGTGAAAATACTTTCTACTTACAAAATACTAGTATCTACAGCAAATAAAATGAGTATATAACACTTTTGGTTTTGCAAAATTTTATATTTATGAAACTCATTAAACAAATCAAACTTCAAAGCATGCATTTTTTATAACACCATGGAAATGAAAAAATTGTAGCCATTATTTAAAGGAACTGACAGAAATGCGACATCTGAAAATGAAATATAATTCCAAACTAACACTTAGTAGGCAGACAATATGATGTCTGGCAGTAGTGATGTCGATGTTCATGTGTAGATGGTAAACAACAGAGCATCTCATTGATATCCATTTGATGCTTAAGACTTCAACTATGTCAGGCAGTATAATGTATAAACCTGTCTTTTTAACCTTCTCCATATACTATTGAAATTTACTTTAAAACTAGCAAAGACTGGTGTGAATCTTACCAAGCTCCAGTTACAGGATCAGCTTCGTTCCCACTGATGATAAAGAGTGGGAACAACACAGAGAACACACAGCCACTGTGAACACACAAACATGATAAAGTTACTAAAAAAAACTGATTCCAATGTATTTACAATGTGAGTGTTACAATAATTCTGCTTGTATCAGAAGTGTTTTAGTGTAACTACATTTATATAATTCCTAAAATTGAGGACGAGTACAGCTACACAAATTGAACAACTCATAACTAGGGACAGAAAAGTTTAGTTATTATTAAATGTTAGAAAGTAGTTCTTTTGAAACCTGAAAAGTGGTGTTTTCACTTTAGTATTTTAATTTAACATGTTTTAATCATTATATCTTCTGAAAACATATACTAATTAATTAATTTTAACAGACACAAGAAGTAATTACACTTAGTGATGATGTAAATACATTGGTACGTTTGTGAAAATCTAAGAACACTGGACATTGTAGTACAAATGGTATACAACACATGAAACAATAATCTACCTTCCCAAATAACATAGAAGCGTATGCCGCCAAAATATTCTTTAAAAACAATGAATCCAACATTGCTACTCAAAACGCCTTCCAAATGCACTTCAATATTCCTTCTAATTGTGTTTGTTCCACATCAGAAAACAATTCATAAGTAGGTTGCAACATTTAGACAGATGGATTCGACATCAAAGAGTAAGTCTCCATGCTGTCCGAGGACAGCATGGACACCTCAAAACATCCAAGCTGCGAGGGACTCACTTGTTCAGTCACCTAGACGGTCAGCACAGAAACATACCAACGCTTTAGGCATGTCCAACAAGCCTGTGTGAAGAATTTTGCATAAAGATCTGCAATTTCACCTGTACAAAATTATAGTGGTGCATGAACTCAGTGGTACTTACTGGGTGAAACGGTGCAATTAAGTCTGCAATGTTGGGCATGGAGTCCCGGAGCCAGTTGCACAGGCCTAGAAATCTTTGAAAATGTTTTTTTGTGCGAGGTTCTTCGGGTTCTTGTATTGCCCTAATTGAGCGGCCTTGTGGGAAGTTGCCTTCGGTAGACACGACATGGCCCACGTACTCAATAGAGCTTTTGCCAAATTGGCTCTTTGAAAGCTTGGAGGTGAGTCCGTGGAGTTCCAGTTGTTCTAGTACTTGTTGCAAATGTGTCAAATGCTCTTCCCATGACTTAGAGTACACCATCACGTTGTCTAAATATGCGAAACAGAACTGTCCAAGGTAGCCATTCAATACTTCGGCAGACATAAGTAATTGAAAAGTGGCTGGGGTAGCATTCTTAAGGCCAAAGGGCATGACCCTGAATTGAAGTGTCTCGCCTTCTGGTGAGGTAAAAAGCCATGTACGGGCGATTGCCTGGATGTACTGCGATTTGCCAATAACTGGACTGCATGTCCAGGGCGCTGAAAATCTTGGCCTCGCCGATATCACATAGCGTGTGTGATAGGTCGAGAACAGGAGGCAGGATCGGTAACGTGGCATGATTCAAGGCCTTGTAATTTACGCAGAACATCAACAGTCCATCCTTTTTGGGGATTGAGAACTACGTGAGAGTTATATGGCGAGTTTGATGGTTCAACAATCCCCTGGCATTTCATGTCCTTTAGCTGGTCCATTATTAGGCGATGCCGCCTGGCTGAAACCTTAAATGGATATTGGCGATGTGGTGTTCAACAATATCTCGTGTTGAATTGTGCGAGACTGCTGCAGTGTTCTCCCAAGTTCTGAAGGCTCCGGGGTGCTTGTTGAGAACCTCTTTCAATCGTTGGAACTGCGTGTCCGTTAGCTCATGGTTAACCTCCCCTTTGCAGAGCACCGGTGGCTTCTGTTGGTCAGGACGCTGTTCCCAGGGCATGGTGATTCGGCAGTTGTCACCCAGATATACTTTCCTTTGCCCATGGTCAATCATGCATTCTGCTGTTGAAGCCAAGGGTGGCCTAGTATCAGTTATTCCCGGATGTCTGGCGACACAACAAACCCCGCTTGCCTCTTCAGTTTCTGAAGTTCAACGTTAAGTGTGGTGTGGCCGTCAACATGGAGAGTGCACCCAAGCTTCACAATTCTTACGGTTTTGGTCTGAAGTCGCTAACTGGTCTGTGCTGAGAATGTCCTATCGGACGAAATTTCCAGATACCACTGAGTCAAGCAGTGCCTGCACGTTTCTTCCATTGACTTGTACTTCAATGTGTGGGACCTCAGTTATTTCAGTTTCCTTGTCTAGGATTTTGACGGTTTGCCCCTTTTAGCCAATGGTGTCACCCCTTTTGAACCGTAGGCGATTGCGTTTCCCTTCAGTGGTGCACTCGTCTGATTCAACTCGGCAGTGGTGGGTCGTGACACACGGCTTGTGCCCCCTTCTTCCATTCGCTTTGGCCTCTGTGCGGGCCGTTGCATGCTATCCCTGTTGTAATGGTACCCGGGACAGTACCAACAGTTGGGCAGGCGTGGAGCTGGAGGTGCAGGCGGTGGTGACTTACTACAGTGTTCAAAAGGTTTATTGGCTTCCACTGCTTTTGTGGTCTTAGGCTGATCTAGGAGCACCTGCACTTGGAAATTATTTTCTACTTCCCAGGCACGTTTTACTAGCTCGCCCAGTGCGTGTGGTTTCAGAAGTAACAGGATATTTCTCAGACGGGGCAGAAGCAGACAGGTTATATGCCATATCTCCATCGAGGAAAATCTTGCAGTTCATCTGCACCTTTCTTCGAACAAAAATTTCTACCTCCTCGTCTGGCATTTGCATGCTGCTACAGGATTCTGTTATGAGACAGGCTACAACTTCCTCGCCTGTAAAGTGTTGAGTGATTCTGCTATTGAGCTGCTTCCAGTCGGACACAAATTCTCAGTATTGGTTCCACCAGCCGAGGGCTTTGCCCTTCAGTTTGGCTTTTTTTAGCTACCCATTGTTTATCTGGTATACTGTGCATCCTGAACTCTCGTTCACATTCTGATGTAAAAAGGAATGGATCCTCATGCAGTTTACCCGCAAATTCTGGCAACTGTAGTTCTGCGCAGTGAGGTACACTGCGAAGATGCCGGTCCGAGATTTGATGGCCGGTACTCTGAAGCTCGTTTACACATCTCACATTGATAGACCACGCCGAGCCTATTGATAGGCTCGTTGGGCCATCCGATGAAAGCATGACGGTAAGTTTCTCCACACAGGATGCACCTAACTGCATGATGTCCGCGTCCGAACATGTGATCAAATTACAGAATTCAGTCTGCCTGATTCTACAATCCTTGCATCTGAACTCCAGGCAGTCCGTATAACGAGGTTTGTCTGCCCAGCCGAGGCAGGAATAGTAATGTCATTGTTGGCAGTGAGCGCTGAATCCAGTGCATCCCTGTACCAGGACAATTTAGTCGTGAACAGTGCTCGCGTTCGGTTGCGGCTGTGTTAGAGCACTCGCGCTTGTGCTCGTTTTCTTAAGCTGTCGACATCTCTATTATAGCTTGGGCACCACAGGGTGTTTAGGAGACTTCCCAAAGTCTGTTTGGCACTTGAAAGAGGCAGGGCTGATTTGTTCATACTGTCTCGTCAAAGGAAGGGCACCAGAAAAACTCTCTACCCCTTCCTTTGACGTGTGACACCCTGTCGACTATGAGATGCTACGTCAGGTGGAGATAGATTTTTGTCTGGTGCTAAATCAGGCACACCCTATTCTTGTGGGGTTCTTACAGTAAATCAGTCCCTATGTGGTACTAGGGCCTTCCCAGTGTAGAGAACTGGCCTGGTAGCTTACCGGCAGAAGTCAGGTTCTGCCAATGTAATCTTTCACTTCACGTTCTGTGATTTGGGTGGTATACCTGGGCTATTGACGTTACTTGTGTTTGGATGAGATGTTTGCAAAACGACTGTACGTGTAATGCTGCAAGCGCTTCAATGTGCTGATATAATCCATTCACTCTTTCTTCTGCCTTTTCGAATCGAACCTTTGAAAAATCACCCTAGGCGTTTTGTCAACCTGTTTTTCCATTAACTTGTATCCCACAAGTATTTAACACGGTGATTAACTTTAGAGTACTGTATTATTGAATACATGAAACTTTACCATAGTATCTTATATAATTTTTAGTATTTATTTCATATTAAATATGAATTAACAACAGCGAGAGCAGTGACGAGTTGGCAATGGACGGTAAGAAATAGTTCACAGTTATAATATTTTTTAACCTCGTTTTATGTATACTATTTGTAAGTTAAACATTGCCAATTGATATATTTGAATTGTCAGGTAGCACTGACGGAAACACATTTCATTGCTGCAGTTAAAAATATTCACACAAATTCCTGTGTGTAGGCTGGTGTTTTTTTCCGTACGGAATAAAGGTTCAATAAGCGAAGCAGAGCGTGTCTCTCTCGTTCTCTGTCTCTCTTCTCTCTCGGGAAGATTGTACCACCTGTGTAGGAAAAGGTATACTTTTTTAGCACATCTCATACTAATTACAGTAACAGTAATGATGTCTGAGTTCGTAATTTACAACTGAAACGAGATTATATTGTTTAAATATCTATTATATGCTATTTAGATGCAACAACATATTTTAGATGCGATGGCACGACACAGCTCGTTGTGCGACACTTACAAATCCAGCAGGTTGGCAGACATGGTGTTGAAAGCGTTCCCAATATGGCAGCGGCGGGTGACATACAATGACACTGCATGTTTCTCAATGAAGCGCCAAGTTCGTACTCGTGTTTTTGAAACATCCTACGGAAGTCACAATGTTGTGATAAATATGTGTTTCTACGGCAGAGTGAAATGTGTTGTGATCGTTATGTATGAAAGGGCGTGGTGGCTGCTTTGTAATCATTACATAGGCCAGGTGTGTGTGTTGATTTCAAATATGTGCAAAATTTATACATTTTAACCATAAACTGATGTTATGATGAAATTAATTATTTACCTTCACGTCTGTTTATCACAACGTTGTACCTTTGCGCTAGGTTTTTGGAAAACAGTTGTGTAACGAGTTTACGTTTCTGTGATTTGAATGTCTGCAACAATCCCAACGAAATACTAAGCCCACCCAAATAAATTTAAATAAATAATAAAATAAACCTAAAAACCAGTAAGTACCAATACATGTAAATATTAGTGGAATAAATGTTACGGCAGGCCTATGTGTTTGTGTGTTCACCACTATCTTTTAAGTTTGTCGATGTACAATAAATAAGATACACGAGTTGCATGCTTGAATTTACTGCGTCGTTTTGTTGGACTGGTTGTCCCTTTGTTTTAATTTATATTCCATACACATATTAATAACAACAGGTTAAATACTAGTGTTGTTTAGGCCACTGTTGAAACAAACACCGTTGTGGCAAAATATTAATGTGTATTATATGTAACGCTCTATATTGTAACAAATAGTTATAAAGCTGACCTAAATATTGTCATAGGCCTACATTGTGAACATTCGTAGGAAATGGTTTCTACAATATGACATAATTCTTTGAACAGTTGTAAACAGCAACAGACACATTTGACAGTTATAAAAGTAGAAGTCACATGGCAGTGTTTATGTTTACGTGTAGCGGAAGGATACGTAATCAGTAACCAAAAGTAGAAATTTGGCAGAGCTTCACAAAAAGCCCAATTTATCGTGAATCAACTATAGCTAGGTGTTGTGCAGGTCAATGGGGACAGAGCAACAGACTTGAGATACACGATGGATGCTGTCGGATGCTGATAAGGACTCCTGAGGTACTCTGTGAGCCACAGGTGTACCTCCTGACTTAAGCGTGACTCAGGTGTGATTGGGATAAGTAGGTGTCACAGAGCTTGGGCTTGTCCATTGGGAACGAGCTGTCCAATGGCGGCTATGAGGGCAGGAGTCAGCTCTTTCAAAGGCCCAGAGGCAATTAGCACCTGTTACACTTTTTTCTCAAGTCCCCTACATCTGGAAAAAAGGATTTGGTCTTCAAAACCACATCCGTGAGGTGAAAGGCAGGTTTCATGTCTCCCTATAGTGTGGAGTGGAGCCACGTGAGCAGCTGCAGATGGAGTAGACACCCTATTTCAGCACTCTGCGCAATGAACAGTGTTGATGAGCCCCGGGGGGGGGGGGGGGAAGCATAGCTCTCTAGCGAGATCTAGCAGTGGTTCGTAGTACTTTAGTACTTGCTGCCTTGACGAGTATAGCTTCGATGGGCAGGTTGATGCGTAGACTGGATGCCCAGCATTTCCCCCCTTCGTAAATAGGGCTCGGTGGCCATGGTCGTTTTTCCCTATCTAGCGAACTACGCCACAATAACTCATTAGTGGTTGGGGCCCACTTTCCCCCTCAGGTTTCCATCTTGTTTTTGAACTTGGTGGGGGTTGAAAGGCAGTGTACGGCTCGCCGGCCCCGCTGTTCTTGGAGGGCCCTTAGACCAATTTGGTGGCAGACAGCTCGTTCCTTGGCTGGCTGTGGTTGCTGCTAAGGGCACTAGATTTTTCATTGGACCCATGAGCACAGTAAACGTGGGTTGGTCCAACTTCTCTGATGCTTTGGAGATTACGAAGGCTGCTCCTTACACACCAGGTTCCGAGTTCTCGTGGGGAAGGACTGGATTTATCCTTGCGCTGCTATGCGGATACGTCCCCGAAGGTCTTCCACTCAGTAAACGTTATCACGCCGACCGACTACCCTATATGGATCTTCACATCTTCCAGCACGACCTACGCTAAACTGTGTACTAGCTATACTGAGATGATGGAGTTGCAGGAATACAGACTCCCCATTAATGAATGACAGAGTGCCCGTTCGAAATTGCGGGTAAAACTTGCATTGAATATACCCAGTGGGGTAGCGTGGGTGTCAGCCGTCCGGCGCGGAAGAAAATTTTGCCGCCCTCTTATTTAGGTATTTCAATTTAAAAGACTATAATATACAGTAATTCTAAAGAACTTTTCGGCAAGAACAGTCATCATTATTGTGTATTGTACTGGTTACAAATAAAAAAGTCATATATATATATGTGTTTTACAATATAATAATCACATTTATTACAAAAATTCTTATGCGTATACCACTTACATTGATATAACAGGTATAGAACACTTATGATTATACCTTGCTTGACGATCGACAAGATTAAGTTATTAGCGAATTGAATATAAAACGCAAATCAACTTCCAATTAGAACTAGAACAATACTATTAATATTTATATTTTTATTGAAAAATAATATACTTGTTAGAATTAAAAACAAAACTTCTGTCTTTAACTAAAACTTTATTCGTCAACTTTTTTTAAGAGCAAAGTCTTTTATTGCACTATCAATGTCTATAGCATCACACACCTCTGGCTCAATAGACAAGATAGCCAGATTGGTTAGCCTTAAAGTACTCATTGTTGATCTTAAATAATTTTTGATCAATTTCAATTTTGAAAAACTTCTCTACCAGCTGGCATTGCTTATGGCAATTGTGAAGAATATTTGGAGCATTATTATAATATTGGGCAGAGTATCTTCCAGCTTGGATTTCACAATAAATTTTAATACTTCAAGTGAGTCCGCATTAATTAATTTATTTTCGTTGCCTGTGGCAGCAATAAAAGTCCGCAGTCGAAGTCGTTCCAGCTTGAAGTCCTGCTCGTCAATTTCGGCAGATGCGTAGTCTTAGATTACATTTAGTGTCGTCCGAATCTAGTAATATAGCAGGCGTTAGATAAGCAAACTTATCCGCCAATTTCTGTAGCTGCTGAAAACGCTCACGAATTTCTACAATGATTCTATCAAACGAAAAAACAGCTTCCGTCTCAACTCATTTTCACAAGACAAGTTAGCATCTCTGGTTCCGTCATCAAAAATGTTCCTTCTTGTTATGCGCCTCTGAGGTTCCATGGAAATGCCAAGTTCTTTACTAATATTTTTTGCATAACTTACAGCGCCATCTGCCCATTCTTCTCGTTTCTCTATCAGTATCATCTGCAAAGCATTTACTTTCTGAGCGCACAGTCTTATGTCAAGTCCCTTTGTTTGTAAATATTTTTGTGCATCATTCACTTCATGTAGCACCGGTTGCCAGAGGCCCAAGAAACAAAGAAAGGAAAATGACTGCATCGTAACTAGCAAAGTTCCTGCATCTGTTCTTGTGTTTAAGCTTTCACCTGCCTCTGTCAGTTTTTCCAAAGTGACAAGAATGTCTTTGTAATGATGCCATGTCATTTTTACGGCATCGCCTCTTGCACTCCACCGCGTGTCTTGAACCCTTTTTAAACTTTTGCCTGTAGCTGCTTTCAGAACTTCCCAACGATGTGTGGACAAGGAAAAAAATGAATAGCAACGTTCTAATGTGCCGAAAAAAGTTACTGAACTCGCCTCAACTGAGGCAGCGTGTAAACAAACCAGGTTTAACGAATGATTTGAGCAAAGTACGAATTCAACTTTGGGATTTATTTCTTTAATTCTTTGCTGAACTCCTGAATGCCTTCCAGCCATAACAGCAGCAGAATTATCATATGCTTGGCCTCTACAGTTGCTTATATCAAGGCCATCAGCTTTAAGCTTGCTCAAAATCATCTTTGAAATTCCTTCAGCAGTTTTATCTTTTGTTTCAATGAAATCTATAAAAGATTCCACTACTTGTACTTCCTGATTTTCAATCATTACGCATCTTAATACCTGGCTTGTTTGATCTTTATGAGAAATGTCTGGAGTGCTGTCGAATATAATCGAATACTACTTAGCCTTTTTTATTTGTCCAATGATATGTTAGCGAACTTTGTTTCCCAAAATTGCAATAAATTCGTTTTGGATTTCTGGTGACATATACGTGATTGAAATTGTGCCACACATTTGAGGTCTTACAAGATTTTCACGAAGGACAGGATCGTACTTTGCAATTAAATGCACCAATTCTAAAAAGTTTCCTCTATTAACACTGGTGTCGTTTTCTGTATGGCCACGTAAAGCCAAATTTTGTTTGGCAAGGAATTTTATAATATCAAACATTGTCATAAGAATTTATTGCAATTTTTTTGTTTCCTTTGCCACTAAGTTTTGCTCTTTCTTGTCAATATTCTGTCCTTTTTGAAGTCTGCTCTCCAACTCCTTCCATTTGCAATAATTTTGGTTGTGTAGTGCACTTGATTCGTGACTTGAAAACATAGGATTTAATTTCCACCAAGTATTAAATCCATCAGATGAGCAAAACTTTGATCCATTCGGTGTGTTTACGTTCTCAAATAAACGACAGCAAAAGCAAAATAATGATGCTTTGGAAGGAGAATAAGCCATCCAAGTATGTAAAACTTTTTCGCCGTTAGTCAATGTGCGGTAAAACCATTCCTGGGTCAGCCGTCTAGTCTCTCCTTTTGATGTTAAAGAGCACGAATCTAAAAGGTGTTACTGTTGACGCTTCGGCGAAGTTAGTATTGATATGCTGAACAACTTCCTGGCCTTGCTGAATGAGATGCAATCGCATATTTTCATCTATGTGTTCAGGCCATTTTCCAATATCGTCCAAGTTTTGGTATTGAATAGCAGACAATGCCGATGCTGTATCAGTCTCTGTTTCTAAACTATCAAAATCCATGTCTAGACATACAGATGCAGACTCTAATTGAGTACATGTTGTTGGAATTTGACCTTCAGGAACAATGTCAACATTTCTAACAGGTACCAGATCAACAGTGTCAAGTTCTTGTATTTTTTTTAGCTTGTTCTGGGTTTGAAGGCCCAGTTGTCTTTGATGAATTTAAGCCCAACGTGGAATCTGACTCTCAGGAACAGGACTTTTCACGTATTTAAGTAAAGCCCCTTCATTTTTTCTAATATTTTCCAACTTAGCTCTTCTTTTATTATGGTAAGATGCCCAACTTTCATTTACTCTTTTCATTTTTGATGCTAAAACAAAAAAATAAATAATTATTGACACTTATATATAATAAATAATAAAAGTACAAGTTGGAGTCGTAAACGAAACTATCGTAGAACATTTCAAAATAATTACTAATAAATTAAAGCTTAAACAACATAGCAGATAGTCAAACATACAATTACATAAATAAAAAACGTAAATAAAATATTTAATACTCACATAGTTGAATGTATACGTACACAAACAATACAATTTTTCAACAAAGTTCAATAATTTAACAATCACAACACGTACTTATGAGCACTGAAATCACAGTTTGGAAAGTGTATACATATATACGATACGATTAAGTTAATGTGAATTGGCCAACTGACGATCCATCAATCAAACTTTCTTTGAATTGTCAAAGCATCACTCATGGACTTCCCTGAAGGGACTTACCCGTACTGTAACCTAATTTGCAGGTGTTATTATACAATATTGAACACTATTCTTTATATGATAGAAGTCATTTTCGCTGAATATTAGTCATAAACAATCCAAGCACAAAATAAAATACGGGGAATCCCTGCAAGTCAGTACAGACGGTGTTGCCAATCGCTACACTGAGCAAGATGTCATTATTATACATTCATTTAAAGAAAGGGGATTCCCCGATTTCGTCACAGAATAAGTAATGAAAAATTCTGTGCTCATTTCAATCGGTCCGAATCGTAGGTGCGAAAAAAATATGAAATGGTTCAAATATTTTCAAGATATTATTATTATTTATTGTGAAATTTTGCCGCCTTCTAAAAGTGCCGCCCAGGGCGGGCCGCCCCCAAAAACGCTATGCCACTGAATATACCGCTCCTGGGTTTCTGTCACTGCGTCTGCGCGGGCTACAGCCGCTAGACGAACATCTCTGGCTGCAGTAGTTTGGATGGGAAACTTTCTCACTGCCAATCCTCGGGTCGGCGTCAGGTGATCCGTAAGAGGAGTTAACTTGGGCTGGTATTGGTGGCTTCGTTTGTCCTTCGTCGTAGGGCAAACAGTATTTTCGGGATGTGCCTATCACAATGTTTGTGGCCATCCCCAACGCTAAGGTGCAGGATTTTCTTTATCTCCCGATTCCTCTTTTCAGTGGGATTTTCTTGTGAGTGGTATGGTAGGGTAGTCCATGTCTCCACCACTCCTTCTTCGTAGGCAGCGAGTACTTACGGCAGGTGAACTGTGTTCCATTGTCCGTTAGGAGGCATTATTGGTATTCTACCTACGGAAAATTTCTGCCTCGAATTTCCCAATTATGTGGTGAGTTTCTTGGCTGGGTAGGGGAAATGCTTCTACCCAGTGGGAAAATAGGTCAGTAACAATGAGTACGTAGCGGTTGCCACGGGTGCTTCGTGGATACGGGCCCATCAAGTCCGCTTCACGTGTGTCCATGGAGCCTGCAGGCAATGAGGATTGGCCATTGGAGGCGGTACTGGGTACGCCTTTCTTCTGCAACACTTCTCACAGCTTCTCAGATATTGTTGGAATTCCCTGCTCTCATCCCGTACCAGATATACCGGCTGGCTATATCTGCTAGTGTTTCCTTGGTGCCTGGGTGAGTGGCCTCCGGGTGATCGTGATAGTGGTGGCAGATATCGGCGCGGAAGGCTTTAGGTACCCATATCCTCCATTTTGCCCCAGGTTGACAGTTGCGGGACCACACTACATCGTTCCAGACCTCAAAGCATTTAGGGTGCATCTTGGGTAGCGCTTGTATTTCCAGGTCCCATTGTTGGTGGGCGGCGATCTGGTCCCTGCTGATTTGCAGCTGTAGCAGACGGTTCTGCTCTCCCGGACTGACTTCCAGCAGCTGGGGTGGTACCATGTGGTCCCATTTGTCTGCTTTCTCGGCGAGGTCCTAATCAGGTTGGCTGGACAGGGCATTCGGTAAATAGTTTAATTTCCCGAAACAATGCTGTACCTGAAAGTCGAATTCGGTCAGGAACATGTCCCATATCCCAAGCTTTGCCTTCACAGCTTTAGATTCCCACAGCCATCGTAACGCCTTACTGTCGGTGCAGAGAATGAAGTGAGTCCCTTCCAAGTAGTACCGGTACTTCCTGCACCACCCACATGACAGCCAGGTACTCTTGTTTGTTTCGTTGATATGGTAGCATTGTTCGGCTGCATTTAGGCGGGTGCTGGCATATACCTGCAGGTCGCCTCCTTCATTCTCTTGGTAAAGTATGGTGCCAAGGCCACTTTGGCAGGCTTCTGTCTGGAGAATTAGAGGTCCCTCCCCTTGGGGTCGGTGAAGCTGCTTTATACTCTGGAAGCTCTTCATTAAGGCTTGAAACAACGCGCAATGTTCTGATCCCCATCTCCATCTTGCTTCTTTCTCCAGTAGGAGGTACAAGGGTGCCATAAAACTGGTGATGTCTGGTACAAAGTCACATAGCCAATTACAAAGCCCCAAGAACCGCCAGAGTGGCTTTTTGTTGGATGGCTAGTATAGAGTTCACGTGGGGAAAGTTGCCGCTTGACGAAACCACGTGTCCGAGATAGTTTATTCATGTTTTCCCAAAGTGGCTCTTTGATGATTTGGCGGTCATTCCGTGGATCTTGAGGCGCTTGAGAACTTGTTGGAGGTGTGTTAGGTGTTACCTCCAGGTCGTAGAGTATATAATGATGTCATCGAGATACACAAAGTAGAACTGTCCAACGTATCCGATTAGAACTTCAGATAATATAAGTCTCGTGACCGTTGCGGGTGTATTTTACAGCCCAAAGGGCATAACTCAAAACTGTAGTGTTTCCCCTTCTGGGCTAGTAAAAGCGGTGTAACGTCAGCTGTCCGGATGTACTGCTATTTGCCAGTACCCCAACTGCAGGTCAAGGGTACTGAAGATTTGAGCCTCTCCAATATCCCTTAGAGTATGGGCCAAATTGATGGCTGGTGGAGCGATGGGATGGGTGATGTAATTCAGGGCCTTGTAATTTACACAGAACCGCAACAGTCCATCTTTCTTTGAAAACAGAACAACATGTGAGTTGCACGGTGAATTTGACAATTCGATGATGCCCTGTTGTGTCATTTCTTTTATATGCTCCATAATCAGTTGGCTGCACCATACTCACACTCTATATGGACCGTTGTATGTCGACTTGCTTGTGATGAGCCATATTTCGTGTTGTATGGTCTCGTCTGGCGTAGCATTCCTTTTGATCCGAATGCCTCCACGTGCTCATCCAAAACTTGCTTATACTGTTGGAATTTATAGTCGTCCAGGTCATGGTTTATTTCTGTTGCTAGCAGCGGCAGGATGGTTACGGTTTGTGAGCTATGCTGCCAATTGACTGAGACTGTGTTTGTGGCCTAGGTAGACATTGCGCTGACCGTGGTCCATTACACATTGTTGTTGGCGGAGCCACGAGTGGCCGAGGATGACCATTTTCTGGAGTCAGGGGGCCACAATGAATTCTGCCATGCTGGTTATTTTCTGAATGGTTAAACTCAGGGTTATCCGCCCATCCATGGTGAGGGTGCAGTCAGGTTTGGTCATGTGAACTGTTTTCAATTGATGACGTACGGATTTACATTGTTCTGTGGTAAGAAGGTCATTACGTACAAAGTTTCCGGTGGCGGCGAAATCCAGCAGTGCTACAACACTTTGATTGTTTATATGACTTCGACATGTGGTGCCTACACTGGTTCTGCTTCTTCATCCATTAGTTGGATTACAGGCCCTTTGGTTCCAGTGGGGTTGGCCCTTTTAATCAACCGGCGTCTGCATTTCCAGACTGGGAGGATCCCTACTACTGGTTCGGAATGGGCCACGGACCATCAGTTGGTGCAACTTCTTCCGTGCAAGCGCGTGGCGCCGGCCATATTGGGCAATCCTTGTGAAAGTGATAGCCGGGACAAAAAACCAAAATTCAGGAGATTACGCACTGGCAGTGTCGGTGATGGTGCCTTGACCTTCTTTTCTTGGGGTTTCTCTGCTTTTGCAGACTTGTTTGTTTTCGGGCATTCCAGATGGGCTTGTGCCTGTAGGTTTCGCTCAATCTCTCGCGCCCGGTAAAATCTAGAGATTTCTTACTTGAGGAAACAGTATGCGCATTATGTGTCATACACAGCCCTCCTCCGTTCTTTACGGGAAGAACCATTGGAACAATTGTACTTTGCGAAGAATGAAAATTCCAGTCTCTTCTCCGAGGGTCTGGGTGCAGCTGTAAAATTCTGTGGTGAGGTTGGCTAGCACCTCTTCTCCGGTGAATTCTGTAGCTAGTCCATTCCAGAATTGCGTCCATTCTGTAATAGACTCTTAGATTATTTCTTATTGAGTGTTTGTGCTCAGCCCTAGACAGCTCGGGCATCACAGTGCTTTGACCTTAAGTTGTCTTTGGGTTACCTTGATCCACTGTTTCAGAGGTGCCTCCTGCTCTTTGAATTCTCATCCGCAGTCTGCAAGGAAAACAAGCAGGGTTTCATGCAGACAGCCCATGAAGTCAGGAATCTGTAGCTCCCCTGTTGAGCAACTGAATTCTGTTTTCCGACTGTGTCCAGGGTTGTGTGGTCAGTATTTGGCAGCCCACTGACAGACCTTACACCTGTATACCATTCCCGGTCGGGTCACTCGCTCATCGGGCCATCCAATGCGTAGGTGATGAAATGTTTAGGCACAAACAGTACATTGAACGGTGAACTGCCCTTGGCAGGTCACCAAACTACAATAGGCAGTCTGTCTTATTCTGCAGTCCTCACATCAGTACTCTAGACCGTTGTTGTGGTGAACTATATCGCCCCAACATAAACAGTCATAATAGAACTAGCGCTAGTAAAATGTGCGCACGCGTTTCGGGGAACGCTTTCTCTGGGGCATTCTGGTTTGGCACAGTGGTTGCTAATAATACAGTCCATGGTTTCTTTGTCGTGCTCATTCGTTAACTTCTTGGTTTCTGACATCTCTAGGGGTTATTGAGCGCTACAGGATGTTTACCAACTCCCCGAAGTCTGGTCTGAGTTTTTCTAAACGAGCCCTGGCTAGTTCTCTTGCCTTGACATCCTGCTCACCTAGTTCGGCCTAATTCTTTTCAAAATTATGGCGGGCACAAGTATCCTCCCTTGATGTGTGAATCCCGGCTGATTGGCTGTCCTTGTCTCGAGGTAACTTGTTTGATGCTAGGTGAGTCACGTCTCTGGGTGGTTATTCGTTTATACACACTGGTGCCCGACCGGAGTACAGTAATGGCCTAGTAGGCCGCTGACTTGGCACAAAGCCCGGCTCTGACAGTTTTACTCTGCATGGTGCAGGCTTAGGTGGTGGGATGGAGTTAACGCTAGCGGGCCGATGTGTCTGTCCTGCAGATGACTTTACTAGCACTGTTCCCTCGGCCCTAATTGCACTTGACTGGAGGGTGGAGTGTACTAGGTATAGTTGGAGTATAGGTGGACTCTTCCCCTAACAGGATCTCCTGCACTACTAGATGGTATCCTTACTGCAACACGGGTGAGCAGCTCGAACAAAATGGTAGGCATGACATTTGGTATTGGAACAGTGAATCATCGCAGCAAAACAGCCTGTTCGCGTGGACTCAGTAACCTCAACCCGATGGAAAGGATGATAAGCTCTTGTGGATTCTTAGAAATAGTCCTCGCCTTCTTAACCTTCTTCTGAACACCACCCCTATGGGTGTAAAGCATCTGGCTCTATTTTAATATCAGGCCTGCAGGAGTTAGGCTGTCAACGTGTTAAGAGTACAGTGTAAGCGCCAATTGCTACCGCCAACATCACACCCCACACTTGATATCCCCACCGGAGGTGTGGAAGACTTGAGTTGGAAAGTGTTGGTTGCGGGAATTACTTGGTGTTGTCCCAAAGGGGTTGGTTTTTACTGCACCAGAGTGAACTCCCTCGGCCCCATAAGGTGTGCGGTGAGAATAGTTCACCCTAGACGGAAAGCTGATCCCACCAGGGGCGTACCTATTCTGTTAGTCTGTGTCAAGTGGTGACACTCATGCCAGATGTAGAAGCAAGCGAAGAGGTGCATGCGGGTGTAGTAGAGAAGAGGAAGGCGGGAGACGGGGGGGGGGGGGGGGTTACGAATGCTAGACAACGAAAAGAAAAGAGGCAGGGAGGAAGTTGGATATTATTCCTCGTGGGGGGGATTTTTAATTTCCTTCAAAATATTATTCTTGACTGTCCAAATATTTTTCTAGCCTACCATAAAACTAAATTTGTTTACTTTTGAACAAATATCTGTGTTGTCCGCAGGTTGGAACAGAACGGGAAAGTAGCATCTGTTCATGGTGCCAGCCCTTCCTGTTACGAAAATTTACTGTGTCTACACATGGGACTGTTGTTTGCTGAGTGAGCGCGCGAGAGAGAAAAGTGTGGTGTTAGCGAGCCAAGAGCAAAGTGTCTTGGGCTAGGTGGAGAATGGCAGCCAGCTGAGGATAACGTTGATGGGGGGTTGATAGCCGAGACAGGTGGAGAATGAGGATCGTGAGAGGGGAGAGAAACAGGAGTAGTTTCAGAAAGGAACTGCAGGAAGTAGGGAGGGAAGTTCAGTAGTCTCCGGGCTCTGTGTGTGTGTGTGTGTGTGTGTGTGGAGAGAGAGAGAGAGAGAGAGAGAGAGAGAGAGAGAGAGAGAGAGAGAGAGAGAGACACACACACACACACACACACACACAAAGAGTGAAGTAGCACGCTGATTGGAAGGCAACTAACTCCCTCACGCCTCTTCAACAAAATGGAGAAGAGTGGGGGAGACGAATGGAGGAGGAAGCAAGGTCACACCATTACATAATGCAGCTATCAGACCGTTGGACTTCTAGATTTTTTTTTGTATTATCTTGTCGCCACACACGCCTAGTTTTACAGCATTCATTAAGGACGGGCGTCACCATGCATGGGTGTATAAGTAATAAACGGCTAAATTCGGACAAAGATCTTTCAGTCATTTTTTGTAATAGTATTTTCAACTAAAGTTCTTTTTTTTAAGGTTCAAATTTTCATTTTTAAATTCCCTTTTTAATTATTTATAAAATGTCACAATTTTAGCAGAACTGACAATCCGGAGGCCGGGGAGCATCTCCTTTTATACTCCTTGGCCATCCCTTCCTTCACTGATATAGGGCGTCTAGAGAGGGGGTTAGCAGGTGCAAGCCCAGCGCTTAGATCCTTGGTGCGAGCGGCGTAGTGAAGAGCTGTGGGATCTACACATCATACTTGTGGCTGCATCCCATGGCACGCTGCTGTACTAGCCCCGGACCGCTTGCATGGTCCTTGGTGGCTCATCGGGCAAAAATAAATTCCATTACTGGGACGTCTGTCCTGGCCCAGTAGAAACAACAATCTCGTACGTGTGGCTGTGACTCAACTCCATTGGCAACTTCTAGCAATGTAGTTGCACTAATGAGTAGAAGTCGTTTAATTAATAAGTATATAAGATGTCATGCGTCAAGCTGAATAATACAATCTCCGCAGGCTGGAACATCCATTCTTGTAGGGTAGACAGTACAAACTTTTAACGTCTCGTGGTCAATGGTGATGCAAACTTCGTAGGAATCAGCTGCAAGGCTATGCTAAACTGATGAGTTGAAGTCGTCTAATCACCATTTTTGAAAACGTGTCATGTGTCAACATGGCTGAAGTTGACTTTTTCAAACAAGTTGCACACAATAAAAATCAGTGTTAAGAAACTGTATTTTATTCAGAGAAGTAACGCATTAAGAAAACTGCCCTACTTGAGCAGAGTTATTACGCCATGTTTAAACATATTCCCACCACTTATATATATTTAAAAAAAAAATGCCTGCAGGTATTTCAGGCAATTAAATTTTTGTGTTAGTATTTTAAAAAAGTGTAGCATAAACATTTTTTTTATATATGTACACGTCCACAAAATTGTACTTACCAAAAAGCTAGTATCGATGTGAAAGTGGTCTGAAGATATTTGATGTGACGTGCTGCTCATAATCACATACCAAAAAACGGTTGAAGGTCAGGAAAAATCAACCAATTTATATTATTTTGCAGTGGACAGATATATAGTAAAATAGTTCAGCATATAGATAGAGTTTTTCTATTGGCCAGGGAAATATGAAACATGTGAAAATAGTTAAGCTATTGACAGTCGTTTGATACAAAGAAAACAGTTTGATCCACAGATGGGCCAATTTTACTGGACACGTCTGAAGAAGGGAGGAATTCAATTATTTTTCCTGCGTGGACTTATACAAAGTTTGGTACACATGTGTCATTTTTAAAAGGTTTCAAAGTCTGGGAAAAAAGAAAATATAGTCTTTTTGCTTCTCGTTTACATATTTTTTGCGTAAGACTAGCAATGCAATGGAATGAGTACTGTTTTTTTTTCTCCCCAATACCCTTTCAATGTGTCTGGACTAGAAAATAAGCTTTCTTTCACGTGAAATAATTTAACATTTATTTTTTGCCAGAGGTCAGATCCTGATGCTGCGTGGTTCTCTCTGTGTCAGCACGTATGCATGATGCCACGGTGTGTAACTTAAGAGCTGACTCCGCTCTCTGATAAGTACACTACGCCTTGGTGTGGTCCCACATCCCGGAACTTCATAGCACGTCTTTGCACAGGACAAGATTACACTTTTCCTCGCTGCTTTCTCATGGTGTCGGGTCATATAGGCATTGCCTTCACAGTGCACACGTCATCTCTGTGCATGACAAATCCCCTACACTGACTTGCTTACGCAGTGAAATTTCTCTGTCCAAGCAAGACAGTGTAGCATTGAAACATGTTTAGTTTCTGTTACTAGCTATACCTGGATAGCTCAGTTCAGGGGTTGTGTAAGCCTACATAAAAAATTGATGGCGACTAGCGTCCTGCGGAAGGGCTGCATACATAATCAAGGAAGAAGTGATGGCAACAAAAGCTCAGCGATTGAACATCATTTTGCGGACCAAGATAGCTCAGTCCAGGGCTCGGGCTTGGGTTCGGCGTGGCGGCGACAGCCTTCACAAAAAATTGATGGTAGCCAGCATCCTGCAGAAGGCCTTTTTACATAATCAAAGAAGAAGTTTACAAGATGGTGTACGCCTCGCCAGGAGCCGGAGGTATGGGCGATACTTTGCCCCATCGTAGCGGAGGACAAGGAGATCAAATCACAGCCGCCTTACTCTCTTCCACGGGGAAACGTACCCATGTACTTAGAAAAGATGTGGGAAGATGATGTGCTACGCGACAGGTCCTACTCGCGCAGTGCCAGAAGAGAGAAGGAAAAGCTGACTGGGAGCAAGAAGATGCCTTGTCAAAGTGTGTTAAAACGTGTAATGACAGTCAGTGAAAACACACACGACAGACTAAGTCAACATGGATAGCAATAGCTGTATTATTAGCATTATTGTAAAATATGTTAAATAAATTTATTTTCATTTTTTTTTGAAAGTCATAATTTTCATTAACATAATTTTCACTTCGATAAACCATGAGTAAAGAAGTCAACTAATATATTTTTTTTAAAAAGATTATGTTGGGGTTCATGTTACGTAAATAATTATTTGATCAGTGCTCGTGTTTTTCATTTATTTGCACTGCATACCTTTGATGGACTATGTGGAGGCATGCACATGCAAAACTAAATATTTAATATTTACATGCGACAAAAAAATAAAAATACTGAAAACAAGTCTGTGATAGTAAAAAATATATTAATACACTAGCATCACCTAGGTGTTTAACAACATATTAAATCGAAAAATGGTTGTCCTGGCATTGGGTTAAATAATCAATATGACATCACGATTGTATGCGCCTCAACAAGATGAATCCAGTTATATATAACACTCAATACTTACAACTTTAAATTTTTTAATTATAAAAAATATATTTTAATTTAAATTTTTTAAGAATTTTTGGAGAGAAAAGGGAAATTTTTAGGGAAAATACAAGAAGTAATGGGAGCCTAATTGGTGGTGGGCCAGAAGCAATAGGGAAGCGACCAAATTACTTAAATTGACTGAAAATTGGATTTGGGTGGCTTTGGAGGTAAAACTAGAATTGTTAAGGAAAAAAAAGTGAATTTTTAGGGAAAAAGATTGATTTCAAGGTGAAAATAACCAATTTTTAGAGAAAAAAAAAAAGGGTAAATTCAAGATGGCGGCAACAGCCCCTTGAAAATTTCTGAATGAGTCTTTTTTTGCAGCAGGGCAAAGCTGGAAATTTTTTATGGAAAAAAATAATTTTTAGGTAAAATAATCTATTTCTGTAGTCATTTTTGGGTAAAAACAAGTAACTTTGAAAGAAAAAATTCCAAAATGGAGCAATCCGAGGTGGCGGCCAGACCTGCGAGCGGAATTATTAATACACCTACCAAAGCATACTACTAATAAAGCATAGTCTATTCTAAATATGATAATCATACCTAGGATAAACATTAATTCTTTGAACTTAACATACAGTAGAACCCCTATCATACACTTTTCAACGGACAGCACAAAAATGGTGTATGATGCGGGAAAGTGTATGAAAAGGGAAATAGGAAAAATTAAATTTTTTATATGAGCAATTTACTAGAATAACGTATTGTTTTAAAAGGCAAACATAAGGACTAAATATGTACATAATAATGATAAAATATTTGGATTTAAAATATTGCTACACCAGAAAAATACAACAAAAACATCTATCGATGCTCTCATTTTTACAATTGCGTTGATAGTGTAAACGGACATCCCGAGTTTGTTTGTCTAACTGCTTTAAAATGTCTATCTTATGCTCAATTGTTAGTGGTTTTCGTTTTCTGGTTGTCGACTTCATTGCCGAACATGAGTTTTGTTCAGAAATCTTTATGAAATCGAATAGTTACCACATACAATCGTCTTTCAAGGCCCCCAACGCAAAGTAAATAAAACACCTGGATGTAAAAGAAAGTGTATGTATGTTCACGAAGATGACATCACCTTACCATCATCAAGAGCGTGCCTGTCCAACAATATTGATTGTAGAAGCGCTCTTTGCCACGAGATGGCAGTGCTGCTATCATGCATGCCTATCCGACAATATTGATTGTAGAAGCTCTCTTCGCCAGATGTCAGCACTGCTAGTGCCCAAGCGCTACTGGTCACATGGCACTGATGCTAGTGCCCAAGCGCTACTAGCCATAGACAAAGTGCACTGTCTTCATGTCTGTTGTGTAATCTTTGGTACTTGTTTTCACGTCGGCACTCGGCAGTAAGTAAATAAACAAATAGTTTTATTACAGATAAAGCATTCAAATGTAAATTTTTATGATTTAAAATGACAACACATTTGAACATTTGGAATTTTCACCTCACAGAGTTTATTGGAAAAATTTAAGATGTGGGAAATACTTGATTTTACTAGTGCACGATCCAGGAAAATTTACCATTTAAAATTGACAGGACCAAAACAAATTGGTGCATGATACGGGAAAATGTATAAAGCGGAAATGTATCATCAGGGTTCTACTGTATTACTTATCAGTATTAGCACCAGAACATGGATTCCTTTGAGAAAAATTCCTGAGCTCTGAAGCATGATGGGGAACATAAATACCTTATGATGTAGGACGAGTGTAGCGAGGTGACAACAGCTAGTGGCAGTCCGAAGCCAATAAAGTAGGGCCAGTTATTCTCGATGAATGTGAGGCGCTGGTGTAGTTCCCAGCCCATATTGCACCACTTGTACTCAAATGCATACAGAGAGTACAGCATGCAGAGGTGCACAAAGCTCAGCAGATCCCCTAGAAACACTATTGGCAGCAGTCCCACCACCAGTGTCTGCACACAATCCACCAGGATGCACTCCTCAATCAACAAACAACTATCACCAAGCTCTAAAAGTACAACAGTATTACTATGCAATCAAACTGCGATAGAATATGACTATCAGATTCATATCAACATTTCCACAACAAACAGATTTCTAAATATGAAAAAACTTATTTACATAAAATCTGTTTTCCAAAACCATAATAAATATTTACAATGCAATTTCTCATTCACATTATTTGTAATAAACATTTAAAAACTATATAATGTTTATTTTGTTTTATTAATCCTCAGATTTACTGCATCACCCAATAACTATGGGCCAATTACATAGGGACACACTGAATAAGAAGACAGTCCAGTAAAAAAAAAATTCATCTAAAAATGCTAACAACGAAACTTAACTGTTGCAAATAGTGTTTTTCACATTTCATCTGGTGCTGGCTAGTTAGTTAGGGCCCTGCTTCTTATAGATCTTCATGCTATCCAGTCAGATATTATAGTGTTCACAAAAATCAAAAACTTCCGACTTCTATGGCTTCCCAACATCTGAGTTACAGGAGAGTAACTTGAAATAGTCAATTGCACCCATCCCTTTTCCCTGCAATTTTTGAGTCTACTAATTAAAACTGTCTCTTGACTTCACACACCAGACACAAATGTCAAGTGGAGCATGACGGTTCTTTGATGCCTACACTCAACTGGGACATTTCTTGTCAAAGCTGTAGATTAGGAACACTGCAAAAATTTGCTGTGAACTGGAGCCATCTGCCACAGTAATCACTTGCAACCTCTGTGACCAAGGACCACAATGAATTTTTGCCACAGCCCTATCGACCTAGATAGCCATGGCTTCAGGAGATGCACAGGGACTTCTACAGAATGAGACATAATTCAAACAAAACTGCCCTTCATTGGTGCAAAAGTCCCCATCTAGTCAAGGTTATGCAGAGGCTATAGTCCATTCACTGTTATTTGGATGTTTCTGAAGCCCTGCTAAATTTCTACTTTTGGTTACTGATTACGTATCCTTCCACTACAAGTAAACATAAACACTGCCATGTGACTTCTACTTTTATTACTGTCAAATGCATTGTTTACTGTTTACAGCTGTTCAAAGAATTTTGTTATATTTAAAAACAGTTACGTACTCATATTCACAATTTAAGCCTATAAAAATATTTAGGTCAGCTTTACGACTTTTTAAAAATGTCTGTATTGACAATAGTTCTTACGGGTATTAATTTACCTATATTGTTAACATATTTGTTACACGATATAGCACATTAATATTTTGCGCTACTGTGTTTAACCCTGTCACAACTGCGGCGTAAAGAACAGTAGTATTTAACACCTTGTTATTGATGTGTGTTGGGTTATTTTTTTTAAAAGGACAGCCTTAGTTGGAATATACACTATCTACCAAAAAGTAATTGGGCACCCGTGAAGATAGGCGTCAGTTGACTTGTGTTTCATGGCCTTCGACATAGGACTGCTGGTGTTTGTCCATGGTAACATAAACACAGTGGCCTATTGTAACATTCTGGATAATGACATGCTCCCAACATTGTGGCGTTTTTACGGAATGGACCCATGTTACTTCCAGGATGACAATGCCAAGTGCCATGTTTCAAGGGTTAATATACAGTGGTACGTCGACAACAATGTTCGCCGATTGGACTGGCCCGCCCAGACACCTGACCTCAACCCTATAGAACATATTTGGGACGAATTGGATCGCCGGGTGAGGGTTCGTCAGGCGCCGCTAAAATCCATCGTTCAACTCATGGAATGGTTGCAAGAGAAATGGCTACGAATCCCCGTGGATTTTCAGCTCCGGAAAAGCAGCTGACGTCGGTTGCAGTGGTGCAGGGCAGTTGATCTAGCTGATGGGGTTAAAAGGACAAGTATTCGGCTGGGGGCGATAGATTCCTAAAAAGGCTTCCCTTTTCTGCAAGATAAATGCAATTGCCAGATGGTCTTCACCTGGTAATTTGATTAATGGCCTAAATAAAGGGGTTGTCGTTGAGGTGAATTAAAAGCTTGTGGATTATTAGTGCTTCCATCTGATGAAGTTAGGCTATTTAATTCCCTAATTATTTCCTCGAGAGCTTTTCTGCATTTCTTACTCATGTTTTGCATAAGGCATTTAGACTGTTCTGAAAACCTCAGTGGAGAAGCAAGTACGTTCAGCGGTCCTATAGTGTTGTACTTCCAGGACACAGCATCGTCACTCCTGGTACCCACTGCCCGGCCTTAGCGACTGGGACTAACTGAGTCTTGGGTGTGAAACCCACAAGACGCTTAATCAGTAGCAGAGGTGTTCAGTTTTCCCTCCGGCCTTTGCAAACTGGGAGAGAAAACTAGAACACATGGTCTGACCAACTTCTGTATGGATTAGAGTACCTAAGTTGTGGGGCGCAGCCGATGAATTTCACAGGGGGCAGGCTTCAGTTTGCTGGTCTAAAAGATGTTTTTGTATTTACCTTTGTGGTTATTCACAGCTTGTTGGCTTTCCCTCTGCGCTAACCTTCAAGTAAAAAAGAAAATCAACTTAGGTTTAAATTATACTGGATTCAAACTATGACAAACTAATAACACTAGCCAAATTGGTTCAATATATGTGCTATAATGACGTATTAGGAAATAGAGGGTGAGTCCACACTCGCTCCTAAATTTAAGATATAAAGTTAGGTAATAAGAAAATAATAGTAAGCGTGAGCCTACGTTACTCCAGGTGAAAGCATCCTGGACAAAAATTGGGTGTATTAAAGTGAAAATTAACCAAATCAACTATGAATATGCTAAGTCTAACTTAAAGGAGTATGTTCTGAAGGAACCCAAGGTGCAGTTGCCGAAAGGACAACTGGTGCAGCCACCTGACTGGTGGCCATAGGGTTTCCAGAAAGGACGTCGTCACCACCAGTTTCCAATGGAGAGCTGGGTGGTAGGAGCGGATGACGTCTCCCAGAGCTTCTGGAAGGCGAAGTTGACCGATGGTGGCAGAATTTGCGGGGTCACCGACAGCAATAGGATTCTTGCAATGTCTTCCAATATGCGCTGCTAGAATGATGCATTCCGCGCTGGTAGATAGCTCACTCTAATTAAACAATTGCACCATCTCGAAACAGAATCACCCAATGGGCAAGTAATTTCCTAACCAACAGTAATAAAGTTGGGACACGTGGCCTACCAGAGTTGACAGAGCCTCAACAGAACCTCCTACCACGTGATCTCTGCTTTTACTGTTCGCCACATCTCTACAAGGCGACATCACGTCAACGCCCCTCCCCAAAGAAATGACCTATCCAAACTTGCTGCTTCCAGCAGAACAACCAATAGTGTCTCATAGCCTCCACGAGCGCACGAAGGCTAGAAACATCATCACCTCGCGCCAAGCACCACTCAGATAAGGATCCACGAACCTATGTGTGACGTCAGAAGCTCCACATCCGATGAGCGGGGTTAACGCCCGCACCCTTCAGAGAGCCTCAAAGCTGGAAAAATTACAATATAAGAAATTGGGAGGGAGGGAGGGAGAGAGGGAGGGAGAGAGGGAGGGAGGGAGGGAGGGAGGGAGGGAGGGAGAGAGAGAGAGAGACACACACACAAGTTCTGCTTAGCCAACAGTTTCTTCCTCTGTCAAAAAAACAAACACCATATCATTAGGGCATACGCACCATATTTTATGCTGTTATTTTAAATAATTGATACATGCTCGGCAGTAGCTAGCACACCAGACTGCAAAGGACCCTGATCCTTACCTCATATGATTTTGAAAGGCCAAGACAAGGAGTGCGCCTAATATAATATAATATTAACAACCTTGCTTGTGATGCCTTAATTCATCTACCGAAACACATTGTATATTTTATTTAGGTTTCAGTTGAAAACAAGTTATTCTATAAATATGTAATTATAGTAGTCCATTCACATAATAACAACTCTGTTGTATAACACTGCATAAGGACAAAAGACACCTTGTAACTTGGAGCCTAGAAAACATCAGTAAATGCTCTTTGTTTGCCTGCACACATTTAAGCTGGGTGATTGTACTTATTAAATCAGTTAATTATACTAATTCTGCAGTTTCAGTTTTAAAGTGTTTAGGTACTTCTACCTATCTCAAAATTATGTCTTATGTTATGTAAGTTATCTTTTCGATGTGAAATTGGTCTGAAGACGTTCAATGTGATGTGCTGCTCATGAACACATGCCAAAAAAAGGTGGAAGGCCAGGAAAAAATGACCAATTTATACTATTTTGCAGCAGACAGATACATAGTAAAATAGTTCAGAACATAGATAGGGTTTTTCTATCGGTCAGGGAAATATGAAACATGTGACAATAGTTTCACTATTGACAGTGGTTCGATACAAAGGAAATAATTTTTTTTTATGGTACATTGAGTATTGCTGACATAACTGACATCTTGGAAATTGCTGTGTTTATGGTTATACTCTCCTGATGTTGTGTCCCTGTTGAAGCCAGATCTGTCACCAGTCTCCTCTTCAAGAAGGGTGACTAGTTCCGGATGGAGGTGGTATGGGAGCAGTCCCAGGGTAGGATGAACCCAACCACAAGTGTGCGAGTCCTCTCCCAGGGGCAGTAATGGAGGAAACATGGATTGCACCCTAAGATGTACCAACAGCCACCTTACCTGTGCAAGCTATTTTTTCTCTTTTATACAGCAGCCTTCCAGTAGCCAATGCGCTACAATTGCCCCATTTTAAAGATATCAAAGGCTGTAGACTGTATCGGGTACAGATATATTCTACGTAGCTTTTAACCTTGCGAGTCACAAAGCAAACCAACAAAATGCTCACACATAAAATATGCACAGAATAACATAGTGCAGTTTTAAAAGTAAAGTATTGACAGCAGAGACTGACTGGTACGTAACAAATATAATGTATTGTGAATTCTTGTGCAAATTCTTACCTGACCCAGGAACAGAGCTTGCACCAAAACACTGAACAGAGAGTCTGCAATCATCTTGCTGATACTTGACAGTTGTTGTGGGCGACCTCTCTTGTAACGAAAAGCCCAGTCTGCAATATCCTGGAAAATTTAATATCCTTACAGTATCTTAAATACAACATTTTACAATGTATTTATTTATTTTTTTTTAAGTTTATTAAACAGAATGCAAGCAACTTAATTTTTAAAGGATTACAAAAATTCCATTCGTGAATAATCTGGGGTGCAAATCTTCCCAAGATGTGGTGCTTGATGAGACAGCTATAAATTTACTACCCAGATCTCATAAATTTATATCTTGTTATAACTGAAAACATTAAATTCAAACTACTCAAATTTTTTTTGGATAGGTACATGAAAAGTTATTAAAGGACTTTCATGTCTATTTTACATCTTTCTGGCATATCAATCTGATTTAAGCCTTTAAACAAGAAACACAGAAATATATTTAAACATACACCATGCTTATATTACATTTCATAAAGTTCCAACTATGTAATCTGTATGTAAATTTTATATGTAGTGTGTCTCAGGTGTTCAACAGAATACTTTCCTATTAAAGGCTATTCACAGTAAACTAAGCACTTTTGAAAGCCCAGCTTAGGATCTACTTGTATGCACGTTGTGTATTCTTACACCATATGGAAATTTACACTGCCATGGGCCTGAACACATTATTCATGTGTCTGTCAAATGAAACTTTCTAACAAGCAGTTATTCATTCGCAAAACAATATTTTAAAAGATATGTGTGTCACAGTTAAAATAATTTATCATAACTATAGATATCAAAACATATTAGTCAAAACTGGCATAAAACCAGGCCATGAATTATTAAGTGCCCTGACCTGCATGTAATTTAATGGGCATGCAAACTGGCATGCTCCTAGCAAAACTGGTAATGGCGACGACGGAGGGAAAGTAGGTACTAGTTCCGTGTGTCAATGTCAAATTGAAAGTGCTGAGTAAACATTTAGGAATACTGAAATTATTTCCTTTGTTTACGGCTTTTTAATACTTATAAGTGTAAAAATAAGAAAATTTGTAAAATATTTAATTAGCATTCCTATCTCCATATTTGCAGAATCCTTCTACCAGAACACACTTTCCTTTTATCCTTCTCCCAGAACACACCTTCCTTTTTAAACATTTATATTTCATTAATAAACAATGTGTTGTTTTCTTTTGCAAACAGGAAAATACAGTCTCGTTGGTCGCAGACTGAATGACCTGATGTTATAAAAGCTCACATTTTTCGAGCCTGAAAAATGTTCTGAGTCAAGATCGAGCCACAAGAAATCATTAGACTCAAACTCTATTTTTGAGTCCTTGCAGATCTCTACATTAAATGTTAACAAGGTTTGTATCTCACCTGGAACCAGAGGCTGTTGACAACTTTACTGAGGAGCAGCAGAGGCAGAACCCAGAAGATACTGAATATCCAGGAAAGGAACATTTTCAGCCATCCCCATACGAGCTTGCCCACTGACGACGAGTCACCAAACGTCACGTGGAACACATAGTTAAGAAAGGGCAGCAGGGCACCATAGAAGAACAGTATGCTACACAAGCACACACCTCCATTCAGTACGCAGCACTCCAGCACACGTTTCATCACCTTTGGCTGCCTGGGAAACAAACCATGTGAAGATGGGGAAAAACTAGATTGCTTACACATTAACTCACTAATTGCTTACACATTAACTCACTTCCCCCTCAGATTCATGGAGGTCAGTTTGTCTACATTGTCAACGCATTAATTCATGTCTCATATTTATTAGATTTGATGTCCCAGCTTTCAACATTATTAAAGTCTGCATGTTTTATAGCATCAAATGGTATTACACACTGTTAGCACCACAACTGCTGGCGGGTGAATTTACGGGGAACAGTGTGTGGCCAGCAAGGGGAGAGGTACCTGCACACACGCTTGCCACAGCTTGATGCTGTGCCAAAAACATTAGTCTTTGTATGATTAGCTGTGCACTTCCCGATGTGCGCCAAATATTTTTGTAACAGTTTGAACACAACCAAGCCATTACTAATATCAGTTACCGCCTGCTGGGCCGTGCTGGCAGCCCAAATGTAGGCAACTTAGGGAGGTGAGTCGAGCCGCCAGCACTTGTGGCATGTTATAGTACACACGAATGCTATTCAGGATACGAGAAAAATTACATTTTCTAATTTAAATATATGGCCATTAAAAATTTTGGAACATGGGTTGGACATGAATGAAGATTAATTCTGTAGACATAATCTATAGCTGAATTTTTTTTCCTTGACATTTCTCAATTGAAATTGTGTGACAGTGACACAGATGTGTAGAAATGTTACACTGATCACTAAAAAATAAAAACAAAGGAATTCTTTCTAATAATAACACACACTGAAATTAGGTTGAAAGAGGTAATCTGAAGGAAAGTGATGCAATCTCTATGGACTGAAAGTTGTCTATACTATGCACACAACTTTGTAGTTTAGTCTGTAGCTAAATTTAAAACAATGTTACCATTCAGCAACACACAAAGACAGTGTCAGATTTGTCAGAAAAAAAAAAAAAAAAACACCTAGGGAGAACTACAGAAAACCAGAAAGACTTGTTGGAATAGTAAAGAATGGTGGATCGGAAATACTGAAAAACTGGTATTGAAAAAGAAAAAATCTTCTGATATGGTTAGGTTTTAACCCCCCCCCCAAGAATCAGTAATTTGAGCAGAAGTCAATAAACTCAACAATTGTGTTAGTTACTTGCGAGGCACGATGATATGAAAAATGATAACTCGTAACACACCATTTTTTTAATTGTATAATACTGGTATACATTGTGTTGTTTAACAAACTTGTAATTATTGCAAATCTGCATGATCTGCACAAAGGGAATGTCCCAATGATATGCTTTTACTTTTGTTGGAAAAAAGGACATTACAATTTTTTTTTAAACCCAGCCGGACAGTTTACAAGACCTCAAAAAGAGGGCATGTCCAGGTAAAAGAGGACAACATGGTTTCATTTGAAGTTCTGTCTGGTTTTCTTTCTAATAATCTGAAGCATGATGCCATTAGGGCAGCAGAGAAAGGCACTATGGCAAGAGCGAGCTTTTGTTCGGATGCTAGGTAAGGCGCACCCAGTGGCAAGGGGGGTTCTGGATAAAATCAGTCTCTATGTGGTACTGGTGCGCATCCAGTGTAGAGGACTGGCCTGGTAGCTTTACAGCAGGGCACAAAATCTGGCTCTGTGAGAGTGATCTTGCATTTCAATGGATTGGTCTTAAGCGGTATATCTGGGCGAAGTGTAACTCACGGCGGCTGCCTAACCTGAGTCATCTCCTGCTGGCGTGAGTGTGAGCTAGGTGGGTTGTTAGGCAGGGGTTTGAAGGTTGTTCCAGTCATTGGGGTCAAATATACTGAAGTATGTGTTGGCGAATTCCAGAGACTGGTCTTGTCCACATAAGTACGCTGCTAGCAGGGGGTGCATTTCCATGCTCAAACAGATGGGATCATTGAAGAGGTTCTTAGGAATCCCTGATGTGACTGAAATCTGTAGATGGCGCAAAGCCTAGACTTGATCCTTTGGAGGGAACTACGCAATTGTAGCCAGGAGGAGAGGGGTAAGCTCTCTGCAAGTGCTCGGAGACAGTTAGAAGCTGTCTGACCTCTCAGCTACCACTCAGACGGGAGTAGGGCATCTCACGTCTGTGAAGTGACTGAAGGTGACGCATTATTCTACCTGGTGTACAGCCACGTGTAGTGTCAGTAGGAGTTGGCTGGTGCTGGAGTTAATCACCTCATCCGTGTATCGTCTGAGAGCGAAAAGAATTCTAGGAACGTGCTTCTGATCATCCCCACACTGAGTCTGAGGGTTTTCTTGAGCTCCTGGTTCCTCCACTCAGTGGGGTTGGCTTGCGGGTGATATGGCAAGAATTTTCCAGGTATCAACTCCCCATTCGTGGCAGGCTAACAAGCCACTTCTTGCTAGCGAACTGGGTCCTGTTGTCAGTAAGTATACTTTACAGGTAGCTCCAGCATGGGAAAAAATCATTGCCGAATTATTCAATAATGTAGTGGTCTCTTGACTTGGCAGGGGTAAGGCTTCTACCCACCTGGAGAATAGATCAATCACGACCAACAGGTACCTGTTTCCCTTGGTACTGCGGCGATAAGGTCCCATCAAATCAGTGACTATGTGCGTCCATGGCATATGTAGTCTGCTGGGTTTGGCCGTTGCTTGTCTCAAGGGGTATGCCTTGTTCCTGTAGCATGTTGTGCAGCAATGGACATATTGGCAAACATTCCTGCTCATACCATCACAGATGTAGCATCTAGCGATGTATGCTAAGGTTCCCGGGTGTCTGGGTGGCCCGCGTTGGGGTGGTCGTGGTAATGCCGGCAGATAATGATAAGCAAATCCTTCAGTATCCAAATCATTCACTTGACTCCTGGCTGATTGTTGTGTGACCAGAAGATGTCTAGTAGCGTTAATCGTTGTGGGTGCTTCCATAAGAGTTCTTTCACGTCAGAGTCCTGCTGTTGATGGCACTCAATCTGACTTCGGCTTATTTGGAGTTGACGAAGCCCGAGTTATTCTTCGGGGCTGCCGACAGGAGATCGAGGCGGTATGATGCGGTCCGCATCTTTGTCGGGCTTGACCTTGTCTTCCAGGTCTGGTTGACGTGACAGGGCATCGGGAAGGTCATTATCCTTGCCTAAGCAGAGTTGGACTTCTAAATCAAACTCGGAGAGAAAGAGGTCCCATCTTCCAAGCTTGACCCTGTTCCTTGATTCCTGGAGCTTTGCTGTCTGTTTTCAAAATGAAATGAGTTCCCGCCATATAGTAGCTGTATTTCCTGAAAGCCCAAATGACCGTGAGACATTCTTGCTCGTTTATGTGGTACTTTTGTTCCGTGGTGTTGAGCCTAGTACTGGTGTACGAGATTACCAGAGGTTTGACGTCAGGGTCCTCTTGGTACAAGACCGCCCCTAGGCCGTTCTGACATGCATCGGTCTGCAGGATCAGGGGTCCTTTTCCTTGTGACCAATGTAGATACTTGATATGTTGGAAGCTGGTCTGGAGAGCTTGAAAGGCGGTGCAATGTTCAGGTTCCCATCGCAACCGTACTTCCATCTCTAACAGTGGGTGCAGTGGTGCCATGAGGTTGGAGATATTGGGCACGAAATCTCAGAGCCAATTACACAATCTAAGGAAGTGGCAGAGTTGCTTCTTGGTGCAGGGTTCCTCAGCTTCTTAAATAGCCAGTATTGACTTTGCTTGAGGGTAGTTGCCTTCGGTTGAAACTATGTGACTCAGGTACTAGATTGAAGACTTTCTAAAATGGCTCTTCGATAGTTTCGCTGTCATACAGTGAAGTTTCAGGCATTTAAATACCCTCTGTAGGTGGGTGAGGTGCTCCTCCCAAGATTTCAAATAGACAATCATGTCATCGATGTATGCTAAGCAAAATCGCCCAATGTATCCAGTTAGGACTTCATCCAACATTAACTGTTGAAATGTAGCAGAAGTGTTCTCATGTCCGAAGGGCATGACTCTAAACTGGAGGGTTTCTCCTTCTGGTGAGGTGAGCACTGTGTATTTCCGGCTGTCAGGGTGCACCGCGATTTGTCAATAACCAGACGGCACGTTCAAGGCGCTGAAGACTTTAACCTTTCGTATGCCATGCAAAGTATGTGCCAGAGTGAGGGTGGGTGGAGGAATCTGGAGTGTGACGTCATTCAGGGCTTTGTAATTCACGCAGAACCTTAGCTGTCTGTCCTTCGTAACTAATACAACGTGGGAGTTGTACAGAGAGTCTGACATGTGGTGTCGCCTGACAGAAACTTTAAAGGTCTGTTGTAGATGATTGCAATTGTGTTTAGCAGTATTTCGTGCTGGATGGTTCTTGTCTGACAAAGCATTCCTCCATATCCAAAAGCACAGACGTGCCTGTCGATGAATTCTTTCAATTGTCGGAACTGAGCTTCTGAGAGTTCATGGTTGATCTCCTTTTCACAGACAGCTTGCGGTTTCACGAGGTTGGAACTGTGTTCCCAGTTAATAGTCACATGGTGATTGTCACCCAGGTATACTTTCTGGTGCCCGTGGTCCATTCATTATACATTGTTGCTGCTGAAGCCAATGGTGGCATAGTATAAGCTCTCCCTGGATGTCAGGTGACACAATGAATTCAGCTGGTGCCTTGATCATGTGAAGCTCAACATTGAGTGTTGTACGACCGTCGACGGTGAGTGTGCATTCCTTTTTGGTCATTCTCACTGTTTTGGTTTGTGGACGTAGTGATGCCCTTTGTTCTTCCATGAGGATGTCTCTTAGAGCGGTTTCTGGTCGCAGCAAGTTGAGTAGCGTTAATACATATTTCCCATTGACTGAAACTTCAATGTATGGGGATACGGGTGTGTCAGTATCTTTGTCTAAAAGCTGTTATGGTTTGCCCTTCTGGTCTGGCGAGGTTGCCCCTGTTGACCTGTTGGTCGTGGCGTTTCCCATCTGCAGGACACCTTTCTTGTAGGTTGTAATTTAGGTGGTACAAGGCATATGTGTTGCACCTCCTTCTTCCGCATGTGCTTGCCTTGGTGCTGGCTGCTGTGGACTGTCTTTATTAAAATGATATGCAGGGCAGTACCAACATTTCAGTAAATGAGGAGTGGGCTATGTGAGTGGCGGCATCTTTTTTCGGCTTGCCTGATTCTGTTTGCTTGTTTGGCTTACGGCAGTCGAGGATAGATTGCGCTTTGCTTCCTGCACACAGTCTACAAGTTCGTCCACTGTGATTGGCTTAGAATGGTTCTCAGTTTGGATAACAACAGGCTGATTACCTGCCGTACACAACTTTCTTCATCTCCGCCTGGGAAGATAATACGGTACATCTGTACCTTAGAGTGTACAAAAATCTCTGCCTCCTTGTCTGGTGTCTGGATGCGGCTGTAAAATTCTATAGTGAAGCGTGGCAATATCTCTCTGCCAGTGAATTGTTGTGCAAGCCGGCTACTGAGTTGGCTCTACTCAAAAACAAATTTCCCGTACTTTTGCCATCATTCGCAGACTTTGCCCTTCAACATGGATTGTGCCCGTGAGACAGATTGTTTTTGGGCACTTGGTGTGTGCGAAATTCCCGTTCAGATTTCGCCATAAACACTTACGGGTCCTCGTAAGGACGTCCTGCAAACTCTGGTAATTGAGGCTCTCCCATGCAATGAGCAGTGCTGGAGTGGGAGGCCGGCCTTGGGTTGTGTGGTCTGTACTCAGCAGCTCGCCGACAGACTTCGCGCTGATAGATCATTCCTGGTTGGGTTATATGCTCATCTGGCCATCCTATGTATTCATGGTGGTATGTCTCCCCACACAGTATGCAGCACACTGCGTGGGTTATCCAACTGAGCAGGTTATCCAACTGCAGAATGCAGTCTGACGTGTTTTGCGATCATTGTATCTGTATTCAAGGTAATCTGTACCACGTGGTTCGTCTGCCCAGCTTAGGCAGATATAGTGAAACCATTGTGGATAATGGGCGCACTCGATTCCGTGTGTCCACATGCTGGGGAAGTTAGGCTTGGAACTGCAACTGTGTTCGGTTGAGGTTGCAACTGTGTAGTTGAGCTCGTGCTCGCTCATGCCGGTTGCTCATGTTGTTGCCAGCTGGTTGAGCACCACAGAGTGTTTAGTGGACTCCCTGAAGTCCGTGCTGTAGTTGCGAGGGTCTGACTAACCTGATTGAACTGCCTAGTTATTACTACTACAGTTACGCCTCATGTTGGGCGCCTGAAAAACTCTCTATTTCTCTTAAATGCATGATGCCTTTAAGGCAGCAGAGAACGTCACTATGGCAAGAGGGAATTTTGTTTGGGTGCTGGGTCAGGCACACACGGTGGCGGGGTTTCTGGATTGATTCAGCCTCTATGTGGTACTGGTGCGCATCCAGTGTAGAGGACTGGCCCGGTAGTGTTACGGCAGGGCACAAAATCTGGCTCTGTGAGAACTATCTTGCATTTCAGCGGATTGGCCTCAAGTGGTATACCTGGGCGACACATAACCTGTGGCAGCTGCCTAACCTGAGTCCTCTCCTGCTGGCGCGAGTGTGAGCTAGGTGATTGTTATACAGGGGCTTGAAGGTTGTTCCCGTAATTGGGGTTGGTTCCACTGGCTCTGATCCCCTGAAGTACGTGTTGGCGAGTCCCAAAGACTGGTCTTGTCCACTTAAGTACGCTGCTAGCAGATGGTGCGTTTCCATGCTCAAATGGATGGGACCCTGAAGAGGTTCCTAGGAATCTCTGATGAGACTAGAATCTGTAGGCGGCACAAAGCTTGGGCTTGATCCCTCGGAGGGAACTGCACAATCATAGTAAGCTCCTGAAAGTGCCCGGAGGCAGTTAGTACTTGTCTAACCTTCTATCAGATACCACTCTGATGGGAGTAGGGCATCTGGATTGAAATACGCTCTCACGTCTGTGAATTGACTGAAGGTGACATGTTATTCTACCTGATGTACAGCCATGTGTGCATCGGCCGACTCAAACAGACTCCCTATCTCAGCACTTGGCGTCGAAACACGGTGAGCACTGAGGGACAGGCCTAGCCATTGACAGTCCCTGCACGTGGGTGAGTGTCTCAGGAGGGCAAAGTCTCCCCACACTCTGAGGACACTAACTCTGGTGCCGAAACGCGGTGGAGAGAGTACCTAATGTTGGGGCTCTACCGTTCTGTACTCCGGGAAGCACAAAAAGGATGGCTTTCCAACATGCGTGTGTATGTAGTCAGTGGGTGTGCTTGGCTCGTATGAGTAACTTTCCATCACCTGCAATCCCTTGACCAGCATGGGGTCCACTAGAAGAGGTATTACGACTACGGGAAAGGATACCCTTGAGTTAGTAAAACTTCTGTTTATTCCATTTAGCAGAAAATAAACAGAGTGGTGTCACACCACCTCCTAACGTTGGCAAGGGCTTAGGGAAGCTTAACTTACGCTGATCCAGGTGAATGCGACCTGGGCCTAAGTTAATAATGGTAGGGTAGACGAGCGTTATGAAAGTAACTTAAACTGCAACTACTCCTATGTATGTTCGCCCAGAAGGGGTGGCAGTGTCTAGGCGTTAGACGACAATGGCAATGGGTGATCTTTGGCACAAATGGAGTGAAGACTAAGCAAATTTGGAAGGATGACTCCGGCAAACTGGTTGCAGTGAAATCGAGGAAAAAAGGTTCCTTTGGCACAAATATGATGAAGAAAGGTAGGTTGAGCGAGGCGAGCAGGCTGGTCATAAACTCCGGCAAGGGCTGCGGTGGAGAGAATGAATACTAAACGACTGTCTGACTGTCTTCTGCAGGCGAGCATCCTGCTATTTATACTCTGGTGGTTCATTCCACCTCTAGCCAGCTGGATAGGGGTGGCGATGAAGAGGAGGTAAAAGCTGTAGCACAGCTTCTTCAAGATGTGATGTCCCTGGCCGGATTGGAGAATCAAGATGCGGCGAATCCGTTGTAGACAGTAAAATCTGGCATCTCGTTGCGTGGTCAACAATAAAAACTCAATTGGGATCAGGTGGCAAGGCTTGCTACTGATGAGACGAATTCGTTTACATACATCATTGTTGAAAAGATGTCATGCATCAATTCATACACTAATTTTTTAGATAACCATAAGAAAAATTGTGATAACATTTTCATACATGTTCCCATGTGATGTTATGTTTTTAATTCAGTAATCTTCATTAATTATACGTCAGAAATACAACATTAATACAGTTTAATTTTAAAATTAAAAAGGGTATCATTTTTATAACTTTCTCTTGCGAACATAATAAAAGCAGTGGTAAAGATGTGATTAGTGCAGAGAACAATATTTATTTAAAAAAAGGTGGTTAAAGGATAAAAACTTAAAAAGTGGCTGAAAGAAAAAAGTAACTAGAGCCTCAAAGGTGTGGCAAGGACTTACACTTCATCCCCAGGCAAAGCTTTCATGCTGTCTCTGCGCAACAGATCTTTCCTCCGGCCACTGGTTTGTTCCCTGGCTGGAGAGGCTTGCTGCTGCTGCTGTTGCTGCAGTCTCTCTCTTATTTTTGTGTCCAAATAAAAAATGGCCACAGTGCCCTTCAAACTGTCCACAACTCCTCTGAAGATTGCATGCACTATTGCCTGAAAAAAAAATAGTTTCAAAAATACCACATAACTTACTGAAAAGAGTTACAAAGTAATAAATAGACTTTGTTTCAAAATTTAATGAACATTATAGTGTCAGCTGTACATTCTTTAGCCTATACTCTACTTGAATGTAAAATAATACATTGAATAAATTTAAATAGTGAGGGGTCTTTATACATGAATGTAAATGAGTTGGATAATGAGAAATGTTAAAAAATCTACATTAATTTGAAAACTGGGAAGAGGTGACGTGCACAGTAACAATTAAGGTTAAGACTTGGATGGACAACACTGCAGAGGAAGAGGAAAGTGGTGAGGTTGGTAATGACTATCAGGTTATGGTAATTTAAGTGTTTAGAGGAAATTGAAATGATGGAACCAGACTTCAAACTGGCCTTCAAGGGTTTTGAATGTATTTTGAAAGGGTTCAGCAATAAATGTGTCAAAACTGTTCACGCTATAGTTGTATAACGGGCTGATTAATAATATAACTCATTATTCACAAAATACAAAAATACAGAACCAATCAAATCAATTTTGATTAAAGTACACTAAACTATACACTTAATTGATTTTATTTTGCAGTCACTTAGATATGAGTAATTAAAAATATGTTGAAGCGTAGCATCAACTTGCTACACTCCAAACAAGTCGTACATTTCCTTCACATAAAAAGTTGAGGTCTGGCTAGCATCACTGTCAGTAAAAATACTTTAAAATAAAAGATGAGGCTGTTGAAGCGTAGCATCAACTTGCTACACTCCAAACAGGTCGTACATTTCCTTCACATAAAAAGTTGAGGTCCGGCTAGCATCACTGTCAGTAACAATACTTTAAAATAAAAGATGAGGGATTCATTTCGAATCTTAACCATGTTTATTCCGGATGGTCGAGAATACTACAAACACATCAGTATGATGGAAATCGTCACATCATTCTTCTCCTCTACATTCACACAGGTACAAAGTCACAGCAGCAGTCATATTATGTTGAAAAACACCTCTCGACTAGCAAGGGAACATTACGAAGACGAGGGGGAGGAAAAAGATACCTTCCCCCTCAGCGCCTAACGACCTCCTGCACTCAAGGAAACAAATTTAAAAGATGATTAGTTGTTGAAGTCCAAAAATTGTTTTTAACGAAGGAAGATTTAAGTTGAAAGAAAAGTTCTGGCCGGCGGCCCTTGTGGGTGCAGGCGAAGTTCATTCCACTTGTTACCTATTGGTGGTGGTTGTAATAATGCAGCAGAATACAGGGCCAGCCACACGCACCTCAATGCCCGCAGCTAACTCCCACTTTCCGACAAAAGCTAAAAATACACAGTTGGCCTGGGGTCGCAGCTTCCTATTGGCTGTTCATGTTCGCACGCTACTGTGTGTAAACTGTAAAAGTGCTGATGGTATGGGAATTAAAAAAAAGTTTAGTCTCAAAAGTTTGTCACCTCGCTCTGAACCTGGGAACCAAAAGCGCCACGCAGTACAGATAACATATGTATTACAGCCTCACACTAAAACTGATAAAGCCCCTACTTCTAAACCGTGGCATGAAAGGAAAAATTTGGACAAAAGACACTCAGTGACAAAATAGACAAATTTAACCAAAAATGAACCTGAAAAATCATTCAAAAAGGAATAAAACCCCTGTAAGAATGGAATGCTACAACGCATCCATAAAATAAAACACATTTGTAAGTAAAAGTATTTTGATGTAAAGCGAGATGCAAAATTCTCCTATACTCATAGGTTGGTTCATCCTTTACTGAGGTAAGGTGTTTCCAGTAGTCCTGGCACAGTTGTACGTTGGATAACCAGTACAGTTACTGCCAGATATAATTATTGCTGAAGCTATCATTGGCCCATTTCTCAAAGACTAGTATTGGATAGCATGGACACCGGGCTTGCAAGTATCCCCTTTCCCCAGTTCCAGTATTCTTGGCACCACTGTCTATGAGGGACAGGTGTCGCTGCCTCTAAGCAGTTAAGGAGCTCCCCCATCGCCATCTCCAGCCTCAACAAATTCTTGATTGTGTTCATTTCCGACTGTGTTGGGTCCAGCAGTTCCTTAGGGGGCACTGGGCTCTAAAGTCACATTCTGTCACACTCCCCATATTCCCAATGCTTGGCAGGACAAAAGTGGAACTCCCTAACACAGACACTGACAGTGATGTCTGTCATGGTGGTCTCCAGCTTCTTCAAGATCCAATCTCCATTGTTGTCATAGCTCAGTGTAGCTGTCTGCATTACATGCCGGGGAGCGTTGGCCCTGGCTTTGCCAATTCCACCTTCAATGCTTTGGCAGCCAGAGCATCATGCATGCAATGTGGCGATGCCAGGCATACAGCTCAGCAAAAATCTGCATCTGCAATAGCATTTATGGAGAAGTTGGTTGCGATGACGTGTGCTTCTCAAGCACCCCTACAGAGAATGGTGGGACAGCTGCACAATGTCCTGCCATAGTTCCTACAATGGTTCCCGTCGTCACTGGGTGCAGTTTCATAGATGGGCATGATGGATGTGTCGCAGGTGTCTGTAACTGAAATGCAGCTTCACAGCCAACACAAAAGTGGAGTACTTACTCCAGTAGCTGTGGTTCTGGCAGGGTCTTCAGCACACTCAGTATATCCCCCTCATTACAGCCGCAAGGTAGTATGCCCACTACTCGTCAGTCCAACCATTCAAGAGCAGCGACAATCTTGAACTGGTGCTCGTATTTGGACTAGTATGTGTCCATCGTAGGAGGCAGCTAAATTGCAATGCCTTTACCCACCCCCTTGATGAGGCATACCCACACTGCAGAACTGCTGGGCCTCTCCTGCAATAGCTGCATCTCCTCGCTGTGGTGGTCAATCTCAGTCCCTCCTTAGCTGTGGGCCTCAAGTATATAATTCTCTACTACTGTAGAAATTATTACCATTCCTTCTTGAGTGCGTTCACCTCCTGATCCACCTTACATTAAGTCCATCCACTCATTAAAACTGTCCATCCCTTCATAAAACCATTCATCATTTCATTAAAACCATTCATCCTTTCATTAAAACCATCCAGCCTTTCATTAAAACTATCCAGCTTTTCATTAAAACCACTCATCCTTTCATTAACACCAGCCATCCTTTCATTAAAATTGTCCCTCATGTACATTTCATGAATACTATCCATACCTTCCAGGAAACTGTCTTATCCCTTCCAGAAAACTGTTCATCCCTTTCATGAAACTGTCCATCAAACACTTAGGCCTAACTACAAACAGTATTTTCAAGCAGTTTTGTACCCTATACCGAACATACCTAAAATATTTGGGAGCTGTTTAATATTTGAAAGTGCGAATGGAATGATGCATGGAAAATATACATAGCTGATCATTTTACTGCATTTTTATAAGCTTCTAATATTTATAGTCTTGCATAATTCTTTATAAATTAATTGTTATTTATGTTAAAATAATATAGCCTAAGGAATAATACCTAACACCTAGTACCAAATATTAAATAGCATAATATGAAAGTTGACATCTGCGATGACATAACTTACCGCTCATTGACATAATACTTTTGATATGAACATGAGTGATAAAATACATCTGTGTTACATATGTATCTTATTTAAATATAATTTTGGTGATAAAGGACTGTCACCATTAAGCTTAAAGCATTTAATACTTGATACATGATATGAGTTTTCGTACTTATTTCACAATTTTTATTTTTCGTTCCAGGGAAGAATTCAGTGTGCAGTTGTGGAGCACAACTCAAAGAGTGAATTGCATAGACTTGTAGACAAAACATTGAATAACAGGAGTCCTGGAGCCTTTACAAAGAAATAATATTGCTCAGAACAGGTCCAGCACTAAATTAGGACAATGTTGAAAGAAGTCAGTTGCAAAAAGATCACTGAAGTATAGTAGCAGAGGCCCAGATGAGCATTATGGACCACATACAGCAGAGCCTTTACCAGACACCCCTGATGACAAGCTCGCAGTCCTAAAAGAAGAGTGTTTGAGATCTTTACAAGAAAAGTGTACCGATGAAAGTAGAAGTGCAATACAAAGTAAAACAAAAGACCAAACTACTTTACAAGAATGGAGAGGGCAAAGATGAAAACGTATCACTGCGTCATGTTTCTGCAAAATATGTACAATGTGAACCACAACTTCTTGTGCTTCTGTTGTAGAATATATCCACTATCCGACATTCTCTGGAAATGAAGATACAAGATGGGGTATAGAAGTGGAGGCAACTGCATTGCTTTCAGTCAGTGAAATACTTGGGAAAAATTGAAAAGTGTGGTTTCTTTATTCACAAAGGGTATCCTTATCTTGAAGCAACCCCTGATGGTGTCATAGAAGAAAGTGCAATCATGGAGATAAACTGTCCTTCCTCAGCAAAAGATGTCTCCAGAAGAGGCTTTCACTGCAGGAAAGCTTAAATTTCTACATAAAGAATGATACGTTAAGGTTGAAAGAAGAACATCCATATTTCTACCAAGTTCATGGCCAACTTAACATAACAGAACGAGAAGTATGTTACTTTGCTGTGTGGACACTGAAAGGTAGGTCAAGAATAAAAAAAAAAATATTTATTTATACTCATTTTATAAGTATGGCTAGATGCAGCTAAGTGTAATTCAATTATATTCAGACAATTCAGTTGTATTAATAGCGAATTTGAAAGCATACATATTGTGTGTGTGTGTGTATATATATAAATTATTACACATTTTTTTCTCAGTATACTATGATAAAATTGAAACATGGAGATTTAATTATTATATGCCATATTTATTATTAACATGCCCTAAGATTTGACAATATTTCAATAAAAAATGTTAACATAGTTTAACCTACAACATTGTTCATACAACTTTTTTGATAACATAATATCCTCAACGCCAAGATTCAAAATTTGTTTTAATTTTGCTTTCATAAAGAATTCTTTTCTACGGCACATTACTGAGTTGTGTATAATCGCTATAGCCTCGTCTGAGTACACCACCAGCTGGAAGCTGAGAGATGTTTTGAGATAGGAGAGGGATAGAAGACATATCACTAGTCCTTGCACCCCATTTTCTAATTTGTCTTAAATATTTTCTGTTTCATTTATTTAGTGCTTATACATTTATTAATGGAGTATAGGTTATTAACTTTGAGGAACTACTATAAATACATCCATCTCCTGTATGCTTTTGAACTATTTGGTATTTCTTTTTTCAGTATTTTAACATTGTCAATCTACTTATTTTGTCTTTCCAAAAGTGTAACTACAAGACTCATTAAAGTATTACAAAGTATAACAATATTTGGTTGGAAATTGGTTCATTGGTTTTTGAAATGATATAAAAGCCTCAAACTCGTGTGGTACTGTCATACAAAACACCTGACTAAACAGGAATTGGAGATGCACGTTTGATACTCGTAATATATATTGTCAACAAAAAAAAGTATAATTGAAATTGGTTATTTTAATTCATATACCACGTGAATCACTTAAAACTTACGCCGCAAATATTTCTGAAATAGAAGGTTCTATTGATGTGCTGGTTACACAGAATTGAAGATAAGACAAGGACTCCTAATTGTAGCCCAAAGGCAGATGAAAATAATTATTATAATGTGTATTTCATAAACAAAGTTACGTTTCTAATGCCTATTCACAGTCCCAACGAACCGATGTCGCCAACAATGTGGATGCGAACAAGGTTTCCATTTATGATGGAAAATTGCATATGAATTACCGCATTAAAATTGAAATTTCTTTAAAAACTATGAGTGTTAATTAATGAATTTTTGTAGGCAATTCTACCACAATTACATTCACGTTGGTGAAGGCGCTTGGTAGTTATATCCCATTCTATGTAATGTTAACATTTATTGCTGGCATATATAAAATTTGTTTACAATTAAAATATGCTATTTACTGATGTCCATGAGTTCAAAAATAGTTCTACAAACTTTGTTTTGATGTTATACAATTAATCTCTGGGTATAAAAGATCGCCCTTTGCACAAAACTACACCCAAACACATGCCTTATACCAACTAGCTCAGCAACATGTGGCCATAACTCAGCGTGGACGCACAAAGGTGAAACATCTTGTATTGCAACTTTTTTTTTACAAGTCATGGGACAAAGTCCTTTACCTGCTGGGCTACTGCAACTCATTCAGTACTTATCTTCCCCTTGCCCCCTGTCAACACGCTTGTGGGCCGCTCCATAATACAAGAGCGCTTTGATATCATTGTGTAGTGCATGAAGATGGCCTGCAATGCAATCCACACAAGAGGGTATAGTAGACGAACCAGGCAGCCTTGTTAACATTTCATTTCAAGCTTCCTTGCAGGATAACAGATGGCAGCATGGTGTGTCGCCGGCAGCCGGCGACAGCACATCACTCACGCTCATCGCTGGCGGCAAGCATTGGACACACCACGCAGAATTGCATCATGATTGTGAATACCACTTTAGTGAGCACTACGAAAGCATCATTAATGATAGCCTAAAATTCCTTTCATCCTCACATTCTTCCCTCTACTTTCCCCATTTACCCTTAACCCACCTGGCTGCCCTTCTTTGCACCTTCTCCAGCTTCCATACCTCCTCCACCTATTGGTCCCAGATTGCTGCTGTATATTCTAATATCGGCCATATCATAAGTTTAAGGCCTTGCTACAATGAGCCGATCATCTGCAGTGCAATACCAATATCTCAGTTGCTATGAGCTACAATGACATGCTGATGGTCAGCTGGTGAGGATAGTTCTTTTGGCACTTAATAGGTGGCAGAACAATCCGAGTTTTTTAAATTTACATTCATTTTGCAAATATTTATTTCATGTTAATTGTTTACTTCTGTAAACACATACAGTGTAATTCTATGCAGTTTTGTTTTTGTGTATGCACTCTCAAAGTGTTTTCATTAAGTATAAAAAGGCTGTAGCCTACTTACCGAACCTAGACTACCGATAGCAACAGGTTTCCATGGTCTTAATTTAATTATTGGAATAACTATTTTAATTGTACGCATGCTCTATGAACCATTATGATATATTTATATGAGACTACCATGATTTAAATTTTTATTATTTTCTGTTTGATTGTTGTAATGAGTACCTACTTAAAATGTTACCAAAATGTTAGGCCTATGTACTGTTCCCAAGAAGTCTAGTAGACTCATGGGAGCCTAAAGTAAATGAATGAATGAATGAATGAATCAATAAATAAATATTTTACGTAGTTTAGAAATCGAGAAATTGTAATATGTTTATTTTTATTTGGTTTCATGGAATTTTAAATTTACTGTTAGCTACTGGCCTTCTGTATTGTATATACTCGACTTCAAAATCGGCTTGTACCATTAAGAAAATTAATAATTAATATGCATAACCCACAATTTTTACAGAGTTTGGTTTATCGTCAAACACGCCTATTTCCACAAATATTATAAATAGCACTTATACAAGGTCCACTTTTGGCTGCATCGATGTATAAACTATTTTTAGAAATGCAGTGACTTTCATAACAGAATCTGTAGTGAAAAACCTGCAGGCCGTAACCTTACGTCGATCACCAACAACAAATGCTCACCTTACAATTTTCCATTACGACTTTTTTTCACGTAGGAGGCGAACTTGACATCACTTAACCCTAAACAAGGGTTGAACTTGCAACACAAACACGCACACAGCACGGGACAGTTGCAAGCATCGTGATGTTAGCTTAATTACAATCATTCGATGTATCGATTTTCATTTAGTTGATTACTTATGTAATTCCTTCTACTGCACATATACTTGTGGACCTGAGAGATTAGATGATAACAATAAATGTGTACATTGATATGGAGTCCAACTAACCTAAAAGGTTGATAAAAACTACTTCTTCTATGCGTATAACGGACGGATTCGTATTTCGATTCTTTTGCATTCGATAGCCATCCATGGGCTATCAGCTGGTTTCCTGTCATTCCATACAGCAGCGCGAGCTAGCGCGTTACAGCAGCGCGAGCTAGCGCGTTATCGTTCATCTCGTGCAGTGTGTTATTTAGAGTTTTGTGTTGGTTTTTTGCTTAATGATTTTATGAATGAAAGGCACATTAATTATCTTAAGTAATGGTTATTTACGGCGTGTACATTGTTTCAAAGTCAGGAGGATTAATATTCAATCATGAAAATAATGTGCCGAAGATCGAAACTGAGAAAACATTCAGTTACCCATTAAATATTAAACTAAATTACGAAAATAAGAAAATTGTAGTTGATTTTGGCCAGAGAGATGGAATAATGGGTAAGTTTACATTGCTCTCAGAGATGTTTTATTTTATCAAGGTGGGTGATGGGTTTAGGTAATGTTGACAATAATATCTGACATTAAAGGTGTATGTACAGTTTGACAGGATTCATTTTGGTTCTATGCAGGAATGACTCCATAACTAATATTAAGGAGTTGTCATACTTATTATAGTATGTGGGAAAATGTAGGCCTATAAGAGGTTAGGGTTGCCACATAGGGTGCAAACAGTGTAAAAGGCTGTTCACGATAAAGTGAGCATTTTTAAAATCAACTTTAGAAAAAAATTGTGTTTCTTTGGTTGCTTCCTTGTTGGAGAATGAGCAGCCGAAAGGAGCACAGTCATTAATGCTCTCTATGCTTGAAAACATGTGACAAATGCCTACCATTTACATAAAAAATCTCAAAACCACACAGCAGAAGCTGAAGAAATAATGAATCCATAAGTCAATACCACATACAAATCAATAAAAATAATAATTACATGAATTTGTAACGGCGTACAAATTTTACCATAATTTGTGCACCTTCATCCTGTTGTGTGAATATCTCATTTTCAATAACACTTCATTCAGGGAAATGGTCCACACAATAATATCTTGGCAGTTTGTAATGCATACACAAATAACGTAGTGCATACACAATAACGTATATAATAACTTAAGCACAAGAAAAATACAGCATTAAACAAGATAATATAAATAAATCAAAATGGAATTTCAAACATACAATGCAGTTACATGTATCGTAATAGAAAAAGAACAGTTGATGAGAAGTGTTAAAATGCAAAAGCTCCATGATGCCATGTGGGAAATTTCCAAGCAATTTGAACATACATTACCAGTGCAATGTGTACATCATGGTGTCTAGCATCAGGGAAAACCTGGAAAAGTCAGGGAATTTTACATTTTTGGAAAGGTCAGGGAATTTAGATAAAATATTTTAAAATATATTTAATAAGTAAATTAAGTATTTGATTCTAGCACTTCTGCAACATGTTATCATATGAATTGTACTGTTACTTACTTTATTCTGCCTTTTTATTATGTATGGTCTTTTGGATGAATAAAATTGATTGATTGATTGAATTATGAGCCTCATAACAATTTGTTGTCTTATGTTAAATTGTAACTATTATTACACATAGTATTTTCTTGGCAGATTTTTTTTATGTTACTGAAATAATAATTTAAACACTTTAGTGATTCTCATTGAATTGATAATTGTATTGTCTGTTGTCTTTGTGTTTGCGACTTTTATCAGGTTCTGGGACTGTTAATATTTAACCTTTGTGTCACCTTTTTCCGCCTACCTATGCACTTTTTTTATTTTAGTTTTTATAAATATTTGTTTCTGCATAGGGAAGCATACATAAATGAAGGCTATGTTGTTAATTATTGTTACACACAAAAAAAATCGTAATCTCGTAAAGTGGTATAATTCCACTCCAGTAATTACACAGAACACAAATTTACTAGGAGCATCAACATTTGACCAATAGAAACCCCAAAAACGATAGTGGGAGGGCTATGAAGATAAGGGAAATTTGGTGTAAAATGGGTGAAAAATATTTATTCGTGAAAATACATTAAATTGCGGAAAAAAAAACTTAACCGAACATTAACTAAACAGACAATATTACCATTACAAGCTACGAATACGATAGTGGGGAGGGCTATGAAGATCAGGGAAATTGTGGGGTAAGAAAAATACAAAATTTGTACATTTTCATTATAAAATTTTACCCCTCAATTTTCCTCCAGTTCATAGCCACCCCCCCCCCCCCCCCACTAACATATTTCTAAATTGCATTGGTAACACTGTCAGTTTAGGTAATATTCAGTTCAATATTTTTGCAATTAAACATGTTTTCTGTAGAGACAATATTACTGTATTATTACAAATAGTACGAAAATATGTTAAATTGCAAAACACACACAAATTTTGTCTCAATGCAAATAGGCTACACATGACAATAATTTATGGGTAAACTCGAAGCTTCGCTGATGCATGACGCTTCACATCACCACCTAAAAAAAAATTGCCGGTGTGCCTTGAATCACGGTTTTGGGGATTTACTCCCCTGCTGGCACTGGGACTCAGGCTCGGTGCATAATGTATGGCTATGCTTGTACAGTATTTTTGCAATTTGGCGTATTTTCGTTAATAAATATTACAATACGTACATTTGTTTCACTCGTTTTACCCCACAATTTCCCTGATCTTCATAACCCTCTCCACTGTCTTTTTTGGAGTTTCTATTGTCAAATGTTGATGTACCTAGTAAATTCGTGTTCTGTGTAATTAGTGGAGGGAAATTATACCACTTCCCAAGATTTTTTTCCCTCAAAATTAATTTAATTAATTTACTACTAACCGAATCACTCGCTATTCATACAGCGTATATGAATACGCACACCAAAACGTTGGTCCATTTGACCACACTATACTGACACACTAATCATTGCACATATATTATAATTTACCTTTTACCTTGAAATAATAGCATAGAAACACTTGTAATTTCATGCAATTATTAGATTTAACACTTCAAACAAGATGAATTACAATAAAACACGTATTTAATCACTCGTAAATCCAAAACCTCTGACAGGACTGGTGAAAACCAACGTCCAGCAATTACCCACAATCCACCAACATCAACCAACATGGACGCTCAGTATATTGAAAATAACATGGCGGTATACATAGCCTCCAAAGATAAACACTGTCTCTGAACAGGGCTCTGTATCATCTACGATATCTAAATTTATTCTTCTAGTAATACGTTTCATCCTCTCATCAATATAGACCAGATAAGCCTTGAGAGTAATTCACCAGAATTTCATAATGTCCCGACACTACTCCAGACCTGTGTTGTTTACCTGTATAACCTTTGTGCCGTGCTATAAATATAGCCTGTAAATGACGTTTTACGCATTAAATATTTGTTGCAAACAGTATTCTTACATGTAAAACAATTCAGCGACCCTATATAAATATATTATATGTAAATTATACGTATTTTATAGCATAAATACAGAAATCTTGATCACCCTCCTCCCTATCACATTTTATTCAATTTTGTACAGAAAACTACTTGAAGCCCCTCTGAAATTCCTAGTAATTATAAGTACTAATAATCATATTTAACATATCCAGGTATTATTTTTCCCATTTTCGAAAAAGCCCCTATTCTTAAGAATTACCCCACTTGAAAATATTTGTTTTCAAGGTTGGCTACCTGCCTTACAAGTTACTGTACAACATTGTTCGTATGACGTTTTCTATCCCATTTTGCATAGAGAATCACCTCACAGCATTTGTACCAGTAGGGTACAGGACCAACCTGTAGAGAAGGGGTTAACCTGCCCAGTGTTTTCATTTCCGTAAGAGGTGGCATAAATTGATAGTGTGTAGTTTTCAAATTGTAAAGGGGAAAGCCAGAGAATTTTCCTCATTCTGGATTTTTTTCCCAAACTTTTGTATTCATCTATACACTCCCAATCAGGGATATTTAATTTCCTCCCATTTGAATGTAAGTTTTAATACTTACCCAAAAATTGCATTTTCTTAAGTGCTACTTGTATTTTCTGTGAGGCAATTTACTTTGCAGTGTGTTGGAACTGTACCAATTTGATAGTAACATGGTTGCCAGTTACGTGATCCAGCATTCATCGCTTGTATCAGTTATGTAGCGAAACACAAAACATAAATGTTCCTAAGTTTTTCCAATGTATTTATGGTATGTCAAGATTTTAATAGTTAAAAGTATGTACTTTAAAAATACTATATTAAAACATTTTACATTGTGTCATTTTTAGAAGTATACCAGAAAATTTATACCTTTGTTTTCATAAATGTATCTATTGTATTCATAATATGATTCTCATCTGAGAAATATCTTGGTTGTATCACATTACATGTGCAATTCGCAAACAACTTGTTCCATTACATGTCTAGGGGAGTATTTGTGTGTATCATGCATTGTTGTACTTCCAGACAATCATTAATTTTATTTCTGTGGCAAGTAGTTGCAACAACAGGAACAATCCTAGGATCTCAACCTCACTAGGGATGGGGTGGATCTCAGTTCATTACTTGTCACTAGATATGTATACATGATCATCAGGAGCTTGGACTGTAAATGGAAGAAATTATTTCTAAATATGTCGGTTCCTGAAACACTGAGAAATGGTCCCATGCATATTGAAATATCCCATGAACAAACCTGGCAATTGTACATTCTGCCTCTTGAAGACCCTGGTGAGTCAAAAGTATCTGGTAGGGTTGCTGTCTTGGAAGGGGCGGGGGGGGGGGGGGGAGAAATCATCAGATCATATCTTACACAATATACTAGAATTTATGGTTGCTGTGAGAATGACACTCACATCTTGCCCCGCATTTCACCAGCACTATCCACATCAATCAGAAGAGGATCAATTAGAAAGAAGATCTCTGACCTGACCTTGTGGGAGATCCATGTGCACTTCAATGGGAAAATTAGCCTGTAGATTATGGACTCTTAATGACCAGGACACAGAACACTAGAAATTGGTAGGCAAGTCTCACGTTGAGAGATTTCAGTAACAAACATAACCATAATGGGGATCTTCCCATGAGGGAAGTATATACTACAGGTAGATTGGGAGAATGAATAGGATGTTCAGAGTATCAAGGATTTACTCAAGCAATGCACTATAATTGTTTAATGCTACAAGAATGGACAAGTCTGGCAACTCATTCTGTGTAAACCAATGATGCCTGCTCTGAGAATGGCTTTATGAAGTAAGGGATTGTAAGAAAATGTGGTGTACAGGTGAGGACCATGACTCAAGTGATCAGGAGTCCTTGTTCAGTTGTCCAAATGAAGTGTCGCAATGACTTTCTTCGCGACAACCCTGCATATCTGATAGAAACGGCCTCCTTGACTTGTTACAATCGTGACACTTCAGTAGTAATCAACCCTGAGAGAGCCAGTATTTCACCTGTTATCCAGCACACTGAGGTGATGCGTGGGACAGAGGAATCTTCCACATCGCTCACACAAGCCTGTATCAATTTGGGAATCATGCCAGACAATGCTGTTGGTCAGCTGGTTTTTTCGGGATCTTCAGTTTCACTTGCCCTGACATTCCGGCGCTGCTTCATTTTCACCTCATTTCACCCCTCATTGACTCTCAAGATCTTGTTAAGAGCAGCTTAAATCTCTCAGCACAACTCAACTATATCAATTTGGGAGAATGCTTCAGGGAATTCCTCTCTCAATTCCCTAGTCTTTCAAGCCAATCTTCCACATTGTAGTCCAACATTATCAGCAGGAACAAATGCAATAAACTCAGAAGCAGGAATGCCAGTTGTTCTGTAGGGCACAAGGTACAATATTTTTCTACAACTACATGGTGGGCATAGACATTATGTGCCCTAGGAGCACTGTATCCCAATGCAGAACCATTGTTTACAACCAACCTATGATGATGTGTTGATATTAAGTCATGATATTAAGTCATGATATTAAGTCATGATGCATTAATTGACATGTACCGTCATGTTTTGGGTATGAACACATAAAACACATTTATTACCAGGCAGGTATGAGGAGTAATGATAGGGTGAACAAGGTATAGAATTGTGCAGTTACATAGAGTTACTGTGTAGGAACCTCCGACAGACAGTACTTGGAGGTAGGTAGGGTAAAATTGATGTCTTTTTAAACTGTTTTATCAAGACATACCTTTTAGTAATCTTATGTTACGGAAGCAGTGTGCATGACATGTGGTAAAGCTTTCACAAAATAAGCAAAAATTGTATCATGTAAACCCTTCAAGAGAATAGTCTTGCCATTTGTTTCAAGTGGGGCATGTGCTGCTGGCAGTAAATGGAATCCCAGTAACTGGACGTCAGCTAGACGATAGTAGAGATGTTTTCGAGGTGCTTGACAACCCAGAGAACTTCCCCCTCGACTTGAAGTTTGGCCGGCCCAGGATGACGACAAACGAGAAGATATTCCTTGCAAGTATGTTCTACCCACTTTTTGCTATTGCAAGCCAGCTGAGCCCTGAGCCACGCAGCTCTGGGATAGAAGTACTGGAGGCGGATACCTTCCGACTGCATTGCTTCCAGACGCTCACAGGTAAGTTGGTACAGCAGTACACTGTTGTATGCTTGGTCTCCACATGTTGGCATAGGCTGTGCATAATTATTTTCCAGCTTCTATGTCATTTTATTGTCTCTTAGGGCTGCATTCTTTTTCTTGTACAATACAAATTGCAACTAAAAATTTTCCTTCAAGTTCTCTACATTTCCACTGCTATGCAGTAATATGAAAATTTGCAAAATGTTGAAATTACTGTTGTTAATTTATAGTAATACATTATTAAATGGACATAAATAAAATTTCTGTCTGATGTATGTCAGAAAAAATCAATGTATACAGATTTATTGCAGAAATTATTTGCAGAAATAAATTACCAAAGTAACAAATATCTTGACAATCCATTAATGAATAACAATCCTAAAATATGGAAATAAAATTTTGAAGTAGTAATAGCTATTGAAGCAATGTTTGTTTGCTGCTATATCTCTGTGTGTGTGTGTGTGTGTGTCTATATATATATATATATATATATATATATATATATATATATATATATATATATATATATATATATATATATATATATATATATATATATATATATATATATATATATATATATATATATATATATATACACACACACACACACACACACACACACACACACATACCCTGGTAATTTGGGCGCCAGTGGTGCTCCCAATCACCGCACTATCAAGACTCAGGGTTCTCAGGGATGTTGTGGGTTCTGTGTGTCCATTTCACCTGTACATACTTACAAACACGTAGGCAATACTAAACTTTTAATAAACATCACTGAAAATAAACAATGGATAAAACACATGTGGCTAGGACACTGTCACTACTGAATAAAAGAATTGATTTCACTGTAGACTTGTTTTTATTGATATTATTCATTCACATCAACAAGCCAATGAAATGATTATGTCTGTCATGACTAACCAATTTCGCTTGGGTGCTCCCCAGCGTGTAATTAATCTACCGCATGCCTAAATGGATGATCTCACCAAGGTGCGTGAAAGCACAGCCTTCACAAGGGAAGAGGGCCGACAGCTGCTAGGATGGACTGACAGTTTTTCCCTGAAGACAGGACATGGTGAATTACAAATGAAACCCTTAATACACATTAACACATGTGATTACTCGGCTTCACTAACGCAAGCTCTTCGGGGCTCACCCTCCAGCACGTGGGTAGTGTGCTGACGGCCTATACACAGAGCCGGCTAGGACGGGAATAATTGCACTGTACACTAATTACAACATTGCATAGACCCTTGAATGATACACGAAATAAGATGGGACACGAGATGTATATTCACAATAAACACACACACGTGTGGAAACAAGTTTAGATGGCACGAATGCCGCTGGATGAAGTTCGTAGCGGACCACGTGGTGCAGGTGAAATTGCAATATTTGTGCGTGGAAACGGCAAATTAAATTCATATAAAGTATTATTCTTGTTGAGAGAGTGATTCGCTTTATGATTAGAGTGGTTACAGGCTTGTAACATGCCTGATGGCAGTAAAATCAAACATTAATGTGACCACGTGGTCAAGTACAAAAAACATCAATTTACGTGAAAAATCCATTGAACCCTGAATAAAATTGACATAGAACCCTGAAATAAATTATTGCATATACAATGTTACATAAATAAGCTTTTAAAACGCAATGATCGCGTATACAAAGACTTGGCTTCGGTCGGCCACGTGGTTATACGCAATGTTGCCGTAAAATATTCAAACATGAAAATTACCCTCAAATACATACATGAAAATAAAGCTCTTAAAATTGCGTGTAGCAATAATGCAGAAGTTACAATGAAATGCCATAAACATAGGCAGATGGTGCCGGATTCAAAATGCGTGGGTCGTGTGACCTCTCCAGCATCTTTTTCCTCCTCCACGTTTAAGTTTAAAATGCCGCAAGGGCGCGAGAAATGAATAAAATGGAAGCATAATGCTGGGGAAAATGTCTGGCAAAAGCGTACGCAAGCAAAGGTTAACCGGTAAACTAAATTGACTATGGAAACCTAAATCAGTGAACAAAAGTTGTAGTGCTTATATGACAGTGTCTTACCTCACCAGCTCTCTTCGACAGACTATCCAGATACAAGCGTCACAGACCTACCATGGCCGCCTACGGGGTTCACATAAGCGGAAGTGCTATGCTTGCCTAGTAAAATATTTTATATTGAAAATAAAATGGCAAAAATTAAATTTAATATTGTTTTACACTTCTATAATTTTCTTATGAATTTCAATATTATTTTAGTGTTTATTTGTGATGGTGTTCATGCCGGAATATTAAGTGTTCTTAATCTCGGTGCTGCGGGTACTTTGAATTTTTATAACTAAACAATTAAAATTAGTACAAACACTTTAAAACATTTTCAAGACATATTAAACACTGCAAAGACAATATAACACATTTTACACTGACAATAACATTTATATGAAAGTTCAAAATTATCGGCCTCTTTGCGCATGTGCAGAACACGTGACTCGTGAACGCCGTCATGGGCTTTAGTGCCGCTGGCTGTTAGTCGGCGTCAATATATATATATAATTTTTTTTTTTTTATTTGCTGCAGGTGTCAAGTTCATGGTTGTAGCTGAACCAAACCAGGGTGGCCTTGAGGCGCTCCTGAAAAAAATATATGAGTTGTATGCAGATTATGCTCTGAAGAACCCTTTCTATTCTCTAGAGATGCCGATTCGGTGTGAGCTGTTTGACTCACACTTGCAACATTTGCTTGAGCATGTTGAGAGGACGGGAATCACATATGTTTAAACATGATAGTGCCTACACCCATGATGAATGAAATAGTGAAGTTTTGAACAATCGTAGCATGTGATTATGGTCAAAAATATCAGTATTATCATCACTGCTTGTGTTAATGAAATGTGTATTTAATATAAATACTTTCATAAAGTTGCTGAGTATTGTCTAGTGCTGTAGGAATCTGTGTTGAACCTGTACAACAGAAAGGAAAGTAGTTAAGCATTGTGGAATATGTTAAATGTTGAATTGCCTGCAAGTCCTCAATTCTCATTTATTTTGTTAAAACGTTCCATGTAAATTGTATTTAACGAAAACATTTTTTTCAAGTGTGATGTATTGTTTGTTAAATTCAAATATTACAATGGTTTTTTTTATAATGAAAATGTATGTTACCATGCCCTCAGTTTTTGATTAAAGAATAGAAGTATGATATAGCATATTGAATATCTGTTTTTAAGAAAGCTGTACCTACGTTGTTTTTTTCTTTTCATTTGTGATGCTTTTTAGAGAAGGAATCTGTGTGAATGTTCTCTAATTAATAACAGTAGTTAAATTTTCTTAGAAAATGTATACTGCACAGCATGATACATTTGCTGATACAGTACGTGCTACAGGAAAAATCTTCACTAAATTTATTAGAGGGTACTTAAAATTACACTGTAATTGTAGGCATCAGTCTTGTTTCTAGATGTTTGTAAGAGTAGTTTTTTATGTTGAAAATTAAAAAACTTATACCTTACACATTATGGCTTCGTATTTTTTTGTAATTTGCACATATTTCTTTGGTAACACTTAATGTGCAGACCATAATGTTTTATTATTGGGCACAGTACAAAATATAATTAATTCTGAAGTCTTCTATTACTTTGCAGAAATTGCTAGCAGTCGTATATTAAAACCAGCATACATTTGTTCAATTATGTGTAAATTAGTTTTACAAGCTACCTGTTAAACACAAAAACAATATTAAAAACTACCAAAATCAGACAAATTTTTTGTTTTGTTATTTTATTGATTTTTTGCATGGTTTGTAGCATCATAGGGTATATTAAAACATCTATACCAGTAGGGCATCTGTATCCAGAGCAGAGGCGTAGCCGGGATTTATGTTATGAGGGCGGAGGGTTTGGCAATGGGATAGGAGCTGCAGCTTACACCCTCACTGTGGTGTTTGCAGATAGTAGATAGAGAATAAAATATCTCAACAATTGATGTAAGATTTCTTTACTTTAACTTAAAATGCTCATGAAAAAAAAGTCATTAAAATCTTGCACTATACCATTCTTGTAGCATTAGTTGGGATTACTTTATTTACTTGAACTTGGTTTAGGGGCAGCTGCCCCCTCCCCTTGCACATCCCTGGCTACGCTCACAATCCGGAGCAGATAAAAATAGTAATATGCAAATTTCTTTTATAAATATAATTTTTTTAATTCAACATGTTATAAAATTATTGCTTTATTTATCTTGAGTAGTTTGGGCATGGCAGTTGTGTATGTTTGGTATTTAAATTAACCTTGTGTAGATACCTTTGGTTTGGGGGCACCAAGGTAAATGGCAGTCTTTTGAGTGTGTGTCATTTCAGACAATGTAGTAATGGCTTGAAAATTGGTGTTTAATAACAGAGAAATATTGAGTCACTATACAATTTTAAGAAGTGCAGTAATTGATAAAACACTTTTATTTTGATTCTTCCATCTTTAGTATAGTGTTACACCAGCCAGTTATTTTCCTAAAGGGGATCTCTTTTATGCCAGGTAACCAAAAAATTCTTGCAATTTTTGTTGTAGCATGGGAAGAAGTGATGACTGATGTGCAAATAAGTGCATCATGTGCCAGAAAAACAGTCAGGGTGGGAGTGGGGGCATCAGCCTTGGCTATTACAGGTTCATTGTGCACTCAAGTCTCAACTCGAGCAGTGGCAAAGAGAAATGGAGGTGTTGGAGCTTGTTTGGGGTTGTCTGCTTTATGACATCAGAATTCACCTACACCGCAAAGGGAATGTATTCAATTTGAGCAAGTGGATACTTCATACACTGTCAGAAGCCAACATGCAACGAGTGACAGCCTATTTCTCGTTGCTTTCTCGGCAATGCCAAACATTGTCACCACGTGACTCTGTGCCTCATATCGTTAAGACCACTGCTACACCCACGCAAGATCACGCTCTCTATCTGGTGGACTAGTCACCAAGTGGTGCACTATGAGCTGCTACTAAACGGGCCGAACCGTCACTGTGGACCTGTACTAGCAGCAGTTGAAATATGTGCAAAACGCACTGAAGCAGGAGGAGCCATTGTTAGTTAATCGAAGGGTGTACTGCTCCTTTGCAATGTCAAATCACATGTAGCGTGGGTGGTCAGGGATACAATACAGTGTCTTCACTGGGAGACAGTGTATTATCCACTGTAGTGCACCAACAGTTCATCACCTCTTCCATATCCTGTATAACCACCTTCGTGGGAAATCCTTCACAAATATGCCAGACTTGGGCAGGCACTCATGGATGTATTTTTGTCCAAGACCCCCTATTTTTACCATCAGGGCATTGTGCAGCTGGAGGTACATTGGCAAAAGGTGCTGGATACCAATGGGATTTAGTTTGAGGATTAATGGTATATGACGTTTTGCTGTGTACATTTTTGTTTCTGACAATTTAAAACTGCAAGAATGTCTTTGGTTACCTTGTGATTGTTTAACATTTGACTCTTTCAGAGTGGCAACGTTTATATTAATTTTTTTGCTAAAGGTCTGTTACTTTTACTCTGGCTAGTGGTGTAATAACTTTCAGAAATAATAATTGTAGAATAAAATAAATTTGTCAAAAATATACTTTTTACTAAGTACATTATTTTATCAAAATTTGGTCAATATTGCATAGTTTAAAATTGTTCCTCAATACTGTTTGTTATGTGTGTTTTAGGTCATAAATACAGATATTTTGTGTACTACTGTGTATGGCTAGAAGGTGGCTTGCATGGGAGTGATGTAGCTTTGATGCATTTGTAAATGTTCAGATACTGGTTTTCTCTCTCCCCCTCCCCCTTTCTCCCTCCCTCTACCTCTTTCCCCCCTCCTCCTCTCACTTTTTTCCCCTCTACTTGCATATGTGGTTTCCTTAGTGGTTAGCGAGGCCGTGGTGGCATAGTGGTCAGACTACTTGCCTCCCACCTAGGTGAACCAGGTTCACTTATCGGCGGGGTCATTCCCAGATTTTCGCATGTGGAATTGTGCCAGAGAATGCCTCTGGTGGGTGGGTTTTCTTGGAGATCTCCCATTTCCCCGCCCTTGTATTCCAGCACTATTCCATACTCACCTCACTTCACCCTCGTCTGTTTAAGACCTCGATATTAAGAGCCACCAATTATGTCTACTCGTAAGGTCTAGCTTACAGAATATACAGGATAAGTCCCTTAAAAGAGGCCACGTCGGACGTGTGTAACGGAGCAAGGGGAATGAGGAAATACAGTCCAATGTGACAACAAAATACCTAGAGTAGGTGCTGGAAGTGGCCACCATTGACCTCGAGGCAGGTGTGCAGACGACAAAAAGTTGTGAAAGGCACGGGTGAGGACATGCTGCGGGATGGCATCGATAGCTGTGATAATGTTAGCCTGGAGTTCTTAGAGTTGGTGCTGGCTAACAGCCAGCAGCGCTAAGCCCACCACACACGTGACATATGTGCATGCACGTGTGCAAAGAGGCTCCAATTTTAACTTTTCTATAACGAAATATTATTTGTAGTGTAAAATGTGTCTTCTTTATTTTTTAGGGTCTATAATGTCATAGTGTTCGAAATGTAGGTTTGTCAATATTGCAAAATGTTTGGTTATGATTTCAAAGTGAGTGCTGCGCGGAGATTAAGAACAATAATATTCCGGCGTGAACGCCGTCATAAAGAGACACTAAAATGATACAGAAAATCAATAAGGAAATTCATAAATGTAAAACAATATTTTAATTATTTTGTGCCACTTTATTTTCACATATAAAAAATTTTACTCGGCGTGCATAGCACTTCTGCTTACAGACAGAACTTTGGTAGTTACATACCCGAAGATTTTTCTCAATGACCATTTTGCTGTTTGACTGCAAGCTATTTATGAACAAGCAGTTTCTTCTGTTATTTATAATAGCAAGATTATAAAATAATTGATAGACAACAAACTAGACGCTGTCGTGTTTCTTGTGGACTGTATTAATATCAATACATGAATTTCCACTCAATTAGTTTCAAGAGAAAGTAGCGCTACCTTCATTTGGTTTATGAACTGCATTGTTCACGCAAATTTTTTGAATAAATTAGTGTTTATGATCTATTTCATTATAAACAACTGTAATAATCTAATAAATTCCCTCACAATAGCCAGCCTACATTGCTGCTTAGATATTTCACAAATTAAAACAGAAAGGATATTTGGTGCTTTTAAAATATTGTTTCTAAAATAAATTTTTTATTCCTGTAATGCATGAAGGCACATTACATCACGATTCTCTTCTTTCACAGTCCCAAAAAATAATACGTTGCATACACATGCCAAGTTTTTATAATAAAACTCTGTAACGAACACCCGAAAGGCTTCATTTTTGTTTCGAATTCCTTAAAAAACATAGTGACATCAAACAAACACTAGAATACACTTAGAATAGCTCCTTTCATTAGTAAATAAAAATTTGAATAATCACGAATATTTTTGTTGAGATGAAACTAAACGAATGACTTGAATAAGCCCCCAGGACTAGTATTTATTGCCATAAACATTTGCACACCCTAAAAAAATTATTTAACTGTACAAGTTGTTGGACAGTAAAATCAATTGTTGATATGCAAAGATAAATTTTTGTGTTATGGTGCATGTAAATATGTTACATGAAGATGTGGCATTGTTTGTCACATTGCATCTATAAAGCTCCTTCAGAACAGTGCATACAAAGTGAGATGTACAATACTTGTGAGGCATAAGTAGTGATCTGTAGGCATACTGTGAAGCATGCCTTACAACTGAGTTTGAGAGGCCAGATAATAAGGGTTACAAAAGTCAGGTTGAATGGCATGTATTTGAACCTTTCAGACTTCTAAGTTATATTTTGTTGGGAGCAGGAGACATGTGAATGTACCCGTATGGAGCAGATTGGTTCTGGATAACTCTATTTGCCACTAGAAAAGAAGATGAAGGGGAATGGTTTGGTTGTCAGAATGAACAAAGCCAGGCGCTTAGTGTCAACCACCCACAAAAATGTAGCAACTTCGCTAGACCACAATATCTTTTCTAGAAGCATTTCTAGATGCCTGTCACAAACTATGATCCAGACAGTTTTTACGTGTTCTGCCATGTCCCACCTTAACACGATTACCTTTGCAGTGGTGTCCACAAGGAGTAATGTGGAATGCTACGAATAAATGGGAACTGTGGCTCAATGCAAAGGGTTTCATCCATTTCCTTTGTGTCGGCCATTGTCTCTTCTAAACCTTTGTCCGACCGCATATGTTCCAAGAAACTTTTTATTTTTGCAATAAATTAAACTGCAGTTGAAATGTCCATGTTTTCTCTTTGCAATACTTTGATGATCATATTGATCCTGAAGAGAATTGCGTGCTACATAATCAACACACAAACTTAAAACTTTTCAGTTTTCTGGCTAAACTTAATGATGTGTTCTTTCCAAATGCATCAGTTCTTGGATCAACAGATAGTTCGTACAAAGCATAGAAAAATTTCACCAATCTGGTAGCGAAAAGGAGTCACTGCATCAATATGACTTTCCCATTGAGTTTCACTAAGGGGTTTCACAGTTAAATCTGACACGTGTTCCTTTAGCACAGACCATAAATGAGTAGAAGCCGAAAAATAATTATACATTTCTTGAATAATGCTGAAAAAGGTGATAGCTTCATTACAGGTTCGAGCAGCATCAGCAACAACCAAGTTAAGGGAGTGGGTACTACATGGCATGAAAAATGCCCGAGAGTTCATATTAAGTATCCTGCTCTGGACGCCTACGTGTTTTCCTCTCGTATTTGCACCATTGTCATACCCTTGACCACGCATATTATGCAATGATATCTTCATTTCTTTCAACTGAGTTATAAGGATGTCTGTCAGGGCTTCTCCTGTCAAGCTGTCCATTTGGACAAATCCCAAAAAACTTGTATACATGATTCTTTTCCTGATGCACAGTACACAAAGCAAATAATTAGAGTCCTGTCTACAGTGTGGCTTACATCAGGTGTACAGTCCAAAATAATAGAGTAGTATGTCCACTTTGATACTTCATTCAAAATTGTTTGTCGTTTCTTTGATCCAAGCATTGAAATTATTTCATTCTGAATATTTTTCTCTTAACTAATTCACATAGGATTGCCTTGATGTTATCCTCCGTAAATGATTGGCGATGATTATATCAAACTTTCCAATAAATCCCAATATTTTCAAAAAGTTTCCATTGTTTCTCTGGTATAGTAAGTCACTTTTCCAACGAAATGCCATGTTCTGAGAATGAAGAAATTTGATTACAGACACCAACTGTATGAAAATCTCTCTCTGGCGTTTTATTTAATTTGGAAGTATTCTGTGATTTTCAGAATCAATCGTCTTGCCTAAATGTAGCCGCTGACTGCATTTACTCCAAGACTGGTAAGCTTTCATATAGTGTGGAGATGTTTAATGTTCTGATAAACGCTCAGACATATGTTTCCAATCAGAATAACCACATTCAGATGATAAAGACATTCAAACTGTGCGAAAAAGTTGGCAGCAAAAACAAAAGATCACATCTTTCAGAACAGAATAAATTAACTACACACGCGAAACTTCTTCGCAGTTGCACATCCGCCTAAGATTATTTTTCTTACTGAATCGGCGCCCATCTTTGTTAACAGGAAACTCGAAGTCGGAGACTTGTGTTGGTCCGCGCTGAACTAATATTTGATGAACTTGGTCGGTAATTTGTGCAGGCCGTTCTCCTGGATTGTGTGATCCCACCTGTTCTTCTTCCGGCACCTGAAATAATGAACAAATTACTAATACTTCAGTTTAAAAAATTGGTACAACACACTATTCAGGATAAGCTGGCACTTTTTTCTTTACTATTTTTAATTGCATGCTACGAGTTATAAAATTTAAATATTGAGTAAAAGAGTAAATTGTGTAACTTGAATAATAATAATACCAATATGCTGTGTTGCAGTTCGATTTATTGACCGCCATCTTGCTACTCCATAACATCTCATAGAACAGTATCATACTATAGTCCATAGAGTCACTACAGTCCCTTTTTCATTTTCGACTAACTAGGTATGAATCTGGCCTAATTAATACCCTATGATATCCCAATCGCTATCCTAATCTCTGCCCTAATTTACAAGTCGTCGGCTTGGAGGTCTCACGGACCTGTAAGAGCGATGCAGGCCTCTTGCCGGTGTGTGTCCTTTCTGAGCTATCTCGCTCCCTGCAGGAAATCCCCTGAACCCTTCGTTCTTTTGAGCATCCATTTTTGTGCTCCTTGGCGATTCAGAAGCCTCTTCCAGAACTTCACTCAAATCAGTCTTGCTGGTGGCTGGGTTGTCCGCACTGACCCCTCTGTTTATCTCAGTCTGCCTAGGGGGCTGCCTGAATTCTTCTGCAGACTGTCTTAAACCTTGCCAACCGGCTTCCTTCCTGCCTTTAACAATGAACTGTGTTTGATCATTCAGTTATTGTTCTATACGACAGCTCTGGTACTGCTGATCTCCTCATATGGTCTGCATGAACGAATCTGGTGCCATTGTCCATATTTACTATGTATGTCACTGCACTTAACCACTTTTTTCACCTTTCCCTTGACCCAGTTCACATCTCTTCTCACAGATTTCACCCATACTTACTCCCTCACTGCAAAGGCCCTATTCACCGCTTGCTGTACATCCACACGTGTTTTCATCAGTTCCTGCTGGATTTCCATGGACCGTGACAAGTATGGCTTCAACAAAGTCGTGTGCGGGGTTTACCTTTTAAGAATAGCTCTGCTGGTGACTTGTGTGTTACAGAGTGGGGTGTGTTCTTGTATGCAAATAAAAAGGAATCTAACTTGTGCTTCAGTGTACAATTCCCTCAGCCATCCGACTGAGGGTGATATGGAGGAATTTTTATGTGACGTATTCCATTTGATGAGAATGTATCAAATTTTTCAGATTGGAAAGGTGGGCCAATATCAGTAACCACTACTTCAGGGAGCCCAAACTGTGCAAAAAGTGTCCATAACCAAGCAATAGTGTGGAATGCTGTTGTGGAGTGCATAGGGAATACTTCCACCCACTTGGAAAAAGCATCCACCAAAATAAAAAACTCATGTCTACCCTTTTTCGCAAAATCCTTATGCACACTCTGCCACCTCCGATCGGGCCAGCTCCATGGGTGAAGTGGAACCGGTTGCGCTGCCTTTTGTGTCATTTAACAAATTATACAGTGCTGCACAATCTGTGCATCCATATTAGGCCACCATACATAACCTCTGGTAAGCATTTTCATAGATGAGATTCCTGGGTGTTCCTCATGCAGTAACTCAAGCACTTTATCCCGCATTTTTGTCAGAATCACAACTCTGCTACCCCATAAAAAACAGTTGTGTTCTACCGATAGCTCTAGTTTCCTACAAGTAAATGGCTTCAGCTCTGGTGTTACAGCCAACTCACTCCACCCGTGAAGTATCAGATCGAGAACCGTCGACAGCAGGGGATCTTGATTTGTTGCCTGAGCAATGTCAGATGCCATTAATGGTAACTCATCAAACGGGGAGAAGAAAAACACTCACCCACCTGCTTCGATTTTCTCTAATCTTTCCTCTTCTACCACTTATTTTGGTAATCTTGACAAACCATCAGCATTCCCTATTTCTGTTCCCTTCTTGTATTATACTTCATAGTGATACGCGGACAAGAATAATGCCCATCGCTGTATCCTTGCTGCCGCCATCACTGGTGCCCCTTTCTTGCTGTCAAACAAAGCCATCAATGCTTGATAGTCTGTGATCAGTACAAACTTCCGACCATATAAATAACAATGGAACTTTTTTACTGCAAAGATTAATGCCAGTGCCTCTTTTTCCACTTTACTGTAAGCTGTCTCAGTCTTTGAAAGCATTTTTGATGCAAAGGCTATCAGTCTTTCCTCTCCTGATGGTAGTTTTATGTGTCAGCACTGCTCCTAACCCATATGCACCGGCATTTGATGTAACCATTAACTCCAGATTTGGATCATATGAAACTAAGGCACAACTATTGAGCAACAACTGTTTACTGTCTGCAAAAGCTTTCTCACATTCTGGTGTCCACTCCCACTGTTGGTCCCTCTGCAGTCTATATAATGGATGTAGCACTGAGGCATTATTTGGCAAGAACCAACTATAGAACTGCAAAAGCCCCACATAAGCTCGCAGTTGTGAGACCTCAGTGGGGGCAGGTGCCTTTTGAATGGCCTTCACTTTTTCCTGAGTAGGATGTAGACCTTGTGCATCCACTTTGTGTCCCAAATACACAACATTCTTACACAGCAGTTTACATTTTTCCTCCTTGATACCCAAGTTATGGTCCTGAAGCCATTTCAGAACTGCTTCTAGCTTCTTGTGAGCATCTTCAAAACTTGAACCTACCACTAAAATGTCATCAAGATATGCCACTACTCCTGGCAATCCATTCAGCACTTGGTCAATCGTCTTTAGAAAAATACTTGGTGCACTGCAGAGCCCAAATGCCAGTCTTGTAAACCGAAACAATCCTCTGTGTATTGACTGTTAGCAAATGTTGACTTTGTTTACTTACTGGTAGCTGTGTATATGCTGGACGTGTCAATTACAGAAAACTTTTTTCCTCCTGCCAACACTGTAAATATGTCTGAAGGTGACGGTAGTGGGTAGTGATCCATCTGTACTACATTTAGTGTAATTTTAAAATTAGCACAGATTGTGACACTATCTTTTTTTTCGTGCACACTATTGGGGTTGCCCACTCCAATCGAGACATTGGATACAAGGCCCCAGCCTGCACTAAACTTTCTTCATCCACTGGTCTCACCTTGCAAAACACTGGTACTGCTCCCTCCTTGAGGACTATCTGTGCTTCTGCATCTTTAGTGATGCTCCCCTGATTACTGAATACTGACTGAAATTTTGTTTTTAGTTCCTGAATCAATGCCTCCCTGTTTAACCCATCTGCACTTGCACCCTTACCCTCAATCTGACCGACTCTCTCCAGGCCAACACCTTGCATTCTGTTGAAGATTACAGGCCAGTTGAGTTGTGACACAGCCAATTTCTTCCTAACATTGTAGGGGGTAGGGTCCCATACTCCTTATCACTACCATGAGAAGTGTCATCGTCTGTTTCGGGTACTCAACTGGTACCATGCTCTCACCCAGCACAGACAAGGGATCACCTGAGTATGTCTTCAACTATAAAGGCTGTTCACAGTAAAATGAGCACTTTTGAAAGCCCTGCTTAAGATGTACTTGTATACATGTGTATCCTTCCGCCTTATGTAAAATTAACATTTCCATGGGCCTCATTACTTTATTCATGCGTCGGTCAAATAAAACTGAAATTACTAAGATACTAAATACATTACAAATCTGCTTATTTTTAGATTTTGATGCATAAAAAAAACAGAAAGAGAAAGATATAATTTTAAGTTATGTATAACAAATGGTTACCTAAAACTAAAGACATGGAACTACTTTCTATCCAATGTTACCAACTTTACTGGGCGAATGTCACTCCCCATTAAAATATATGCATGCAGGGGCAGTGACTTTTTTCTAAGGTTCATTTCTAAAGTGCTCAATATCGTGAACAGCCTTTAATGATGATTTATGTAATGGAATGCCTTTAAATTTCCTGTGGTACACCTTGTCCGAACATACATATACTACCATTCCAGTGTCAATAGTCATTTGTTCAGTCTGACCATTCAATAAACCCTTCACCATAAATTCCCGCTTTCTGTTCTTAGTTCCACTGAAATTAATGTTCAGTAAGTCAAACCCATCCTCATCTTCCTTCAGGACGAAATTAACACCCTTGGCTCGACAGGCTTTCTGTAAATGTCCCTTCTTGTGACAGGCTTTACATATGTAATTGGCAGAGGGGCACTGTGCAGCTAAGTGGCTAGTGTTATTATATCGATAACAACTTTTACTTTGACCTAACCTTCTGTCATCAAAACTGTTGTTACTCTTGCCCCTTCCTCTGCTTCCATACTGGTGATTGTTATTGCATATGCAGCCTTATCTCAATCACCGAAGTTTGTTCTTTCCTCTGCCGAAGTACCTGGTCGCAATTCTTTAGAATGCTTCATGGCCGCCTCCATTATTACTGCTTCATCAAATGCTTTTTTGAAAGACAGATACTCTTCCATTAGCAACCTCTGTACAATTTCTTCATTATGCAGTCCACTTACAAATGCATCCTGCAATGCTTCGTATAGGAATTGTTTGTAATCACACGAAAGTGACGTTTGTAAATCTATGGCATTTGCAGAAAGTCTCGGAGCGTAGCTGATTGCATCACTACTAAGTTACTTCACGCTTTCTGCTACAATTACTTTTTTTTTTAAGCGAAATGCATTTGCAGGATCTTCACTAGCTGGCTTCTTTGTAACTGGTTTGTCTGGTACATACAAGTTTTTAAGTATTGCATATGCATGCCCAATAACTTAAAAAAACACATTTTTCTTGCTCATTGATTTTATTTGCCATGAAATAGTGTTCGATTCTTTCACAGTAACACTCAAAATCACCGTCTGACTCGTAGAATTCTTCTATTTTTCCCAACGAAGCCATAACTTCAAGAAAGTTGCACTGCGATGTGAATGTGCGGTAAAGCACTGTTTACCTTATCTGCTTCCATTACCACCTAATCACTAATCATGCCCTTGAAAACAGAAAAACCAACATTTCTAATTGGTCTCATCCTAGTTGCCACTGTGATAACCTGAATAATAACACCAATATACTGTGTTGCAGTTTGATTTAATGCACGCCATCTTGATACTCCATATCATCAACAACATCTCATAGAACAGTATCATACTAGAGTCCATAGAGTCACTACATAAATTTAAAATTATATTTTACAAACATTGATTGTTAAAATATGTATTTACATTGCAGATTTTAACAATAACCTCAGTATTTACTTAAAATATATTATTTCTTCATTTAAATTAATAAATTTTCCCCTTGGAGTTAGATTTCTGTTTTTCTCAAGCTATCATTTTCTGACAAATAGGTCAAAGTAAGTAATGAGAAATAGAGTTCTCACGTCACATGATAGCGTATGAATACATTACACCTATCGGTATGTGATGGATGAACATTTGTGCATTGTGCTAGTCGTATTAGTTATTACGGCATAAAAGATTGTAAGAAACCAGCACAGTCAAACGTGGCGAGATACTAGTGTTCTAAATTACAGGACCACCCAGTTACTATCTCCCTGAAAGAAAACTAATTGTGAAGCTTGAAGAGGATGTGACTTTCACGTTTTTTTTTTTTTTTAAACAGGTTGCATGCATTCGTGTGTTATCTCACTGTGTATAACTGTCAGTAAGCAGTCGCTGTAGTCACCGGACGGTAATGTTATTCATTTAGAAAACCAATTTATTGTGATGTGTGTCCAGATATGTTAGCACACTTCACAAGCCGCTAAAATTAAGCAAAGTTTAAACAAAACGACGTTCTGCAAGACCACATTAATGGAGGACGTACTGTATAATAATCAGTTCAAAACACACTTGTTATCACTACAATTAATTAAAGTAACTTACCTCAGTAGTATACAAGTGCATATCGTCCACTAGCGGGTAAAGTTCTGCATTAGCATCTCTCAAATCTTCCTGTTCATTTTCAAACTCTTCTAATGTCGAAGTACTAGGAGCAGTATTCCGTGGACTGACTGTAATATACCTTTTTCAAACAGGCGCTTATTTTTCTGCTTCAAAATCATCTGTGCCTTCCTTTTCCGATAAAAAGAACCCAAAGGCTTTGTTTTGTTCGTCATTTCAAATAAGTCTAGTAAATTACATTTAACATTTTAAAACACACCACGCTGAAATCCATTGTTTATAACCAAAGCAGACAATGAAGATATCTAGGCAGGCAATAACGACTTTATGGCTGTGGTGTGTGGTGCACCCGTCTAAATGTCTAGATGGGGTGGAGGTGGGGGATGATGCATTAGGCGAGTCCATTTATGGAGGGTGGAAGGGGGGTCGAGGTAGGTGAAGAGAAATACTGTCTCTACTACCCTCAATTATCTATACTAAGATTTTCGCACTTCAAATTAATAATGAAAATTATACAGTTTGTAATACCCAAAAGTGTAATCCATATCCTAGTAACCGTTTCGGATTTTTTTTTAATTCAATGACTTTAAATGGTTGTGTATACTTCTAAAACAACCATACTTAAATTTTATCCAGTCACTACAATAGACTATTTCTAGCAGTTCAGAGGATAATTGTAATCTTGACATTTTTAATTACGTTTTTGAATCTGTGACCCTAGTAAGTTAAGAATTTTTGTTGCTGCTGTGTGCAATTTGTGAGGATATCTAGTTTGGTAGCAAGACAACTGGAGGAAGTTGGGAACAGTACAAATGACAATAAATAAGATGGAGGCATAGAGAATAAAGAATGTATATATCGGTACATATGATGCCAACAGTGTGTTATTTAACACATACTTACATGGTGCAGTCGGTAAAACCATTAATTTGCAATGGATTCACTCATAAAACCTATTAAGAAGTCGTAACGAGATTGTGATGTGGCGCACAACTGGTTACAGTGGCGCAAGAAGTTCAAATACTATCATGAGGCCGTCGGTGGTGCAAGTTTGCCGGTATCACGACAAATAGCACTTTTGGTAAGTTTGATGGGCAATGATGCTGAAGACATAAGTATACGAAAGTTTTGCTTTTGGTAAAAAAATAAGTACAAACACTAGAAGTCGTGCTGAAATAAATTTGATTCATATTTTCCGCCAAGACGCAATCTAACCTATGAAAGACACATATTTTTTACTTCCTCTCAGAGGTAGGGCCGAACATTTGATACATATTTGACAGAATTGAGGAAGAAGTCCGAAATGTGTGAATTTGGAGCCATGAGAGATGATTTAATAAAAGACTGTATTGTGTGTGGTATCAGAGATAATGCTTTAAGACAATTGCTGAACGAACATAACCTCACACTTATTCAAGCTATTGACATGCAGGACTGCAGAAGTGATGGACAAAGGCTGAAGATGTTTCAAGAGGAAGCTGCTGCAGTTCAGGAAGTAGTAACATGTAGTAATATTCGGCTACGAAACAGTGGTCTTCAGAACAATGACAACCAGACTAGGGATGGATCAGTGGCGCTTGCGAAAAGTACGGCACTAAACATGAACGTCGCAAATGTCCCATGTATGGCGCAATGTGTCGGAAATGCAATGGTCGTAATCATTTTGCAAAGCTGTGCCATTCTAAGAAAACTGTTAGGAAAGTTACAAAAAATCTTCAATGCCTAGTTCCTCTGAAGATGACTTTGTGGTAGCAGAGGTGAACATAAGTGGACCAGCAAGTGTTGCAACAATGATGACCTTAAATAGGTGTGAACGTAAAAATCTGGGTGTTGATTCCATCTCACATAAAACCACAGTTGCAGAGTGGACTGCAAAAATAGAAGTAATGAACTCTTATTTTTTAAAATATAAGTTGGGTACTGGAGCACAAACGAATTTCATACCTGTGAAATTGTTTCAGAGACGTAACGTAAGACACAAGTGTTTTTTAAGGTTCAATGTTAGGTTAGTTAATGATGTGGGAGAGAAAATACCCTTTTTGTGAAAATGCTACCTTAAATGTACTTACAATGTGAGAGTTAAGAGTTCTCGAATTTTATGTGGCTGAAAAATATAATTCCCCTATTCTTGGACTGTCAGCATGTGAGATGCTAGTTTTGGTTAGGAAAGTGGAAACTGTTCAGTCCAAGACCCGAGATTCTAACCTCGTGGACTTAATTTCCATATATCCTTGTGTTTTAAAGGTATTGGGGAACTACCTGGCCACTATAAGATGATACTGAGGGAGGTTACTAAGCCAGTAGTTCATGCTCCTCGCAGGGTTGCTGCTGCTCTCAGGGAACCGTTGAGCCGAGAATTAAACAGGTTAGTAAATAAGGGAATTATTGCTAAAGTGGAAAAACCTACAGAATGGGTTAACTCTCTTGCAATGGTTCACAAATGCGATAACAGCTTAAGAATTTGCTTAGATCCAGAAGATCTCTATGAGGCATTAATGAGTGAACATTTCCTCCTGCCTACACTTGAGCAGATTACATCTCAAATGACAAGTGCTTGTTACTTTAGTGTTTCGGATGTGTCACAAGGATTTTGGTAGATTAAACTACATGAGAAAAGCACTGACTATTGCACGTTCAATACTCCTTGGGGATGCTAAAAGTTTTACGATAGCCTTGTTGCATATGTTCAGCCCCAGAAGTCTTTCATCGTAAATTCAGTGAAGTATTTGAAGGGTTGTCTGGAGTGCTGACATACATTGATGATATAATTTGTTGGGGAACTTCCAAAGAGAAACATTATGAGTACCTTAAAGCTGTCATGAAGAGAGCCCTAAAAACAGTGTTATGTATAATAAGCGCAAGTGCATTATTGGTGTTCAACAGGTGTGCTTCATGGGTCACACAGTTTCTTCAGGGGATATACATCCAGATGCAACAAAAGTGGATGCAATTTACTGCATGGATGTTCCCACGTGCAAAAAAGATGTTGAGAGGTTTTTAGGTGCCATAACACATGTGTCCAAATTCCATCCGAACTAATTAGATACTACGACTCCTCTCAGGATTCTCTTAAGAAATGATGTCGAATTGGATTGGGTTCATGAGCAAGAAGTTTCGTTTATGAAACAGAAAGACCTCATGTGTACCACGCCAGTATTAAAATATTATGATGTTAATAAACCAGCGATCTTGTCAGTTGATGGATCAAAAACTGATATAGGTGTAGTAGTGCTGCAGGAGGGACGTCCATTTGCTTATGCCTCCAAATCTCTTACTGGCATAGAACAATGGTATGCCCAAATAGAAAAAGAAATTTTGGCAATTGTGTTCTGGGCAGAGCACTTTTATCAATACATTTACAACAAATAGGTGGATGTTGAAACCGATCACAAGCCGTTAGTAGTATCTTTAAAAAGCATCTTGTAGACTGCCCAGCTCAACTGCAGTGGATGAGATTAAGACTACAATGATTTTCATTATCTGTCGTTTACAAACCTGGTTCTCAAATGTACATATCAGATATCCTGTCTCATGCACGCCACACTAGTCACAATCGAACTGCTATTTTTGCTGATTTAGAAAGGGAAATGGAGCTGCAGTTTTGTTCACTGGTAGGGAATTCTAAAGTTACAGATGCCAAATTGTTAAATGTTGCAGCAGTACACGGAAAGGGATCACGAATTACAGAGTTTGTGTAGAATTATCAGAGTAGGTTGGCCTGAGAATCTACTGGAAGGTGCCCCCAGAACTAATACAATATTGGATATACACAGAGGACATCATTTATGTTTATGGTTTAGTTCTCAAGGGTAAAGCAATTGTGATTCTTAAGGGTCTACGGCCAGAAATACTTAGGTCCATTCACGCTGCTCACCAAGGGCAAGAAAAGTGCATACAAAGAGCACGTGGAAGCTTTTTTGGCCCAGAATGGCATCTGATATCTCGACTTTTGTTGAAAGTTGCGAGGTGTGCAAGGAATTTAAAAAATCTAATTTTAGGTGATGTCTCCTTCCACACCCAGTCCCAGATCGACCTTGGCAGAAAGTAGGGGTTGTTTTATATATATATATATATATAATTTTTTTTAAATGACACATTGTACCTACTACTACTAGTTGTTGATTATTATTCAAAATGGGTGGAGCTACAAAAGCTGTAAAGTCAAACTAGTAAATGCGTTATTAGCGACATGAAATCCATATTTGCTTGGTTAGGAATACCAGCCGTGGTTATGTCAGATGGTGGCAGCAATTTGAATTTATCACAACTTAACCAGTGTGTCCAAGAGCGGAATTTCATCCACAGACATCAAGTCCTCATTATCCACAGTCAAATGGTATAACTGAACGCCATGTTCAGACAGCTAAGAAAATGCTCAAAAAAGTGATTCCAGATCAAAATGATGTCAATATTGCTCTTCTTGAGTTGTGTAACACCCGAGTAAAACAATGGCACTCGCCTGCTGAACTTGTAATGGGTCACAGACTTATGGGCTGCATTCCAGTTGTTCCTGCATTATTTAATCCTTCCCTTCCAGACTATAAAGAGGTACACGCTGCTCTTCTGGCAAAACAAACTGAGCAGAAAGCATACTTATGTGGCCTCTTCTGAATGGTGAGGTCATGTGCTCGGTAAGGGGATACTCGTAGACAGAAGTAAGAGCACTCGTTAATATAAAACTCTACTTTATTCAAAGTTAGGCCATGCACATACTGCTGAGTAAGTGTGGTTAAACAAATACAAGTACATTAATTAGTAGCAGGGCATACCTTGAATTGCTTTAGAGAGTAAAGCTCATATCTTAATGCTCTCGTGCTCTTAAGCAGCTTAATATATGCCTTTGCCTATCCCCATACCTCATGTGGCCAAGGTCACCCTATTAGGAAATATATTTACCCTGGTGTAACACAGTCGGCAACGAAGAGGCTCTCTTGGCAACGGTTGGCAATGGTGATGACCACTGGACCATGTAAGGGTGATCCTCTTGTCAGGCGTTGAACCAGCAGGGCCTTCGGTGGACTGGAGCAAGATGGCGCCCGAGCCGCCATTGTCCCGTCCTTATATACTGGCGGATCCGACCTCGTAACCATTCCCCCGGGACTGTTGATAAAATAGCCAGACAAGCTTGCCGAGGTCGCGCAGCACCCAGCGTTTATGCGCCTCCTTGCAACCCTTGCTGTTGGCAGCCACAGCATGGCCCCCCATCTTCAGAAGACCCATGCATCCTCGCATGGGAAGATCGGGCCGGAAGATGCAGGGGAAGGTGTGCGTGAGGTCGGGTCGCCATTGTAGTATGGAGGCTCGTGGTAAGCAGGGAGCCCAGGTGCCCTCGGCACTGAACAGTAGAAATCTGCTTGAGAGAGCCTTACTTGTACGTGGAAGCCGGCAGAGTAATGATTTACAGAGTATCTATTATGCACTATAATTGTTGGTTCCCTAGGGCGCTGGCAGTCACATGAGGCTCGGGATAGAATTACATGTAAATATGTTGTCAAAGTATGTGGACTCAGTTATATCTTGACGTTAATGTGTTGGATTTAACTATATAAGCAAGTAAAATTTGATAATTGTTAACCTTGAAGTACACTTAGCTTATTATGTGCATATTAATTATTTATTGGACGTAAGTAAGAGGTATTTCATGGAATACAATAGTGTTTAAAGTATATTTACACTATATGCTAGAGCATGATTATAGTACAAAATTTAAAAATTCTAAATTACTAAAATTGTTGACTTTTGATAATGCTAGAAAATTTTCTAGAGATTGATACATATTGGTCATAAGTTGTTAGGACATATTTAAAAACATTGTGTTACTAGTTGTGTGGTTTAAGTCACTAAAATGAATAAGATAACAGTAAATACAAAGGTAATTTGTGTTATTGTGCCAGCATGTTAATACTACATACATTTGGTCGCTATTGGTTTGTGTTGACCGCGGAGAGAGTACAGGATTGTGCTCGGCTCCATTGTATGATTAATCCCCATATTAGAAATAACTTTAAAGTATCATATCTGGCGCCAAACACGGTGATAAAGAATAGTGAAATTATGGTGCACCTTCTGCAGTCAACAGTTCGCAATTGTGCTGTTACTGTATGTGGGAAGTGCTTCTACATTTTTCAATGTCTTTTGCTACTGCAATACTAATATATATATATATACATTCTAAGAGACATCAGTTTTACTTCTCTTGACAATACTATATTGTGACATCTTTAAATAGTGTATACAATTATTTTACATATTATGCCTTGTATTACTGTACAGACTAGTAACTGGTGAATTATTTACAAAATTGGTATTTAAAAAAGAATTAGTTGAAAAACGCATTTAAGGGGTCCCGTATGAAAATTTAAGGAAAAGCTTATGGCGTAATCGCCGCACGGGTCCAAGCAGCCTTCAACTGCGATCTAGAGCTAAAATACGGAACTGTTGATTCTGCTATCATATGCTGCTGCCCTCTACAGTTAGAATATGCACTTTTTGTTACCTACCCAGGAATGTCTTATAAGCACTTTGAATGCCTGTTACTAGATTGTGCAGTGTGTATTGTCACATTGAAATGCAGGCGTGCCAACTTCTGATGCTATTTGTGCTTATCTGGGTGTGCCTTATGTTAACTTATGTGAGTTGCTAACTTATTTTGCACCTCTACAAGAAATAATTAACACAAATGGGCATTGCATTTAAGAGTAGTAACTTATTTTATATATCTTCTGCGTAGCTATTTACCTCTTAAGGGCTAACACAATCTTGTGTGATTCTGACCTTATAAAAATGGCAAAGTGCCATTTGGTAGCATTTGTTTAGTTATTAGCACGTGTGCATGTTTACATACTCTGCCTGAGCGGGAAATAATAAATATTGATACTGTAATTGCATGTCATATCTTGCTCGTAATATACTATTCCTTATATAAGTTTTCTGCAAAAATCGCACCACTAATTCTCTTGCATTAATTATTTGAAAACATGGCACCTGGCCCATTTTGAAATAACTAATGTCAAGTAATCTGCAATACCGTAATATTACTTACACTATCTTTATGCAGCGTGTGCCATTTTATTCAGTAAAAGATATATTTTTATGAGCTCATAATATATTAATGCAAGCACTATACTAAGAGCTGCAAATTGTCGATAGACTTATATAGTTATAATGCTCTTGGGGAAAAAACAGAAAAGACTTGTGTCTGCATTAATGAAGGGCTGCTGGTGGCATACTCAATTGTGGGAAGCTGAGTGTCAAAGTTTGTCTCGAGAGAGCTTGCAATGGTAAATACTTTTGTTGGCACTGTTGTATATATGTGTGTTAATTCTAATTTTGTTCACAACGTTATTAATTAATTGTAATACCATGCTGGTCAACATCTATGCCTGCTGTTTCAATCTCGCAATATTGTTGGTTTACCTGCTCTGTCATTGAACCAATACTATTCGATATTGAATTTATTTTTACTTCAACTTGGCTTTTGATTTCGGAAATACTATGAATAGTGAGGTTCAAGTTGCTGTTAGAGGACATTGCATTAGCTTTTAGCTCATTTAGTTGTAGTTGCAGAATCATCTGCTGGAAGTATACTCCTGCGTGCGTTTTATACAATTGCATACCCACAGCACTCACTATTAACCCCAGCACAAGGAACACCGTGCTGATTTGGGCGGTGCCCATGTTAGTAGCATGTCACTTGTAACATTTAGAATATCATTATAATTTGATATTGGTGAGTTTCACATTCCTTGTGCTAACTGTGTCAATTTTTAGTTGACCTCGTTTGAGTATTTTTATGGCAATTGTAGGTGGTCCTAGAATGTCATGGATGCTGTAACGTTCGTCCTTATGCCTGCCTAGTTTCCTTAAATTCCACACAACTAACACTGTATTCTAGGCCTACTACTTTGGTTGGGTTAGACAGTATAGGAGAACGACGTATGTGGGGGTTATAAACTAAATGGCAAAAGACACAAGCGACTTGGAATTCTCTACACAAAAGACATTTATTATATCATTAATTACATTTAATAGAAGGATGCAAGCTACAATAATATGAACAATATAAAACATTTATTCTTCTTCACTCTTACACGAGGATCGCATTCTCAAATGAATAAATTACAAGCTAAGTGAGACCTGCCTGTCCTTGCCAGAATACTTGATTTTATTATGGTGATAAGTAATTGACGGAGTCCCGAAAGATGGCCTTACGTTCAACTACCAAGCCGATTATGCTCACCCTGATGAGAATTCAGATGGCTATGAGCCTATCGATGCCTGGGCAGCTGTGATGTCTTCAGACTTCAGCCTCGCTTGGACCTCGGTGTCGTGGGCTCCGACGAGTAGCTCTAACTGACACTTCTTGAACGGCTGGGCACATCTGGAGGGGGGTGGGGGTAGCACATCGCGATTTCCTTATATACTCCTCTACCGACTGGGTCAAGTAGCTCTGTTTAATAAATAAGGAGGGCATTCCAATTCTGGCCACCACACTTCGTTGTATTTGTAATAACTGTGTTTGGCCCATCTCTGGCCTGTAAGGGCAGGTATTCCTAGTTTGTTACCATTTTTGCTATGCGTGATTTGTCTGTATTGTAAAGGTCTTGTTTTTAATGGTTTGATTTCTGCCCAGTTGTTTGTTATATATTTGGCTATGTTAACCGTGACTTCGTCGTCTTTGTCTGGGTTTTGTAGTAAGGTATGCTAATGCTTTATAAAATAAAGTGCATGTCAAAAATACTCTTTTGACCCTGTATATGTTGTTGTTGTTGAGTGTTAAGTATGTTGTGTCTGCTGTTCCTGACATTGGTATCCTACTCATAGCATCAGTTAGTGTGTTAAGCTTGCTCTTGATTATGTGCGTTTGGAAGTCGTACTCCGTTAGTGCGATTGCTAGTTTCTGAATTTGAACATTATATCATCGGCCATTGTCTTCAGATAATGGAGGCTTGCATGATCTGTTCCTATTATAAATTAGTGACTTAATATTTATTGTTTAAAATTGATAACAAAGTATTTTTTTTTGCCGAAAGCTCTCTTTCTGTGACCAACAATTTTTTTAAAATTCAGTTACAATTTCTTTGATGCGAATACTATGATGGTGCGATCTTTGCTGCCCGGAACTTCCTGCATTAGCACCACTCATATCGCAGTTTGCGAAGCGTCACAGGCTAATATTGTGCGGCGGCGTTCGTCAAACTTTGCTAGTATGGGTGGGTTAAGTAAGGCAGATTTCAGTTTATAGAATGTGCTTTGTTCTGGTTCTGTCCATGTGAATGTTACCATTTCCTTTGTTAATTCCATTAGTGGTTCTGCGAGTTGGGCATAGTTGAGGATGTATCTCCATAAATAGGATGTAAGTCCAAGGAATGTGTGCAATTGCTTAACTTTTGTGGGCGGCGCCGTTTGTTGAATAGTTGCAATTTTCTCAGGATTAGTCTGAATTCCAGACGGCGTAATGTAGTGCCCGATTATTTTGATTTCCTGCTGAGCAAAATTACATTTTTTCTATTAATTTTAACATTTTACTTGTGCAAATATTCCATTACTTTCTCCATGTTTTGTAAGTGTTCACTGAAGGTGTTACCTATAAAGAAAATGTCATCTATATAGGTGACAGCTGTGTTCCAAAGTGAGGAACCAAACATAATGTCGACAAAATGCTGGAAATAATTCGGACTTGTTGCGAGGGCCAATGGCATACGGGCGTACTCGTATAACCGGACACCGTCAACAATAAAGGCGAGAGTCTCTTGATCTTGTTTGCGTACAGGGATGGCATAGAAGTCGCTGAACATATCTATTGAGTTTATTATACTTTTGAGTTTTGGAGTGTGTTTATGATATCTTCTGTCTGCAGGATTGGGTATTGAACTTTCTTAAGGTGTTCAAAAGCTGGAAGTTCGTGAGGAATCGTATACTGCCTTGGCGTTTCTGTATCACAAGACTTGGTGCAGCGTAAGGGGATTCCGATGGAGTTATTATCTGAGCGTCGAGCATCTGTTGTATTTAGGTCAGTACTTGTTCCTGCAGTTTGGTGTTAATTCTATAAGCCAGTGTGTGAATGGATTTTTCTTTTGTGAGCTCAAGCTTTATTTTGAAGTTTTCTGTGAGTTCCATGAAAGAACTGGCAAACTGGTATTTGTATTGTAGTAGTAGGTTATGTATTTGGTGTTTTTGTTTTGGCGGTAGTGTGTGGTTTAGGTTACCGAGTGTAATGTTCTGTGTGTGTTCTTCGTGTGACTCTAGTTTGTGTATATAATGTCCAATGAAGTTATTCATATCATGCTCTAGTGTGTTTGTATTTATAGGTATTTTGATGATCCTGTTATTATTGGATGTGTATTTGAACATGATGTCTTTAGACAGAACTGGCACTATGTCGTACTTCTTTATAAAATCCACACCTAATATTATATCTAATTTAAGATTGCCTATTAGTAGAAAATTTTTCTGAAAATTGTAGCCAGTAATGCTGATATTGGCATTAGTTTTATACCTTGGGAAGTCAACGTCATTTGTGGCTACCACTAGAGTAAACGTTTCATTTACTTGTTCACGCTTATATTTGGTAATGAGTGTCGATGCTATGCACGAGCAGCCACTGTCCAATAACGGATTGTATGTGTTGCCGCCTACCCAGACAAGGATATGTGGTGTTGATATCTTCATGTAACTAATGTGGCACTCGTCCTTGACGTTGGCGAGCCATGTTTGTTTGTGGTGTGTGATTGGGACCTGTGGCTCAGTTTCTGCTTATGCTTGTCATCATTGCCACGAAGTTCTGTGTTGATGTTGTGATGTGCAGTTGTTGACAGCATATTGTCTTTTCCGGCGGTTGGGATACTTTGCCCAATGGCAAAATGTTTTTTGAATTTGTTAAAATGTGCAGCGACGTCGGTGTGAAACTGCTGATTTTGATTGGGGAAGAGTAGGCATGCCGCCATTCGGTGACCCGAATAGAGGCACAAAGCACATGTTATGGCCACCAGTGAGCGGGGACCTATGAAGGCCATGCACGCAGCACTGATGTCACAGCTGGGCTGACTTGTGCATTCTTCCGGGTCGGCCTCGGTGCACGCATTCGCGCTTCCGTGTGGAGTACCGTGTCAATTTTCGCGGGCGCGGTGTTGTGTTTATGCTTGGTAGTGGCCTTGCAGGCATCGTCTCTATTACAGATGTGTTTCCCTGATTCATTTTTTGTGTCCCGAAATGTGATACAGAATGACTTCTTTTTTCACAATTTCATGTGTCTGAAGTTTTCGTTTGCAATGTAATATTGGACACCTTGGCATTTGGAATTTTTTGCTGTGGGAATTAAATGTTGCTATTTTCACATACGATCTTGAGGGCACACATTTACTGAACAGCACCTCACAGGCGCATATGACACATTGCACTTTTATTTCTGGTTTGTTACTTTCTTTGCAGTCTTTTTGAATATTTACTCCCCACGCTTGATTCTGTTTTCTATTTGTTTCCCTTATCGGCCCTGTCTGCCTGGCTTTATATTGTTGATAATGTCATACCTTTTTATGTGTTTTGTCTATGCCCCCTCATGTAGTAGTTTTTTTGGTGATAAGTCTTATCTGTTTGGTTTTGGGGCTGATTGTACTTGGTTTGCCTCTGGGTGAGGTTGTTTTGATGATATAGTGTATCACTGCATGGATTTGAATATATTTGAAAGTTTTTGCAGGGTATGGTTTATTGATTGGGGGGAGGGGTGTGAGTTATAATTTCTCCGTGGGTGCTGGACATATTCTTTCACTACAATGAAGGGTTGGCGATTTTGCCCATAATTATTTTTCCTGTATTGGTGAGCTGGGATTGTTGGAGCGTACCGTTAGTTTTGGGGGAAATTCCTGTTTTGCTGGTTTTGTGATGATAAGTTTGGAATTTCCTCCTTCAGTTTGGTTACTTCCGCACATTGATTGTCAGTATCTGAGTGAATTTGATGTCCCATTATTACTTGGTTGTACCTGAACAATCAGAGTTCGACCCTTTGTATGTTGGTTATTAAATCTTGGATTGTTTCATTTTTAAGTCCTACAATCTTGTCTGCTATTGACAAGATTGATGTATTCGGTGGTACAGTTTCATATGTGAGGGGTGGTGTTGGCAGAAGGCTGCTATTTGTTATTTTATTGATTAGGCTACATGTTATTCATGTGGAGGTGGTATTAAACTGTTCTATGAGTTTGGGGTTTTGTTGAAATAATTTCTCTGCCGACACTACGAGTTGTTGGAATTTATCGGTTGTGTTTGTATTAGGGTTTTGTAATTTGTTTTGTGCTTTGGAGAGGTCAATGGTGGCGTGTTTTAGAATGTTTCTGGCTGTTTTGGCGAACGACGATGAGGGCTTGTCAGTCATGTATATTTGTGTTCTCAAAACATTAGTAAGTGTGATCTGATATACTAACATGCGCACACAAAGTTTAATACAATGTAATTTCCACTTTTGCACAATTCTTAAGGGGAATTTTCATGTTGCACCAAGGAAAACGGCCTGAACAGTGGTCCCGTGTTTTAGCATGCTTTAATTCTTTTTAAAAGCTTAAGCACACACACACACATGCTCTAGCTACATGATAATGAGCGACTGTACGGCCACGGTTTTGGCGATGTTACAATTGCGCTCCTGTGCTCTCGAACGGCTGCAATTTGCTGAGTAGCAACACATTGTAAGCGTTGAATGAACTTTTTCACTGCCACTAATGTTTTCTATAGGGTCAAACAAGTTTACAGTCTGGATTACGTTAACCCGCAAGTTCAAGGGGATGCAAACCCTGTAGGGAGGTGGGGGTGAGAAGCATTTCCACTATTTCCTGACTTAATAGCTTTACTGATTTAGATTAGCTTTACTTAGACTTTTAATACAAGGTTAAGGGGAAGGTTGGAAGCAGAAGGTGCTGCCACCATTTGTTGTGCCTCTCCTGAAGGGTGAGGTCACGTGCTCGGTAAGGGGATACTCGTAGACAGAAGTAAGAGCACTCGTCAATATGAAACTCTACTTTATTCAAAGCTACACTATACACATACCGCTGAGCAAGTATGGTTAAACAACTACAGGTACATTAATTAGTAGCAGGACATACCTTGAATTTCTTAAGAGAGTAAAGCTTGTATCTTAATGCTCTCATGCTATTAAGGAGCTTAATATAGGCCTTCGCCTACCCCGATACCTCACACGACCTAGGTCGCCCTATTAGGAAATGCATTTAATCTGGGGTAATGCAGTCGCCAATGAGGAGGCTCTCTCGACGGCAGTTGGTGATGACAACTGGACCACGGAAGGGTGGTCCTCCTGTCAGCTGTCAAACAGGCAGGGCCTTCTGCAGACTGAAGCAAGATGGCGCCCCGAGCCGCCATTGCCCCGTCCTTATATACTGATGGACCCGACCTCGTAACCAGTCTCCCGGGACTGTTGATAAAATGGCCGGGCAAGCTTGCCGAGGGCGTGCAGCACCCAGCATTTACACGCCTCCTGGCAACCCTTGAGGTTAGCCACAGCAGTACTAAGATGTCAGGACTCACCAGCCAGAGGAAAAACCAATGAGTGGAGCAGTCAGGGTGCGGACATCTAAGGGGTGAGTAAAACGGGCTGTCATAATTTCCGCAGCAAATCGTCTACGCTCTTGTGTGGTGAAAATGCCTAGTGGTAACATTGTGGTCCTCTCTACAAGGGTACTTCATCCAGATAACAGTGGTTGCTTGTCCGCTGTCAACAGTGATGACATTGACATGGTAGGCCATAGTGTGAATAATGTGGCTAACCCTACCAGTGTGAATCAGGATGGTAGAGTACAAGTAGAAAGGGTTACACATGGCATAAATAATCATGATTTCTAGCACACAAATGGCTTTCATGTGTTCACCGAGGAAGACTGCAGAGTAAGAGTCCGTGATATTTCATGCAGCACCGTTAGTGACACCTCAGTAGAGGCACGAGGTTCCGTGAATCCTGTAATTGACACGTTAGTTGACAGTGGAGGTGATGGTGCTGCTATTACATCCGGGCCGCATTCCATTCCCTGCACTGATGCGACCAGCTGTATAACTGCTAGTTGTTTTTTCCGTTACTTCAAGCATTTAACGCTGGACTCGGCAACTGAGCAACTTCCACGCTCTATTTTTTGGCAATAATTTGAGCATTTTGTTACGTATGGCAATACATTTACATATACGACGATAGTAAACCCATGATCCTGCCATACGATTTGACAGGATGACGAGTTTACTATTGTATATGTAAACAATGCATAATAAAATTAGTCAGATATTAAATATTTAACAGCTACCACGAGTACACATTAACCTCAAAGTCGTGCACACAACACATTAACATGCCACAAAAATGTAAGGTATTATAGCTTGGTTGTCATTCCATCTTGTTTCATTTTCACATAGTTACATTTGTTTGAGTTCTGTTTACTTTATTTCGAGGGATAAAAGGAAACAGTTTTGTTAAGAAAACGCCAAGGGGTGTAGTGATTGTATGGTTGGGGGGCGGGAGGGCTTTAGTTTAATGTCTTTCGTAAGGCACATTGTTTTGCTTTTTGATCTTACGAGTGTGAGGCATTTTGAGTTGCATATTGTTTTGATGAAGCAGTGGAAAATTTTGCTCATTTGGAAATAATATTCAAATTTTTGTAACTTCGAAAATTTTAACTTCAATGAAAAAACAAAATGCGATATATTCGTCGCTGTTTGTATTCATACAGATGCAGCAATACACACACACACTTTGGCCGAAGTTAATTTTACACTAGTTGAATTCACGAAATAGGCAAAGAAACCAATATTATTTACACACATAAAAGTGTTGAAAGTATGGCTTTTTTAGGCCACGTGCATTTCAATAATTATAGTAACGGTTAACACGTGCATTATTTACAAAACACAGCGAGGGAAACAGTGGGTAACCACGTGTTGCAGAGGAACAACTGTCAGTGGCTGTTTCCCCTCCCATATGGGTGAGACATATCGGAAAGGCCTCCTGTAATCAATCAGGATCGACAGGTGAGGGACCTGCCCGGAGGTGTCGATGCCGAGGAGATGCCGCCCATTACCAGTGCTGAGGCAGATCACATTTTTGGGGATGCTACAACACGTGGTCTACACAGCCCATGGCCGGCTGGCAATGAGAGCAGCAGTGACAAGTCGGGGGCTGAGGTGATGTCTTCCCTCCCCACCGATCTAAGCGACCCCTCATCAAATAGAGTGTTATGTGTGCAGCCTGCAGGTTTCACGACACACCCAACACAGCCATCACAACACGGCCGGCCACGAATGTGCAAGAGCTCCGCCCACCTAGATGTAAACCACAGAGCAGCCCCTGCAATCTGCGACTGTGGCGCGGGCTATGTCCGCCACTCATGTGTTGCAGCGGAGCAGAGTCTATGTAGGACAGCTGAACATTCTCCTGATGATGAGAGTGTAGTGGAGGGGGGGGGGGGTATGACATGTGCCACGTCCATGGCTCTAAACCGTTCCCCATTTTGTCTAGAACCCACCAAAGGTCAACTCAGCACCACACGAGGGTAGAAGAGTCTAAGCCAGTGTTCCGTTTGCATGCTTGGGTTTAGACAACTGTAGTCGTGCTGTAAATGTGTATTTATGTTTGTTTATATCCTTCCGTGGCCTTGTTGTGCTCTTATTAGTATTATTAAATATATTTGCAAAGTGTTAAATGTGTTTGATTAATTAGCTTGTTTCTCGAAAGTAAATCTAATTTTACCTGCATGATCACATATTATTGAATAGGCCGCACCGATTGCACCAGTGCGACACAAGTAAAATAAGTGGAAATATTTATTGGTGTGGCTGTCGCCCGTGCGATTGAGTGTTTTATTTATTATTAATTATCTCAGCGTTTTTGGAGAGCTTAATGTGTGTTTGTTTATTTTATTCGATGAGTGTGTTGTCATGCGCAAGCTTGCTTATTAGTTAACACACCGTGATACCACTGGGTGTAGTTCAACATACACGTAATATTCTTTAAAGTGTTTATAATCTTGTTTCGTTGTGTGCACTAGCCCAAATATTTTTTAATTAATGTTCTCCCTGAATGACAGTACTAGAGATGGTATTAATACCAACCAAGGCCAGTGTTATCTTATGTGTTTTATGAACCAGGGGCACACATGCCGTATCGTATTGAACATGTGGTAGAAAGCTGCCAAAATAAATAACTGTTGAATATGAAATGTTTATTGTTATTATGTTCCATATTAAATATGCGTGAGACGAAAATAAATTCAGAGAAATCCCGTAATGTGCGGAGGTGTGCACTAGAAATAAATAACCTCCAAATGTGAGGCTAGTGGGCCCCTTCAGTTATGTTCCTATGTTTACAGTTTATATATTATATTTTTATATAGTGACGTGTGATATCTGAAGTGTAATGTTTTGTGTGCCTTATTGTCATCCAGGGCTATGTTCATCCATTTCATTAAACTTTATAATTGTGTTTTGTGTAAATTATGATCACATAGCAAGGTGGGGATTTGGAGCCAGTGAGATGGTAGCTCGCCACCATGTTAAGTAGTCGCATCTTGGGTACTGATTGAGGCGGACTCACGTCGGATGTCCTCCCTGGGCATTTCACCGTATTTGCGCCGATCATGTAGTTGCAATAGATTTTCATTTTTAGTTACTGGAACCTTGTCGATTCGCAGCCCGGGGAGTGAGTCGCCTCACAGCCTGTTTATTTGTTCATAGCAGTTTGCTGCCTTTTTTCAGCTTAAGTGTTTTCCCTACTTGAACAGGACATAATTATGTAGTGTATTATTACGAAGGTGTGTGAAATAAATAAGTATGTTACATGACTCGGCAACTTGATATTTCACCGACCACTTAACAGCCGTATAACCCGTTTATTGTGTATTTGTAACTTAATGGTGTGGAGGAGACCAGAACAGCATCTGCAGGAGTGAGTAAGCGTTTAAGGGAGGCTGACAGCCCTCAGTAGCCTAGGCACTTGGAATATTACTTGGAACAACCTGTCAGTGCTTGGTATGTGCCACACACTAGTGCAGGCCATATATTTTGGTATATTTTGGACAACACTACTGTAGAATGTACGTGTAGTGTAGACCACTGGCAGATTCCTGGAGGAAGCCACATTCAGGGTGGTCGACCACGCGACCCAACTAAATTTGTTGAATTAACAAAGTGGGTTGCAGGATTATACAGCATGACTGTTCCAATGAAGCCAATGACAAAAGCTGACAAAGCTAGGTTAGCGGCTCAAACTGACGCCGTGTGGCTGGACAAGACAGGGTCAATTGTTGCAGAAAGATGGCAGGAGTTGGGCCACATGTTCAGCCGAGCCATTTTGACACAGTGTGGCTGGACGACATGGGGTGTGGGTGTTGGTGGAAAGGCAGTAGGTGAGATTTCAGGGGCGATGGAAATTTTTGGTTAGGAATTTTGGTGTTACCCGACTAGGCACCAGACTTCGTTCAATGGAGGCATCAATGTTAGTGATAATGCTGGAATTGGGGATTTTGGTTATGTCGTGGTCCTGCGGCTGGTTCACCCGGACTTAATTTCCAATCATTGCTTCATGTTGTCCCTGCTATTGAAATATTTCTGGTGCTCTGATTTATTGTGGTCCCTAACCGGTAACCTAATATGGCTGGTCACACGCCCCTGTGAAACAGTTTTTAATTACATGATGTAATTAATGAAGAAATTGAAATTCATCAAATTGGCTTCTATCCCATGACCTATTCTGGTTGTTCACACAACGTTGCGAACTTTCATAATTTCTCAGAATACACACACACATTGTAAAAACAACAGATTGATTAACACTTGAAAAACACGTAGCACTTGGGTGAGTATTTTAAGGTCCCATGCCCTGAAGAGCCATGAGAATATACACATAAATAAAATGCTCAGAGGTCATTCCACCCATATATTTTGTGCATCTGCTAAACGTTCCACTGCTGGAAGCAACTTAAATGAGTTACTGGACACATTCTGCTGGTATGGCTACACCATACAAAAGTGGCATAAAGCCACAAAAATGTTTACTGTGAAATAATTACACTCCCCTGAGTATTGCAAGGGCACAGGGGAGGAAGGCAGGCATCTCCGGCGGCAGAGAAACGACAATTTTCCAGTATATTACATTACACTATTGAAGTAAAGATGGTTGGCATGCAAAAGTTGCTGGCCGCCGGAGTGCAAACGAGTCGCTGCCTTGCCCTCGTGTGTTGTGGATGCTACTGACTATTCCGCCTTGGTGACATACCCTCACACAATGGTGGTAAGCACACAAAGCCGGAACTACTTTCTGTGACTCTTTCAAAACACGATGTTATACACATATTAACTGCTTGCTTCAGAAATTGCGGGTCATAACAAATTAACTTGCATTCTACACTACCCAGAATTACACTTTCAATATATAATGAAATGGGCATGAAATATGTGATATAAAAACAGTAACATGACAGTAAACACTCTTAAACATAACGTTCCATAAAAAGGCTTTGGTTGGGATGTCCGTATGAACCCCTTTTACCACGGTTTATATTGGCAAGAATGCTGACACTGTCTGTGCTGGCTTGGTGCACTGCCAAGCATGTGGTCTTACGAGGCGAGGGACGCGAGCACATATAAAATGCTCTTTTCACCCCCACCCCCGGAGTCAATTTGCATGCTGGGTACCAGTATCTGATGTAGGTGGGTTGTTTCCCCCGTTGTCTCGGCCGTATGATGTACGTGCAAACTGTGTGAGGCGCACTTGGCTGTGGCGACTATTGATGCTGGTGCAGGTGATGAATTGCTGTAGTGCAGGGCGTTTGTACGCCCCTGCACATGATGCATACTGGTGGCGGCTGTATCTGCCGACGTGTCCGGCGGAGGCAGAACGAGCCAATCGACTCGCTATTGTCACTCTCGCCATCAATACTTGCTTCTGCTCCACTATCCGTGTAGCATTGACCACGCTGTCACTGGGAGCGACGCCTGGGAAGGGGGGCGGGGGATCACTTGTTGGTAAAATACCCCGGCCGGTGATGGAACACTTGCTGTAGACTTGCTTAAGACATTAATTTCTTGCCGGCGGTGCTTGTTCCCAAGGCCCGTCCTGACACCGTCGACACTGCCACAGGAGGGCCCATGTTTTTTAATAATCTATAAATTACAAAACAACCATTGTAAAATGTTTGTGCAACTAAGACTTGTTTTGCGACACAACAGGGCTTGTGCATAATTTTCAATCACTCATCCACTGAGTGTTTCACATTAAAAAACAAAAAAAAAAAATTACAATTATATTTTACTATGTCTTAAAGAATATACCAAATTAAAATGAACCCAATATATCAAATGATTACATAGCTAACACGAATGTGTATTAATTTTTAACAGTATTATTATTTTCAAGGTTGTAGTATGATGTTAAATGATAATTTAAAAAGATCCATAACTTTCACAACTGAACACTAAGACAATTTCGTACATAACTTATTAATTTCTTCATTTTATTTAATTTCAACCTTGTATATGTGTGTTTTAGCTGGCGTGCTAGCAGCACTCACATGGCTCAGCGAAGATGGTGAGAGAACGCGGCCACATGCTGCAGACTAGCGGCAGCTGGCCGACCTACATTCTCCTTGAATGGAGATTTGCAACCTACTGACGGCATGTGATGGCTGTGCCGCACTACAAGATGACTATTACATGTAATTTTAACATGATGTAATAGTTTTTGCTTACACAAGGAGGGAAATATTATAAGAGGTGATTTAACATAAACAGTCCTATGAATGACAGTTGCCAAACACTGGGTGGGAAATATTTTTTTAACACCCTTCATTTAATAAAAATCCTTTTTAACATTGTAACTTTAAACGAGATGTAACTGTTACAGCGAGTCTAACCGAGTACTTAGAGTGTGCGCTTGCTAAACATTTTCTATAATATGCAATTACACATACTTTAACAAGTGGGAATATACAAAGTAACATTCTTACTACCTAAAATAGAAGAGTTTCACACGCGGTAGGAAATAATATGAATACAGTACTGACAAATTCACGCACAACATTTACTAAAATATATGATTATAAACATGAGATTTCATTAAATAATTGGGATTTTATGCAGAAGCATGTGATACATTTCATTATATATATATATATATATATATATATATATATATATATATATATATAATAAGGGTTGGGCTTTTAGACTAAGATATAGTATTTATGACAAATACAATCTGAGTTCAGTCTGCTATTGGGAGTGGTGCAGTATGGGTGTGCAATAGGCTCTCTGTACTTGGTAAATTTTTAGTACTTAATAATTTTTTAATTAATGTATTGGTACTTGTTAATTGGTAATTAGTGTCTCAGTACTTATTGATTATTTGGTAATTAGTTTACATACTTATTAATTGCAATTGTTTAATTGGTAATTAGCCTCTCGGTACTTATTGATTGCAATTGCTTAATTGTCTCAGTGGTTGTAATTATAATTGTTTAATTGCTAAATATAATTACTCACTGCTTCATTTGTAATACTCGTTATTCAATTGCTAATTGCACAACTCTGACCTCAGCATTCGTCAACCTCCGAATAGGCAAGACCTTTGCAGCTCCCAATCCCCTCAGAGTTTAGTCTTCCTCCAGACTCCGACCCGTTAAGCTCTGCTACTTTCGACACCCTCCCCCTTTCCCCCTCACGTACCATCACAGCTATCCTTCCTCCAGTCACTGACCAGGCAACACATATGCTGCTCTCGACACTCTCGCCTTTCCCCTCACTCACCATTACAGCTCAGTCTTCCTCCTGTCTCCAGTCAACGCCTAAAATGTCCCTTGTGCCTTTCTTGCTCCCAGAACCAACTGACCAATATCAGAAGACCTCACAGGGGGTGGGGCAAGCCCATATATGCTGCTGCTCCCTCTCCTCATAGCTCAGCGTGCTCCAGAGTCCGACCTAGTAAGCCCTCTGCTGCTCCCCAAATGTCAGAACCTAACCTCAATTAACCCACTTCACATTTAACCCTTTCAATAAATATAACCCTTTTTGATCACTTTTGACCCCTTTTACAACTTTTTACACTTTTTTAAAACCATTTTTAACCTTTGAACACTTAACCCTTTTAACGCTTTGAACACTTACTTGCAATTAAACCAGGTAACGCCTGTAATTTATTCAGGTGCGATTACACAAGTGCAATAAACCACTTCCTGGTCAAGTAACCCGCCACTCTCACTGCCCATACAACCGATTTGAACGAAAATTCATTAAATACGTAGACCATAACATTTGAGCCGAGATGAAATATTTATTAAAGTCCATTGATTATAGAAAAATGTTGTCAAGGACTGCGATTGGCTGTGGCATGTTACGGCCAGTCGCTTTCGCAGCATGTTGTAGCAAGCATAGATATAGTGTAGGCTATTCACGGTAAAGTGAGTACCTTTGAAAGCCCTACTTAACATCTACTTGTATGCTCATTATGCACCGAAAAAAAAATTGCTAGATGTTTGTCGCCACTAAAATATTTACTTATTTTGTTGTGGTTACAAAAACGGTTTTTGTGTTCACCACAAATAAGTACGGCAGTATAAATACCGACAAAACTGTTTTTTTCTTCAGTTTGAATTCTTTTGCCATATGTAAAACAAACATTGCCATTTTCCTTGTCACTTTATTCATGCGTGGGTTTTAGAGAAAGCGTAAATTTATTGCAAACGTAAGTATTTTACAAATTTACTCATTTTCGCACTTATATGTATTTTAAAAAAAGGAAGCAAAATATCGCGTTCCTGTAATCACAAATTTTTAAAACTTTTAACTCAACCTGAAGATAAAGAACTACATTCCCTCCCTCGTTATAGGCTGTTCACTGTAAAGTGAGCACTCTCGAGGCCCTAGTTACTTTCCTATCTACAATTTTTTATCATATTGCCATATAAGTAAAAAGCAGTCTATATTTCACCGCGCTTTGAAGTTAACGTCTAAAACTAATAAAATATATATTTATTTACTACTAGACATGTTATAACCCCGTGGCCGTGTTTTCTGTATAGTCACGTGCCTTGAATAGTATTAAAGTGAGAAAAAAAAACGTAATATTGCATAGAGATATGTAGATAACTCAACACATGGAGTTGGAATTTTGTGATGTAGCTGCCATCTTGACTATAGACAAAAACACTGTGTTTACATAAGAATGACGTTGAGGGAAAGGTTACATTCCAAGTATTTCATGTGGAACAAATAAGGCGATGAATAAATAAATATACATTACAATTAACGTGTGAAGTTTTACTAGTTTATTATTGGCTTGTGTTAGTTGTGCAATCAAATAATTTCCTCATAAAACTAACCGATCGTGAGTGTGTGTACCGCGGATCAGTATTGGGTCATGTGCGACAATAAGCACGTGTTATAGATATAGTGTTCATATATCATGATTAGTGAAAACTATTTTTTGATTAAATGATTAAATAAGATATAACAAGCGTGCTACCGCTGTCGTGTAATGTATTGTACTTGCAGGTTGCGTATCAGTAATGAGTGCAACAAAACAGTGACCAGCAGCGTTGTTGAATTTTTGGATGGCAAAGTTCACATGTTCCAGCGTTGCTGAATTTCTGGAAGGCAAAGTTCACATGTTCCTGAGCAACTAATAAATAATTCTTTGCTGTTATTTATATTTAAATTCCTAACACTGACAATGACTCGAGAGGTTTGTTTCCAATATGACTACATCTGCTTTATACATATTTAATGACAATATAGTAAATGGTTTCTGGTAAATAAATTCAAATCCCGTTTTAGTTATTCCCTCTCTTTACATTACATCAGTTCTCTGTTATGACACAGTTTTATACTTATTTATCCCTTATTGCAGGGTACAATTTGGTTTCTTGCATCTAGAATGTTGGGCAGGGTTAAGTTACCCTTGCTACATAACTAAAACACAGAAATTAAAATTTTTACAGAATTGTCTGCACTGGACAATCAAGTAGTTAAGAAATTTTTCAGAAGAAAGAAAACGAAGAAGGGACAGGAGACATTTCTGGATAATTTTATTCCCTATATCTACAAAAATTGTGTTACATCTTTCTCCAAAAGTACAATTTAGTACCAAGGGCTTAGTCATTCAGTAGCCACAATTTTAATTCAGCCTAACATGTTAAAAAATTTCACATTGGTAGAGAAAACTACAATAGGATATTATTTCTATAAATACACTTTTAGGGATAATAAAGAAACCACCCTATGGTTAGGTTGAAATGTATGAAAACTTATTTGCCAGCATTTTAGGTTACTTTCGGTAGTTTAATTAGATTAGGATACATTGTTAAACTACAATGGTTGAAGACGCATGCACCGCAATGATATCGATAACAAGCGCACATGTACTAACCACTGCCAAAGTGGTCCACAGACACACTTGTGACAAAATTTCTTTGTTGTTACCTACAAACTTGAGCAAATTATTATTTTTAGTGTGAAATTGTCCTCTGAATACATTAAAAACTGTTCAGTTTAAATATCCCAGAACCACGCTGCAGAAACTTGACAAACAACCACTCCTCTAAGAAAAAGCATTATTGCTGAAGAAATGAGGTTCCTCTCCTCCCTTCCAATGCTGCGGTGGGCCTAGTGGTAGGACGCTTGCCTTCCACCAATGTTATCCAAGTTGGTTTCCCTGTGAGGTTAATCACAGATTTTCACATGTAGGAATTGTGCTGATTGATGCTGCTGGTTGGCATGTTTTCTCAAGATTTTCCCGTTTTCCCCACCTGTGGATTTCAATGCTGCTCCATATCTGCCATATTTCACCCTCATTGGCTCTCAATGCCTTGGTTGTTACAAACCACCAAACCTCTCTCAACTCCTCCCATCTTAAGATGATGGAGGCCGTGGTGGTTTGGAGGCTAGAATATTCGAAGCACACTTTTTTTGTGCATCCCATAAACATCTAATACCCTTTGGAAAGAACTTGTCAATTATTATTTTTTAAATTTCAGTTATGCAATATGGATATTTGCATACAATTACATTAACATAAAAATATATTACATATAAATAATTTAATTTACACACTTCTTAATTCTAGCACCGGTACAAACATGTTAAGACTACATTTGGTTGCAGTACAAGTTTTTACAATTCATGTACAGATAGATATTAAAGTATAAATATGAAAAGTCTACATTCGATTGAAACACAAGGTATTACATGAAGTCTCCTTATATCAGTCTTGTTCTGCATTATAGAAATTCACCTTTATATAAGTATTCTTCTACGGAATAGAAGGCCTTATTTAAAAAGTATAATTTAACAGCTCTTTTTAATTTCTGTAAACTATTAATTTACTTCAAATGACTGGGTAGGTTATTTATTAGTTTTGCCCCAGCATAGTATGGATTTGATGTAAATTTTGAGGTTCTGTAGGAGAATAGCTGAAGATGATTATCTTGTCTGGTGTAGTAATGGTGTATATCACTATTTTTGACTTTGTAAATGTTTTCCATGTAAAAAAAGAATACTACGGGAAGCGTGCTGGGTCCTTTGTTATTTACCATAATGGTAAGTGACATGGGTTTGGGGATTAGGGGAAAAATAAGATTGTTTGCAGACAATGGTGTTGTGTATGCTGAAGTGGGAGAGGGGGGCGGAAAGTTGCAGGCGGACATTGATAAGATATGGCTGTGGACCAGGAAAATTAAAATGAAGATAGATGTAAGATAAAGTAAGGTAGTGAGGTTCACAAGGAAGAAGATGATAAGCAGGGACATGTGCATATGGGAGGGACAAGAGATAAAAGAAGCAGCAGAATATAAGTATCTAGGGATTATAGTGCAGGGAGACCTCAGATGGAAGAAACAGGTAGAGAGGGTGGTTGTAAAGGGAAGAAGGGCTCTGGGTATGCTGGGAAGGGTGCTGAATGGAGTCAGCTGTGAGGTGAAGGAGATGGCGTATGGTACAATGGTACTGCCAATGTTAGAATATGCTGCAGCAGTGTGGGACCCATATGTGGAGGTGGAGGTGCGAGAACTGGAAAAGGTGCAGAGAAGGGCAGCAAGATGGATGAAGGGTAGGTGGAGAAAGCAGGGGCAGGATGATGAGGAAGAAGGGCAATATAGGCCATCAGTGATGATGAAAGATATGGTGTGGAGCTCATTGAAGGACAGGAGGAAAGTTGAGCGGTTAGTCAGGATGTGCAGGTTGGTGAATGAAGATGGATGATGGGGAGGGCTACACTACAAGCTAAGTAAGGGTGTGTTTAGAGGAAGAGGAAACAACAGTGAGAAGCATCAGAGGGTGTGGAGGAGAACGGAGCAGCGTAGGCAGTCCATGCTTGTGAGGTCTGTGAGGGAGTGGAATGTGTTGAGGGAGGAATTGGTATCTGTGAGAGAGGTTGGTAAGTTCAGGAAGGGAGTGGAAAAGGAGTTGGTTGGGTGAAGGAGAGGTGAGAGAACTCGCCACCGGGCAGTAGCCTAATTGTGAGTGTATGTATGAATTGTATTATACCTGCATGGAAGAGTGAGAATTTTATTTTTTGTAAATAGCGGCCTATAATTACTTTTTTTCCCTTATTACTTATTAATCCCGCCATTTTATTTTTCCATTTAGTCCATTTTCACCAAAATTTGATTCCATTCTTTATTATGGACTGAATATTTTAGAAATAGTATGCAAGTATTGTATTATTATTACAAATATTTTTTAAGGTATGTACCGCAAAACACATTGAACTTTTTTTTTTTTTTTTTTTCCAACATGCTCATTCCATTCTAAATTACTGTCTACAATGAGCCGTAGAAATTTAGTAGCCTACTATTTAATGTATGTAGCCCTTCTATTGTTGTGCATCTTTCATCCTGCATCGTATGTTTATTTCTCTGCATGAAATTCATGAGAACATATTTGTTTACATTTAATAGGTATTAATTTATTATACTGGAACCAACTGGTCATCTGAGTCACTGTTTGTTTTATATTTTCTTCAAGAACAGCGATATTTGAACTAGTTGTCAAAATGTTTGTGTCATCCGCAAACATTATAGCTGAGCCGTTGGTTATTTGTTCTGTAAAATCACTAATAAATATTAAGAATACAATTGGACCCAGTATTAATCCCTGTGGCACTCCTACTCGAGTAGTTCTGGTATTGGACATAACGTCTGTAACGTGATTTTTGTCATATCTTATGGAGGTGATCTGTTTTCTGTCTTCAACATATGGTTTAAACATATTATTGGTTACACCTCTCAAGTTTTGCAAAAAAATATCGTGGTTGACACAATCAAAAGCTTTTGAAAGATCTGCGAATATACGTGTTGAGAATTGTCTTTTTGTCAAAAGAAGTTGATATTTTTTCAGTAAAACTGTAAATAGCTTGTTCTGTAGATCTCCCCTCTACAAAGCCGTACTGATGCAATGAAATAACAGTGTTTGTTATTAAGAGTTGTGTCAGTTTATTTGCAATCAATTTCTCTAAAATTTTTGAAAAAGGATGTAAGATGAGCAATAGGCCAACAGTTATCCATCAATCCGTTGTCACTTTTTTATATAATGATACTACTTTTGCATATTTAAGTCTATCAGGAGAAATCCCTGGGCAAGACATTCATTGAAAATGTAAGTCAAAGGCAGTTTTATTAAATAAGAACACTTTTTTTTAGCAGAATCATAGTTACTTAATCTATTCCACTGGAACTTTAACTTTTGAAATTTTTAATTACATTTATAATATCTTCTTCAGAAATAGGGGTGAAAAACAGCATGTTAGCATTCCAAGTGTTAGTTCTTTGGGGTGTGTGTGTGCAGGACTAATATTTGTAGCTCTGTGTACATTTTGCAATTTTAGTGGGATGTTTGTGAAATAGTCATTAAAACTATTAGATATTTCCTTGCTATTTTCGATTTTAATATCATCAACTTTCAAGGAAAGTTTAACATGTCCTTGTCTAGGTTTCAATTCATTATTAATAATGTTCCACAGTGGCGTAGCGTAGTGGGGGCGGCAGGGGCGGCCCGCCCCGGGCGGCACTTTTAGGGGGCGGCAAAATTTCACAATAAATAATAATAATATCTTGAAAATATTTGAACCCTTTCATATTTTTGTCGCACCTACGATTCGGACCGATTGAAATGAGCACGGAATTTTTCATTACTTATTCTGTGACGAAATCGGGGAATCCCCTTTCTTTAAATGAATGTATAATAATGACATCTTGCTCAGTGTAGCGATTGGCAACACCCTCTGTACTGACTTGCAGGGATTCCCCGTATTTTATTTTGTGCTTGGATTGTTTATGACTAATATTCAGCGAAAATGACTTCTATCATATAAAGAATAGTGTTCAATATTGTATAATAACATCTGCAAATTAGGTTACAGTACGGGTAAGTCCCTTCAGGGAAGTCCATGAGTGATGCTTTGACAATTCAAAGAAAGTTTGATTGATGGATCGTCAGTTGGCCAATTCACATTAACTTAATCGTATCGTATATATGTATACACTTTCCAAACTGTGATTTCAGTGCTCATAAGTACGTGTTGTGATTGTTAAATTATTGAACTTTGTTGAAAAATTGCATTGTTCGTGTACGTATACATTCAACTATGTGAGTATTAAATATTTTATTTACGTTTTTTATTTATGTAATTGTATGTTTGACTATCTGCTATGTTGTTTAAGCTTTAATTTATTAAAATAAAAGAAACCAGAACAAGTAAATTTCAGTAAAGTAAGTTATATATTTTTTAATTTATTAGTAATTATTTTGAAATGTTCTACGATAGTTTCGTTTACGACTCCAACTTGTACTTTTATTATTTATTATATATAAGTGTCAATAATTATTTATTTTTTTGTTTTAGCATCAAAAATGAAAAGAGTAAATGAAAGTTGTGCATCTTACCGCAATAAAAGAAGAGCTAAGTTGGAAAATATTAGAAAAAATGATAAGGGGCTTTACTTAAATACGTGAAAAGTCCTGTTCCTGAGAGTCAGATTCCACGTTGGGCTTAAATTCATCAAAGACAACTGGGCCTTCAAACCCAGAACAAGCTAAAAAAAATACAAGAACTTGACACTGTTGATCTGGTACCTGTTAGAAATGTTGACATTGTTCCTGAAGGTCAAATTCCAACAACATGTACTCAATTAGAGTCTGCATCTGTATGTCTAGACATGGATTTTGATAGTTTAGAAACAGAGACTGATACAGCATCGGCATTGTCTGCTATTCAATACCAAAACTTGGACGATATTGGAAAATGGCCTGAACACATAGATGAAAATATGCGATTGCATCTCATTCAGCAAGGCCAGGAAGTTGTTCAGCATATCAATACTAACTTCGCCGAAGCGTCAACAGTAACACGTTTAGATTCGTGCTCTTTAACATTAAAAGGAGAGACTAGACGGCTGACCCAGGAATGGTTTTACCGCACATTGACTAACGGCGAAAAAGTTTTACATACTTGGATGGCTTATTCTCCTTCCAAAGCATCATTATTTTGCTTTTGCTGTCGTTTATTTGAGAACGTAAACACACCGAATGGATCAAAGTTTTGCTCATCTGATGGATTTAATACTTGGTGGAAATTAAATCCTAAGGTTTCAAGTCACGAATCAAGTGCACTACACAACCAAAATTATTGCAAATGGAAGGAGTTGGAGAGCAGACTTCAAAAAGGACAGACTATTGACAAGAAAGAGCAAAACTTAGTGGCAAAGGAAACAAAAAAATTGCAAGAAATTCTTATGACAATGTTTGATATTATAAAATTCCTTGCCAAACAAAATTTGGCTTTACGTGGCCATACAGAAAACGACACCAGTGTTAATAGAGGAAACTTTTTAGAATTGGTGCATTTAATTGCAAAGTACGATCCTGTCCTTCGTGAAAATCTTGTCAGACCTCAAATGTGTGGCACAATTTCAATCACGTATATGTCACCAGAAATCCAAAACGAATTTATTGCAATTTTGGGAAATAAAGTTCGCTAACATATCATTGGACAAATAAAAAAGGCTAAGTATTATTCGATTATATTCGACAGCACTCCAGACATTTCTCATAAAGATCAAACAAGCCAGGTATTAAGATACGTAATGATTGAAAATCAGGAAGTACAAGTAGTGAAATCATTTATAGATTTCATTGAAACAAAAGATAAAACTGCTAAAGGAATTTCAAAGATGATTTCGAGCAAGCTTGAAGCTGATGGCCTCGATATAAGGAACTGTAGAGGCCAAGCATATGATAATGTTGCTGTTATGGCTGGAATGCATTCAGGAGTTCAGCAAAGAATTAAAGAAATAAATCCCAAAGTTGAATTCGTACTTTGCTCAAATCATTCGTTAAACCTGGTTTGTTTACACGCTGCCTCAGTTGAGGCGAGTTCAGTAACTTTTTTCGGCACATTAGAACGTTGCTATTCATTTTTTTCCATGTCCACACATCGTTGGGAAGTTCTGAAAGCAGCTACAGGCAAAAGTTTAAAAAGGGTTCAAGACACGCGGTGGAGTGCAAGAGGCGATGCCGTAAAAATGACATGGCATCATTACAAAGACATTCTCGTCACTTTGGAAAAACTGACAGAGACAGGTGAAAGCTTAAACACAAGAACAGATGCAGGAACTTTGCTAGTTACGATGCAGTCATTTTCCTTTCTTTGTTTCTTGGGCCTCTGGCAACCGGTGCTACATGAAGTGAATGATGCACAAAAATATTTACAAACAAAGGGACTTGACATAAGACTGTGCGCTCAGAAAGTAAATACTTTGCAGATGGTACTAATAGAGAAACGAGAAGAATGGGCAGATGGCGCTGTAAGTTATGCAAAAAATATGTGTGAAAACTTGGCATTTCCATGGAACTTCAGAGGCGCATAACAAGAAGGAACATTTTTGATGACGGAACCAGAGATGCTAACTTGTCTTGTGAAAATGAGTTGAGACGGAAGCTGTTTTCTTCGTTTGATAGAATCATTGTAGAAATTCGTGAGCGTTTTCAGCAGCTACAGAATTTGGCGGATGAGTTTGCTTATCTAACGCCTGCTATATTACTAGATTCGGACGACACTAAATGTAATCTAAGACTACGCATCTGCCGAAATTGACGAGCAGGACTTCAAGCTGGAACGATTTCGACTGCGGACTTTCATTGCTGCTACAGGCAACGAAAATAAATTAATTAATGCGGACTCACTTGAATTATTAAAATTTATTGTGAAATCCAAGCTGGAAGATACTCTGCCCAATATTATAATAATGCTCCAAATATTCTTCACAATTGCCATAAGCAATGCCAGCTGGTAGAGAAGTTTTTCAAAATTGAAATTGATCAAAAATTATTTAAGATCAACAATGAGTACTTTAAGGCTAGCCAATCTGGCTATCTTGTCTATTGAGCAAGAGGTGTGTGATGCTATAGACATTGATAGTGCAATAAAAGACTTTGCTCTTAAAAAAAAGTTGACGAATAAAGTTTTAGTTAAAGACAGAAGTTTTGTTTTTAATTCTAACAAGTATATTATTTTTCAATAAAAATATAAATATTAATAGTATTGCTCTAGTTCTAATTGGAAGTTGATTTGCGTTTTATATTCAATTCGCTAATAACTTAATCTTGTCGATCGTCAAGCAAGGTATAATCATAAGTGTTCTATACCTGTTATATCAATGTAAGTGATATACGCGTAAGAATTTTTGTAATAAATGTGATTATTATATTGTAAAACATATATATATATATATATATATATATATATATATATATATATATATATATATATATATATGTGACTTTTTTATTTGTAACCAGTACAATACACAATAATGATGATGACTGTTCTTGCCGAAAAGTTTTTTAGAAGTACTGTATATTATAGTCTTTTAAATTGAAATACCTAAATAAGAGGGCGGCAAAATTTTCTTCCGCCCCGAGCGGCTGACACCCACGCTACGCCACTGATGTTCCACATTGCTTTTGTTTTATTTGTTTTATTTTTCCCCATTGTATCTCTGCTTTGCTACTCCGAGTAACTTGTTACATAATTTTTCGTATTGCTTACAGTATAATTTTTGTTTTTCCCCTGGGTTCTTAGAATTTTATGCATTGTTTTTAACCTCTGTCGTGAAACTGTCAGACCTTTATTAATCCATTTTATTTTCTAGCTACTGCTACATTTTACTGATTTGAGTGGAAAGGCATGATTAAAATGCCAAAGAAATGTATTAATAAAACTATTCCAGGCAACGTCCAGTCAACGTTTGGTTCAGTTAATATATAAACGTCATCCCATTTTTTTTCATTTACTAGTAGGCTTTTAAAAAACTTAACATTTTCATCTTAATATCAATAACTCATCATCAATATTAAAATAAGCTTATGTCCAATTAGTTGCCCTCAAAATTATAATTTTAAAAATCCTTAAGAATGGTGAAATAGAGTTCAAAGAAAATTATGCAATGTTTTTCTATTTTGCAGATGGTGTAGTTATAGGAAAATATTGGCTTTATCTAAGTTTCCTTTATTTTGATTACAGCCTACTGTTAAATACATAACCATCTAAACACACAAGTAAACTTTTAACTTAACATCTTGTCGACAGCATGTTCATTAGAGAATGGTAAACCAAAAATACAATGAAGGGAATACAAGGAAGGAATTGGTCAAATTGTCTTTATTGAGTCACCCCAGAAATTGCATGGAGTGAGTTCGAGAAACCATGGAAATTGCAAATCATGAAGGCTACATTCAGTAGCTTTTATGAGAACTGATTTGGTTGTAGGCCTATATTCTTGTATTGATAAGCAGCTGATTTCTTGTTTGTCACTGCAACTCTGCTGACTTGGGGAGAAAAAAATTGTAAGAGTGGAGTTTTTATAAGGTGTAGCTTTGTATTGGTTTACGAGATGATTTGCCATTACTAACAAATTAATTCCATTCCTACACTGAAATATCAAATCGGCATTTAGAAAAATACGTATCTGCAGTTCTATAAAAGTGTCTGTAATTACCTCTAATGAGTCCGCAACTTACAGGTTAGACCTTAAAATCACGGCACGTTAGTAGTCGCAACCGCACTTACAAAAATTAAACACACTGCAATTGTTAATTTTCAAACTTATGCAGATAACATATCTCTATACACACAGTAATTGTGTGAAATCTTTCACGAATGTATCCACGGTATATACGAACACACTATAAACACTGGACTCGCATGGCCCGGCTCATACGTATTTTCATACATTATATTAATTTTCGTTGGTTGCCGAATAAATCAAAAATAGATTATAGTTTTAAGTCGTGTTTACATGCCAAATTCATATTTCACAAACGAAAGAATAGCATAAATTTAGAGAAAATTCAGAACAACTAGTGAGTTCATATAGCACTCGCAAGGCAGTTCCATTTCAATGTAAACAAAAGTTCTCTCTCTTCCGCATGGCTGATTTACTTGTAACGCACTCGCAGACGACTTCAATCACTTGTTCACACTGTATGGTATAGGACATAGACACCCCCTGACTCAACATAGAAGCGAGATTGATATTGCATAGAGATATGAAGGCAATAATACAAAACTTTCATAAAGGAACACAAAAAGATATTTAAAAATGAGTTTTTAAGGTTAAACGTCATGATTTCGTAAACTGATCTAGCTGAAATTCGAACTTGACCTATATTAGACCCTGAGGATTCGCTCTGCAAAAATTTGAAGACCTTTTGTTGACTTAGAAGTTTCAAAGAGGGACGGACAGACTGAGTTCGTCCCATCATATAATAGCTATATATTTTATATAATAATATATATAATAGGATTATATAATATGATTATTTCAAATGAGATAGCTTTCAAAAGTGCTCACTTTACCGTGAATAGCCTATACCAACTTTACTGGGCGATTGCCATTCAGCGTGCCAGTGTTAATACGTTTACAGGTAGGGGAAGTGAAATTATTCAAACGTTGATCTGAAATGTTCTCAACTGACCCTTAATTTCAACCTATACCAGGGATGAACAGTACCTAATCCAATTTCGTGGCGGTTTCTACTTGAATATAGGAAGGTTTCATTGCTTGAAAGGAGGGAGGGGGTGTGAAGAATATGCTTGTAAAGACGGGCAGACTCCAAACATTATAATCCTCAATATATTTTTATTTGCGTCTATATTAATATATATTTTCTGCAGGCGACATAGATTTTTACGCAATCTTTACAATATATACAGCACACATAAGAGATTTTAACTTACACAATGGACAAAGAAGCCAACAAACCATATTCCAACAAAACAGAAAAAACAGGGGAAAAAAAAAAAAAAAAATTATAGTACACAACATATCACTTTTGTCATTAAATTCAGGTCGAACAGGAGAAAGCTATATTTTCTTTTCAGGCCTGTTGTAGGAAAGGAAACATTTTTCATTCATGTCGGACAGCTTTGCTTTAGTTTGTATTGACTAACGCTGACACGAATTTCGATTTATCAGCACATACACCAGATTTCGAAGCTTGCCATCCAGGTCTTGTAATTATTTTGTACTTGACACTTGTACTAGATACCGTCCATTAAACTTGACAGTTTTTACAGGAAGACACGAAATAAAAGTTTCTTCAGTCCCTCGCCTAAGCGAGTACACTTTTTAACAGCCATACGCCGACAGGAACGTGGTCAGAAAACTTGCAGTCCATAGGTCTATATTTTAATGTTAAACATTTTGAATTAGTATCGTGTAATTGGATAACTTCACTAACAAAACTTGTTTGTGGCACGCTACGGTTTAGACATGCATTAATTATTAATGTATTAACGTTTATATTAACTTAGTTTTCATATAACTTCATAATAATTGTGTAATAAGAAAGAATATACACAAAGAACCCTATGGAATCCGATGCTTCTATTAAAAGATAGGAAGTTATCCACATGAATCTGTCTGTGACTAGATGTGCCACGTATCACTTACTGATTGAATAGCTACTACACAAAACTAATAGTATAAACATGTTTAACTCATCTTCACTAAAATTTCTTGTGTTATTTAGAATTTTCCCTTTAACAATTTTTTTTATTCGCAATTGCATGTTTACGTACTGCATTTTGGATTGTCAGAATAATAAAAACAATAAACGATTGCTCTTGGTAACTTTTGATATTCAATTCGGATCATATATAATTTCCGTATTTGTTTGATGCTGTCATGCTTTAGAGAAGCTTAAACTATTAGTTTACTGTTAGTTAGTAACTTAATATGAGAGTGTGTTCTTGGTGAACATAACTGGTCCTTAGTCACATGCAGTTATAAAACCATTTGTTTAGTACCTCTTTCCGTAGCTATACTATTATGGTAAGCCGTCACTTGATGCACCTTACAACTTGCTGGAACGGATTAATTTCACTTGTAGTTGAAACTCCTGTAAACACCTCACATCATATAATATGTTGTCCCGCTTTTTAATCAGTAACACCCCCTTTACCTAATCATATATCCTAGTAGACAAACTCGCAGTCTTGACTTGAATTTAAAAGCACATTATATGAGGGTTTTCTGGTCTTGTCGGAAAAAGAATTGTACCGACAATAAAAAGCTTTGTTTGCTATTTAAGGAAACTCGTGACTTTACACAATGCATGTCACTTTACTACAACACATAAACAGCGCTTAAAGAAAATATTTCGCATATATGATAACGGAGGTAATTTAACATTTAATATCGCCAGCGTAAAAAGTGTATAAATTCTGACAACTATGTAAGTTTAATGCTTTGAAAATCTAATACCTCAATACTTTAATGGAATTAAAATGTCAAGTAGTAATTCGGCCACATGAAATGGTAAACAAATTACATTCATGCATGCTAAATGCAGACTGGCACAAATCTATCAGATTTATCAAATTGTGGCCCTGTGAAATAATGATTAAAAGCACGGCAGGATTAGCTGCAACGCTAGGGTGGCCAAATAAACATAGCTTTGGGTGGCTTATGGCAATGTCAATATATAGACCTATTGCATAACAATGCAAGTTAGAACGAAATCTGACCACGTCCTGTAGTATGCACTAGCAAGAGATTACAAGAGCCCACAACTTCAGCAAGCTACTGTTAGTGGACGAACTGACTGTCTCCTCTTCACGGCACGACTTCAGTAAAGTTTTTGAGAAACGAACTTGGAAGAAGACACAATTTCACGAAGGGCTACAACAACACCAAAATATCGTACACTATTGCAATATAATTAACTTCATGAGCGTCTCCAGACGCTGTCTTTGTAAGAGCAGCACATCGTCACATGTTGAATACTGAACACTACTGTCTTTACAGCCATCAACAATTGGGGGAATCACGCAAATGCACTGAGAAAAATAACAATTTTGTCAATACAGACCTTACAAAATTTCAGACTCGTATGGTAGGTATGTGGTATGGACTTTCAGATGAGAGTTAGTGCTTGTGATGTGGAAATGTTTGACTCGTCTTTTACACGGTAAAAGGTTTGGAAATTTTACACGTGGCGCTGCAGTACGAATGTTTGCCATGATATTCTGTAAATAAAGTTTAATGGTAAATAACTGTGTGACAATTGGAGACTTGCTAATTTCGAGTTACTATTTGGTGACATGTTATACAGTAATCATATGTACGTTTGCACTACATTTGTCATTGGACCATACTTTATTTGATGCGCCCTGTGTAGCTCTGCACCAATGAGCTAACTCTTGATAATGGCGTACCCGAACCACAGTACTGTTAGAAAGGTAATGTCTTATCGCCTTTAGCACGCGCTACATTTGTGAGCCTCGGGAATGGTTACAAACAGCCCTACTATTGGTCACTATCTCTTGGAATACGGTACGGAGCAGAAGCAGGTATTAGTCTGAGAAAACAATGCGGAATTCTTCGTACTAACTGGTCGGAAAAAATTTACTCTTTCAAAAAGTTCAGCACTGCCAAGGCAAATTAGTTTTAAAGGTTCATAACATTTATGAAATAATAGCACATCAAAGCAGTGAGAACAGAGACGATAGTGCTACTCTCTCTTCGGCAGTAGCAGATGACTTTGAAAATGTAAAGGGGTAGGTATAAGCGAGAACGGGTCCCTATGGACAATGTTTTCTGTTATTCTTTACATAATACGGCAGACTTTAACCAGTTCGGTTTCACTCCCACCCCTCGCGTTCTGTCTAGTGGATTCAAGGAATCGTAAATGACTCCCCACTTCCTTGCAAAGACCAAGCTCGCAGATATGTGGCGCGGACTGTAGACAAGTATAGACAACAGCCATTGAACAAATGTAGTTTACAGGGCTGTAACATCTGGCGTGATTCCAAAAAACAATACGAATTTTGCAGGTCCCTAGTGATAACTTATATATATATATATATATATATATATATATATATATATATATATATATATATATATATATATATATATATATATATATATAATATATATACGAAATAAATACTATCTGTAATCACCGCAAATAGTTTCGTTACCACCACAAACCAATTCCGTGAGATCTACATTGACAACATTGCTTCATTGCGAGAGTGTGGCCGTGACATCGTCCGAAGGGCGGCGAACACACACGAACGCAGGGCTACGGTGCTAAGAGGGAAAAGGGAACGGTGGGAAGATGCTGCTTCGCGACGACGTGGTCACAGAACAGCCGAGTACACAGAAGCGAAATGGCGTGGCGGTTCCTTTGACGTGAGCGAACTCGATCACTCACAGGCTGATCGAAGCTGTGGAAATAACGGAATGTTCCACAATGGCCGGGCCGCCGTCTGGCATGTTATAATCCGTTCACGGTGAAGTGAGCACTTTTGAAATCAACCTCTGAAAAACGTCGCCGTCCCTACCTGGCGAATATTTCAACAGGCACATTGACTGGCATGCGTCCAGTAAAGCTGGTAACGACCCAGATCAAATAGTTCCGTTCCTTGACGTCGAATTAAAAGTGTCAGTTATTTGTTTGTGACTACTGAAATTATTTATTTAGCTTTCTGTTTTCTTAGAAGCATTTCAAGTGTAAGAGTTAGCAAATTTGTGGAATATTTACTTTTCTAATTATTTCATAGTTTCACTCGATCGACGCACGAATAAAGTTGCCAGGCCGATGGCAATGCTAGGACTAATATTAAATATGGCGGAATAATACACATTGTGCATGCACGTTTATATTAAGTACGGTTTTCAAAAGTGCTCAGTTTACCGCAAACAGCCTTTGCTCTCGGTAAGGTTACTGCTGCTACGGGTCGGAACATCAGTATTCAAAGTTTGGCAACTAAAAATTTTCGCCGCTAGGTAAGCTCTAGTTTCGGCTACGTAGGCTTACTAGATTTTCTTTTATTTTCTAGGTTTAAAAAAGCAGGATAGCTGTAATAGCTAACCATAAATTAAATATAAAACAACTTCGTAACTAAGTAAAATATTTATCTTTTATTATTCATGTAGCTTAAAATTCTAATTAAAAGTTACCTTTTGGAACATTGCGCACCTAGCGGCGGGAATTTTCCCTTTACCAAACTCTCCATAAGAAATCACGTTTTGTTCCTAATATGAGTAGAATAAACCTTAGTCTCGAGGAACTGATTGGTGAATGTTGTTCCGCCTAGGGATGGGCGATTGATTGCAATTATTCGATTAATTGTAATTATGATTATAATCGATCATGAAAATATCGATGTTTCTCACACTCCAATTAAATTTAATAATCGATTATTCTTCCGATTAAATACCTTTTTTTCCATGATACTTTTTTTGGTACACTATTATGCGCTGAATGTAAAAATTTGATTCGAGAGAAATTTTCTTCAAAAAAGGGAAACTAATCAAAGCAATGTAGCCCCGTTTTGTTTTTGGAAGCATTTTTTCCCCTCTTTCTTTTGTTATAGCCTTGAGTAATTGTGTTTATAAAAGTACTTATATTATTTTATACTTACTTACCAACACCAAATCGTTCCAGACTAACTGGGAAAAGACTGGATAAATTAGTGATATTTCTCAGTTCATTTCATGACAAATATTGGTCAATGTAAACACATTTACTGATGCATTTGTGTTAAACATTGTTGGATGCTACATTAAAGAAATCGGAAATACCTATGTATTTCTAGATTTCTGGTAAATTTGTAAAATATTATGGTGGTTGTAAAACCTTAGTGAACATAAGGATGTGCGTTATTGACACCTAAAAGTAAATATTTAACACAACAATTAATCCAATAATCGATTATTTAAGTACAATCAATTGATATAATTAGTTGAAACATCTCCGAAATCGACGTTATCGATTAATTGCATGATGCTCATAATCACCCATCCCTAGTTCCACCATATTGCTGGCGTGTGTGTCGCTAAGATTAATTTCTATTCAGGATAGGAACAAAACTAGATTGCTTATGGGAGAGTTTGGCATAAAGAAAATTTCCGCCGTTAGTTGCGCAGTGTTTTAAAAAGTAATATTTAATTCGAATTTTTACCTACGTAAATTATAAAACAAAAATTTTACTTAGTTACAAAATTATTTTATATTTGATTTATGGTTATTGTAGGTATCCTGTTTATTATAGAATAAAATAGAGAAAATCTTGTACACATGCTGTCGTATGTGTACATGCTAGCGCTTACCTAGTGGCGAAAATTTATGGTTGCCAAACTTTTATAGGCTGTTCACGGTAAATTGAGCACTTTTGAGGCCCTAGTTACTTTTTCCTTTCGGCAATTTTTTAACCTATAACCACCTTCTTAAATAAATATTGCCATGTAAGTAATAAAACACTATGTGTATATTCCACCGCACTCGGAAGTTAACGTCTAAGGCTAGAATAAAATATATTAATTGTCTATTATTCCAAATGAGAGGACTTCCAAAAGTGCTCACTTTACCGTGAACAGCCTATAGCACTGATCTTCCTAACCTTCAGTAGACTGCGGCACGGAAGGTGGCAGTCGACGCCTGTGTTACTGAGCTGGATGTGCGACACGGCCTAGGTGTGCGAGGAGTGTCCGGCGGGGTAGGGACAGCGCGCCCAGCAGTAGTGCGAGGGCGGCGGCGGCGGCGGGGGCGGCAGCAGCGGCGGCGGCGGGTACAGCGCCGCCCCCAGCTCGCTGTGGTGCGGCCGGTACTTGCAAGGGTCGGCGCTCGACGACGCCTGCGCCTGCGACTGCGCCTGGCACGCCGCCATCAGGCCGTGGAAGTCGAACTTGTAGGCGTACCGCTTGCCGTGCACCTTGCTCATGATGTTCTTGTCGTAGTAGTACCTGCCGAGCACACAGTTGCGTGTCGTGGGTTTATTTATTTTTTACAGGTTAAGCAAGTTGTTTCTACAAACAAACGCAACTTCCAACTTTGCTACCCTCCACATGTATTTGCCATTTTATAACACCTAACATTAGTTATAAAAAAGGAAACGAAATGAATGTAACAATAACTAAACTGAATATTATTTCGAGATATATTACACATTACAGGAAAACTACCGTTTTACCGAACACTTTCATCCGCCTTCCAAGGGAAAATGTAGGACTGGGGGACGCAAACATAACGACTGCTTACCCTGCGGAAGGAACGCGGTCGAGCATGTGGCGTGTTGTTGCTTGCGAGTTCGATTCATCGCTAGTCACTCCCGTTTGTGGAAATAAATACTAGATAGCAGCACTATGCGTGTACAGCACGGGAGTTACGAAAACTCTGCTTCTCTAATCGGAAACGGGAAACTCAAAATTAAATGTATTTAAAGTTACGGTGAAACTATAAAGGGTCAAACATTTCCTATATGTATAGGGTAAGCATTGCTTACCTTGCGTCTATGGGATAAACGCCACTGTGAGCACAACACCCTGTCACGTGGCTGGTCTCAGTGGCGTACGTTGCGAGGTATAGGCTGTTCACGATAAAGTGAGCACTTTTTAAGGCCCTTGCAACAGGCATTAACCGCTAATAAATGTATCTGATTGCAGCCTTAGGCGTTAAATTTTGATGGTTGTGAAATGTATACACTGTGCTTATTGGTCACATTGCAATGCTTATATTAAAAAGCAGTAGGAAGATGGAAGTTGGATGAAAGGAAAAATTTATAAGGGCCTTAAAAAGTGCTCACTTTATCGTGGACAGCCTATAAGCTGGAACTTGCTCACTGTTGTACACACGCAGCGGGAGTCAGTAACCACCATGCAGCCAGTATGCAATTTCCATGCTCTATCATTCTATACTGTTTTCTCATACTCTATCATCCCGAGGGTTTTCTCCGAGTGCTCCCATTTCTCTTGCATTCTTTCTTGGAAACTGAATGCATTCCGACCACTCACAAGTGAGCAGCAAGGGACCCGTTTCACGCTTCCTATGACATCAGCTGCCGAACTACGTTTGAGTGGTGCAAGTGTAAACTAGTGAGCAACATGAGACAGCACTGAGATAACGCCAGCTTACCTTGCAACAGTTCAATACGCGCCACTGGCTGGTCTCACTATAGTTCGTCGTATCCGTCAGCCACCCGTCCGGCGGTCACGTGACCTTCAACCGAACGCAGGGCAACTTTTTCGTTCTATCCGTCCATCCGTCAAATATTAACCAAACTTTAACTTTCGACGGACGGATGAGCCACTGCCTTGCGACAACTTTCCTTAGACGTGAATGCATACTTTGAAATAAAATGCAAGGTGGTGACCCTGTATTTATTTATCTTTGATGGTAAACTAAAAAATTTAAAATGTAAAAAAAAATCAGTTTAAATTTTTTACGTAAAAAATTGTTTTTCTCTTGAAAATGTATTTAAAAACGGAACATACCCCCAACTCCAACTAAAGAAAGATCGCGATGTTAAGTTGTCACACTGATATTTTGCCGTACAGAAAGATCGACGGATGAAGGATTGTTGTGGATTGTTTTCTTCAACTGACGGACGGAAACGACAGATGGATGACTGATTGATGGATGCGACGGACTGTTGTGAGTCCGCAGCTTTACTTCTCTTTATACATTTCAGAACCTAACTTACGGGGACCGTCTACCCGCAGCTTGAATTGCGTCGCAGAGTGTTTGAAATACACGCTTTCTCACGGAACTATCAAAAGTGCGTACAATGTGCTGATCCACGAAAAGAGCACAGACATTAAATGATGCCTCTTGAGTAAAGCTTGGTTCACAAACATCCGTCGCTCTCGTCAGTCGCTCGTCCGTCAGTCAGCCATCCGTTGGTTTTTTCGTCCGTCAATTGAAAGCGACTCACAACAGTCCGTCGATCCGTCGGGCCAGAAAATTTTCAGTGTTACCACCCAACAACGCTTAGGCCTACTTTCTCGCTCACATGCAAGTGTTTTTAATGAATGTAGGCCTAATATTTACATTCTCTTTTCCTGGCATAATTTATCAGCATTTCCTCGGAAAATCTACAAGCATTCTTTAGTTCAATTCAAAGGTGAAACGTAAAAACGTAAACAACTTCAGACAAAAAACAAGTGACTGTTTTCCGAAAGCCATGTTCAAGGAACGATATAAACAAGGCGGTGGCCCATCCGTCCGTCCGTCTGAAGTTAAAGTCTGAGCTACATTTGACGGGTTGACGGATAGAAAACAAAGTTGCCCTGCGATTTGTTGAAGATCACTTGACCGACGGACAGACGGGCGACTGACGGATGAAACCGCTGGTTGTGAGTCCAGCTTAAGTACTTTCAAGACGCCAGGCATAGTAGAAACACTATTTCAGAGCACTCCAACATAGATAAAAACGGAATTTTTTTTTAAACCGCTGTATCTCAAAGTATATGTACGCGTCAGATAAGAGACAGAAAATACTCATAAACCCTTGCTATAGATGTTCCATCAATAAATTATAAGATCACCGCTTACGGTCCCGCAGATACCTTCGTTACGCGAGAAAAAAAATGCGCACCAGTTCAGAACCTTGAGCTGAAGCCTGTATGCTACGATAGAAGATTCCTTGTACGATTCCATGCAAGCTTGCATGGCCACTTGTATGGATGGTTCTACGGAAACTTTGGCCATCTACTGGCTCTTTTCATCGTCGTTTTCGTAATTGGTCGTTTGTGATTTTCGATGGAAGGTTTCCTACAAGGTTGATATTTTAGCCAGCGAGAGGGTGGTGGAGTCAAGCTCAAGTAAATATTAAATAAAGGACACGAAAATGTTTACAGATTATAAAACAGATTTGTGTGAAAAATATGGTAAACATTCGTGTTTATTTAACATAAAGAGTCTAAGTTTTAACAACAACAAAACGATAAAGCTCTGTGCACAAACGTATAATGCTAAAGTTGTGAGTGAAGATTGTCCCTAAAAGGTTTGTTCGCGTGGTATGCATTTTCTACTATCTGAGAGCAAGTGATATTTTTCACGAGCAGTAACGTAGCAAAAACAGCAGTTACTCTCGGCAGGACGACACGAACGACTAACATATGTAAATTAACACGTCCAAAGTAAATAAACTAAATTTTATTTGAAAGATGTTGATAATCATTATTGCCTTTGTGTAATTTACGTGTTTTGAAAATTTTGGTCACTGAAGATAACTTACTTTCGAGGATAGATGTGTCTTAGTTATTTTTATTTCCCTCTGCACTTCTTACAAGCTACCGAAACATATTCGTCACCCTCAAGACACTTCGACGTTTGTAATATTCTTTAGGCGGCCATTTTTTTTTTTAATCTTGTTCGTTTTGAGATTTTTGCTGTACCTCGGCGAGCAAGAGCAGAAATAGCTGGCTGCTTTTTATAGTACAAATAGCAATTGCTACCGCCAACCGAACAGCGCACAAAAAAAAAAAAAGAAAAAAGCTTCCGGTAACACGAACCGCAACTAGCAGAAAGAGCACTAGAATAGCAAATCACGCGAAAAATGCACTGGTCTTTACTTATGCGGTAGCAAGTACAGTTGGATAGATTATTCCAAAGAACCCACCATAACAGCTTGCATACAGGCTCGGGTAGCAGGCCTCGTGGAAGCTTCCGCCCGAGCTTGTACGGAACATTCCATCGAGGCATACAGACTTCAGTTGTATTTCTCTGTTTCAGAAGCGGAAAACAGATACAGGTAGGCGGGCACTTGAAAGGTTAACAACTCTGTAGATGGTAAAAGTATACACAAATATACTGCAGCACAATGTCATTGCAATGGTTACTTTAGACTACAGGCTGCTCGAGGTAAAATGAGCATTTTGAAAGTCCTGTTGAAGTTCTACTTGTATATATGTTACGTATTCTTCCGCTTTATGTAAAAATAACACTGCCATAGGTCTTATCACTTTATTCATGCGTTGGTCATTTGAAACTGAGAAATTAGAAAAGTAAATATTTTACAAATTTTCTTCAATTTTTTTCACTTCAGTAAAAAAAAAAAAAAAAAAAAAAAAAACGCGAAAGGAATAATTTAAGTTGTCACGAATGGTTACCTAACACTTTTTATTCTACGTTAAGATATGGAACTACTTTCCATACATCGTTACCAACTTTACTCGGCGAATGTCCCTCCGTGCGCCCATTAAAATATATACAGGCAGAGGTTGTAACTGTTTTCTAAGGTTCATTTCAAAAGAGCTCTTTGTCGTGAACAGTCCTTATATACATTCTTAACGGCAATTTTTCTGAAAAATTCGCATAGAAATAATTTTTGGCAGAGCTGAAGGTCTATTAGAAGTAGAAAATCATACTGGAGCCAAGATGGGCAAAATTTAGTTCTGTGGTATATTTTCGTGAGTGTTTACGATTGTTGCCGTAAAAATTGACAATTTAATTTTCTATAAAAATGTTTTAGTAATTTTGTCGTGTAGGTACGTGATAGTTTTCCTGGAATATAACATCTTGAAGTCGGTAAGTTATTTAAAGTTTTTGAATCCAATATGCTTTTGTTCAAGCTACCAACCAAATCCTGAGTTTCACACATAAAATATGATTTTCTTTTTGTTTCGTTAACACTTACTTAAGACGCCCGTCTACATAGAGTTTTTTTTTTTTCTTCCGCGTTTGAAGCCGAGAGGCGAGGGAGCGTTAAAAGCGACAATGGCACTCACAGCAAGTGCGCCATCGCCGCTAAACGCAAGGCTCCGAACTGACGTGCAGTGTTCTCGTCGTGCTGCGTGTACCTATGGGACTTTCAGCGACGACCCTATTATTTTATTGGTGGAAAATGTGACTAGTTTCGTATGGATCTGACACGTACATTTTGAGATACAGCGCTTTGAAAAAAGCGTTTTTAGCCATTTTGGCTTGCTCTGAAATGGTGTTTCTAATTAACGTGAGGTCGTGAAAACACTCAACAGCTCTCATCTGAAATGTGTGTTCTTTTCGTACGTCAGTACACTGGACGTGCAGTTAATAGTTTCGTAGAAAAACGTGTATTCCGAACACTCTGCAATGCATTTCAAGCGCCAGGTAGACGGGCGCCGTAAGTCGAAACAAATTCCTATATACTGCACTACGTGTCATACAACATGCTTTAAAAAATATGCGTGTTGTAACGTACATGATTTGGTTATGAAAAAAATTACATATCGACGTAAAATTTGACCTATGCATAATTTATTTTATTAGAACCGTAATAAAAATACTTTTTACTCATTCTTTAAGGACATTGATACAAATAATATGTAGCATTAATTTTATTGTAAAAATAATGAAAGTTAGCACAATTCTTTTTATAAGAAAGGTACAATCTACGACACAAAATTACAATGTTGCAGTTGCATTATCTAGACTAAGTTGAAATGTAGGCCTTCATTTTCGTATCTCAGTGAATGGCGTGTACGTGTGAGAAGTAAATAACATGCAGTTGCATTTGAAAAGTAAGCATTGCTGAAAGTGCATTGAGTTATCCTTACATCCTTCATTATCATACGGTCATTTTTGGACTTGAAATTTAATTATGTGTTCTTCTGCACTTCCAGACTATACGCAATCTGTTTTCACGTCACTTTCAAACCGCTATTTTGGGAAAACGTTTAAGTACACAATAAATGTCTCACCGTTATTGAACGGAATTTTAATAGTTTTCAATATTAGCATAAAGAATAAACCAGAAAATATACTCAACTAGCGCCCTTTGATAATTGTTATTTAGTTACAACAAAATAACGATTTGTACCATAAAAATCTCAGTGTGGACTTTTATTCGTAAGTTCTTGGACATAAATGTGATTTTTTTAGCATGCCTTGTTTTCTGAGATGGTTCAACTAATTTCACTTAGGTATTACAAATACAGTAATAAACGCTAAGTAACATGCCTAGATTAATTCATTCAGTGTTGCCACTGGAAAATTACCTTATATTTTCTTGAATTCCGGACAAAAATAATCTTTTTCCCTGACCTTTTGCTTATTTTTTTTCTGTAAGGATTAAGCCTTTGCATTATTAAAACACATTTTTACACCAAAATATTTATTTGATCTTGTACATAATTGCTCTCTACATAAATTGTAAAAGCATTTTGTTCACCATAATCAAAACAATTATATGAGATTCTGGTAGCGGCGCACGATTGACGATATAACTGCTAAATAGAGCATGCAGAGCCTACCACAGAATTCCCTCACATTTGGCTGACTTGTCTGAAATTCCCTGACATTTTCCTGATTTCCCTGGCCTTTTTCAAATTACCTGACATTTCCCTGTTTTCCAGATGAGTGGCAACCATGTAAATATTAAATTTAGTTAGATTATTGTGGTATTGATTAAGCGGTAAATTGTATTACTTAATTTTTTTAAGGATCAAATTCATTTCATGTAATACATTCACACGCATCTGGCATTTCGAAGAGCATGTCTGCTTTTTCGTGAAACGTGTATAAAGAAAAACATATTTGGTGAGCTCTCCACAGAACACGTTTGAAATCAAACTTAGAACTAATATCCTCGTCTAAAAGTGTATAGATTTCAATGTAAGCAATGCCTAGATTGTTTACTGCATTTGTGGCAGCGAGTACCGTGCAAGTAAATCAGTTCTGTCATAATAGGGCGAGACGTGATTAAACAGTGACGTTTGTTTGCAATGATCTGACAGTGTTACTCGGCTGATTCGTCAATGGCCTACTAATCATTAGGTGTACGACAGTGCTACTTCATTTAATTGTAGTACTAATGAGAACACGTGCCTTCCACTCCTACATTCATATATGAAAGTTCATCATGGTTCCGTCGTAAGCTAAGTCTTCACAAGTTAAAACATCAATGATTAACTCGCAAGTGCTTAAGTAATCGCTCATATTGAATTTTTTGTTACACTATCAAATAAAAATAGTTCAATATTCTCCCATTCGACGAATTTGACTGCATCGCGTTTAAATAGCTCCACTGGAATAATTATAATTCTACTGAATCATTGAATTTGCTAGTATTCATTTATTTGACAGAGATTTGTACTGGTTATTCGTGAATCGCAATGGCCAGACACTACGCATTCCACTTATTCGCCATGCAGCTAACAGCTCATCAAATAAATATTTAGTAAGAATAGTTACACTGATTGAAATCAACGGTTCATATTTAGAGCGTGAATCCTGAATACGCCTTAAAACAATATAAAAATATCGTTACCATTAAAATTATTTGAATTTGTAATTCTTTAATAAACAAAGTCTTAATTGTTTTCACGTCCTCAAAAACACTAAAAGTGTGAGTCTGATATGCCATTATAAAACAGGATGTGTTCGGAAACTCGGTGCCCAAAGTTCAGACATATTTTCTTTGGACCAATAGTAACACAGAAGCCCTGTGCACTTATATCCGGACGGAAACGTATTTTTGTATCAAATAATTGTGTTCAAAGTTGCGGCGTACAACTCTGGAGAACAAGGCGGCGATCATGCGTGTAGTAGGACAAGTTGCATAGGAAGTACAGGTGCACGACGCTAAATTATTATATCGCAGATTATCTCTGAAAATTATTTACAAACTAGCTGTTACCCGCGGCTTACCCGCGTGCAAAATTCAAACCCTAGTTAATTATAATGACCAAGTGCTCTATATTGTTGGTAGTGTATATATATACCCTAAGAAACTGTTCGTTTTTCTGGGATGAAACGTACCCTACGTGCTAATCCAGAATATAATCTACCTATGTACCAAATTTCATCCAAATCCATGGAGCCGTTACGACGTAATTGAGTAACAACCATACATAAAAACGTTCGCATTTAATGTTTTTTTCAGATACATTCAAGGTTATTTGAGCCAACATGTTAAATGTAAAAATTTGGTCGTACTTATCTCATCTTAAAATTTTATTGCTATCCACACGACGAAATACACTCTTCACCGCACTGCAATTAAGAAATTACCCCACCACTCGTGTAAAATGGAAACGTCTTAGGATGAATGTGATTTTGCTAGATAAATCAAATCTGATATGGCTCATCTCAAACCCAAGATTTTTTTATTACTCATCAAGTGCAGTGAGTAAATCCAGACCGGGATGGGGTGTGCGTAAACAATATATTTTAATAGAATGGCTTTCTCTCTACCCAACTCCCCCCACAATCCATCAACAAAAAAATTACTTAATTTTATTACAAAATTTACAAATTTACATACAGATAAAATTCTTCACGGACAATTATTTTTAAAGGAACTAAAACGAACACTATAAGTTGTTCATAAACAGCGGCTTTGAAGGTTGACATATGCTGAAGTACCGACCCGCAAATCATGGATTTGAGTCCAAGATAAAGTATGATCGTATTTGACTTTTGAATTATTGTTAACGTAGAGGGAAATATGTGGTTATTAGTTCATAACCTGTAAAGCGTTACTCAGGTCTAAAACTGAAGCAGAGATTGGTAAAAGTTTATGAATATTCAAGTTTTGCACAAGCGATGTTCAATGTTGTAGTTGCAACATCTCTCACTCACCTTAGCGCCCTGCTGAGCTTGTCGTAGTTCATATTCGGCTTGCTCTTACGCTCGCCCCACCTCCTCGCCACCTCATCCGGGTCGGTGAGCTTGAACTCGCCGTTGGTCCCCTCCCACGCGATGCAGCTCGCGTTCGACGAATCGGCGAGCAGTTCGAGGAGGAACTGCCACAGTTGGATCTGGCCCGAGCCCTGCGCCACCAATCGACTGCTGGCGGCGTTCAGCAGCTGGTAGGGATCTGGAGACAAGAGACAACGAACATTTCCCATCGCACTTACTGCATCGCGGCGCGGCAGCACAGATCGGGCAGCGCGCGCGGCGGCGCTCTGCCATCTGCCGGCTGGAACTAAACTAACAGCGGGTAGCTTTCACAATTTGCACGGTCTCGCTGGATCGGTCGGTAACATTTTCGCAAGAAAGCTAATGCGGGACTGTTACTATAAATTCGTTACTATAAATTCACTTTGCGAACCACAACTCACTTCTTTAATGATTGGCACTCTTGTAATTTAACGAAATTATTATCAATAAAACAAGCAGCCTAATCACTCAGCTGCGAAAGGCCGTGCCCGAAAAGACAAATTCCTTATTTTGTAATTTGTCATTTCGTTTCGGACGTTGTCGACATTCACTCGCGGCAACCCAATATTACATAACAGTGAAAATATTTTTATCTAAATTTAATGCTTGAAACGGAAGTAATATTTCTACAGTCATCACTGGACTGTGGATACTTTAAGAAATAATAAATTAATATTTATACCATAGCGACTTTTAAAAACATTTGTTACGAAATTTATAAATGCAGCAAAGCACAACTTGCTTTTTTAAAACATGCCTAATGTATTGTATGAACAATTATTTGTTTTAAAAACATTTTATTTCAGCATTCGCGCATGTGTTTATGAGAAAAAAAAAACATGGCACTGATATTGTCATTTTGTATTTTTGCCAACAGCTGTTAGATACGAAATACGAAAAACCAAATTGCCAAATACGTCACCATTTTGGCTACAAAATCGGGTCACGTAAACATGTTTTCAACAAAATCTGCTATTTCGAACACGGCCTCAATGAAAACCCTCATTAAATAAATCTAATTACAAAATAACTATGATAATTTTTTTGTTGCATGTTAAGCAGTGTTGCGCAGTTTCTAACGTGAAAGAATAAACACGACCATAATGTTTTGTAATTGCGAATATTAATTTTGATACACAAATTAAGTACTTTATTTTTTTTTTACTTGTATTGATAAAATTGGGAATCAATTACCCTCATTTGATAACGGTTAAAGGTAATCGACAATGCTATAAATGTTGACACATTAAAAAAAAATCCATCAATTGAATAAATATGAAATTCTGTCTGTTCAAGCCCAAAGACGACAGAATATGGACTGGAATCAACTTTAACCCGACACGGATTGAATTTCATCAGTTAACAGATCATTGTTAACTGGCATTTGTAGGCCCTACACAAAAATAAAAGCAAAATGAATCTAAAGTAAGATGGATATAGAGATAGGAGGGTATAGTACTAAAGGTTAAGTTTTTTTTTTTTTTTTTTTTTTTCCCCAATAGCTGGAACAACGCAACTGACTCAGTAAAATGTGCCCCACCAAGTTTTAGTGCAGGTAAACAGGTCTACGTGTTAGTATTTATTACCACAACAAAAACTTTATGTTTGCGTTCTCCATATTAATAAATTAGGTCCCTACTTATATTCTATTACCTACGACTATCGCCAGTCAAACAGTGAGACTAAGTTTACGTTCGTGTGGTCTGATTGTAATTGGTATTAAATTCCTATCATAAACACGAGCACTTCCACGATTGATAAATTGAATCTAGACTCTCTTTTTTTAAGCTCCTGAATTTCACCTTTTAAGTTAGTGAACATTTCGAATTCCATGAAAGATATTTGTTTTGAAAATGCTCAGTAAGTATTTTTAATCGTAAATAGAAAATCAGAATTAAGAATTACAGATATAGCGTATTAACAGATATCTTAGAATAATAAAATAGTATGGCTCTAATGCATACAGATATGAATCTACAAGGCGCCTAGTAGGCCCGTTCTCTATAAACTAAGTAGGTCTATACGGTAGACCCCTATAAAAATATTTTTTTTTGTTCTAACGAATTATGTTCGATGCATATATAACTTAATTTTAATTTATTCATTATACGGTAGGTAGCTAATTTTTGAATAATCAAAAGGTTTTTATGTTACAACTTCAAAGTTTTTCTAGTTCCTTAACTTTTTATTCAATAATTGGAATTCGAACAGACTAACCGAATACAGCAAGTTTCGGATTGTGTAAATATGGCCTTAAGAATGTATGGTGGGTAAAAGTGCCCAGTGTAGGTTTTCGTGAAAATTATGTTGGCATCCCTAAGCCGGTCTGCTAGATGCCGAGGTGTGTGTGTGTGTGTGTGTGTTTCATCTTCTAACCTTTTAATAATTTCGTAAAGTAAACCATATTTTTTTAAATAATCAACACTTACAACTGTGCACAGTCCACAGTAAATCTAAATTATACCTCAGCTCAGAAACTGTAGGAACATCTCCACCTTTATGGACCACGTGACACAGTATAGGCCTACTATGTTGTATTTCAATAACTAAATACCATCCTAAACATAAAAAAATAACTAAAATAAATCAAATGTGTACTTAACTGGCAATAATTTGGTAATGAGTTACTGAAACTGAACTATTACACTTTAAATTCGAATCAGTGGAAAACCACTGATTCACAGTGAAATTCAACTACTCAAATCAGGGAAAACGGTTCCACTTAGAACCAGTGGAAAACCACTGATTATTTCAGTGAATTGACTTATAGGCTGTTCCAGGTAAAGTGAAAACTTTTGAGGACCTAGTTAATTTTTCCTTTCAGCCATATTTTATCCATTAACCACCTGTTAAAATATATAATGAAATGTCAGTAATGAAGACGGTGTGTATGTTGCACCGCACTCGAAAGTTAACGTTTAAGGATAAAATAAAATAAATTTATTTACTATTTATCCAAATGAGAGGGTTTTCAAAAGTGCTCACTTTACCGAGAGGAGCCTTTAAAGGTTTTCGCCGCTGAACATAGGTGGATAGATATGCATTTTGCCTCCTGTGGTGATATAACTTACAACAGGCGTTCTGACTGGCACGACACACAGTATAAGATTGTATGTTATTTGGAATCATGACATAACAAGTAAATTGTTAAGTTATTCTTTGTGGCCACTTTGAAGTAACTCATTTATAACAGTTTAAGTACAACCGAACGGGGATATCCGAATAAAGTGTGCACTAGTTGTTAGAACGCAACGCGTATGAGAAAATCACGCATCTGATCGTTGGTCTGTAAACTATCAAAAAGTCGCCAGCAAAGTTTGCCAAATGCTGTGTAAAGGGTCTGCCTACCACGCCGGCAGCCGCGAACATCAACTGGGGAATCAATGTTAACCGACAAGTGAAGATTTCGTTCGCTCTTTTTTTTTGTCTTTCGATCCCCAGTAATTTCGAACTTTTACTCATTTTCCGTTCAGAGAACTTAAACTAAGTTAATCACAGGGACACGAGGGCAACATTATCTGTGAAGTTTGTTCGCGGTTTTGTCGCACTTTTTAAATCAAACATTTAGAAAATCACTCCATGTTTGATGTGTTCGGTTGTTTCGTACATGTCGTGCATTACAAACTTTTTATACTTGTGTCAACATAAAAGTATCTTATTTTTGTTTGGATTAAACTTTTACTTATCGTTTATCTATTGATAATTACATTAAATTTATAATTAATATGAATGAAAATCAGGGAGAAAATAGGGTTGTCGGTAATACCTAGTAAGAAATAGTTATTTAACCAAATATTATTACACTGAGTACGCATGAACGCGGTCCGTGTAATTTTCTTGGCTCGGTTGAGCTTTGTTTTCGTGAGGCGGAAGAGTATCATGGAAGTAGAACTTCAGTAGGGCTTCAGGAAAATTAGAAGTAATCACTAATGGACGAAGTTGCCTGCCTGGCGCTAGAACTACGTTGTTTGAAACTTGTTTTTATTTTTTTTTTATTTTTTTGGCGAAACTATATTAAACGTGCCCCCAAGTATGCTTAGCTATGGAAATACATCATACCCTAGACGATGAAGGAATAATACTTCAAAAGTTACCACACATGCTGTATATATTATTTTGGATTTGGAGTCGTCCAATATACTTAGTTAAAAACAGCCCTTTCATACCGTCGTATCTTGAAACATACTAACCGGGCACGAGTCAAAATAAGACAGAAGACTGTATTGAATTTTGCAACGAACTTTTCATCAGTAAAATGATAAGGTCAGCGCTGAAAGTCCCATATACGCAGCATTCTACACGTTAGTTCAGAGCCCTGAGCGTAGCGGCGAAGGCGCTCTTGTAGTGAGTGCCAATGTAGCAACTTACAGCTCCCGCGCTTCTCAGCCAAAAAATAATAAGAAGAAAACTATGTAGGCAGGCGGGACCCTTAAGATGAGATAGGCATATTTCCGTATGCCGCTTGTGTCCCCAGCACGGAATCTCTCACCGACAATTCATCTGTCAAATTCACATAGTCAAGGACGAACGCGGGTGTTTACGTTTGGTTTTAAACACTCTTACCTCCTTGTACGAATTAAATATTTTAACTAACTCGTGTACATTAAGTTTGCATTCAGGCTGAAGCTGGTTTTTGCAAGGCGTCCGCGGTAAACTTACAACTTTTGACGACCGCGCATAGTATTATTGCAATAATACACTGCACGAAAAGTCAACACGCCAATGATCAGCTAACTGGATTCGCTGTATTTCTCAAGAGACACGGTGAAACTTAAAACACAATCATTGTCTTTGGGGCCGCGGTGGTGTAGCGGTTGGACTACTCGCCTCCTACTTAGGTGAACCGGGTTCCATTGATGGGAGGGTTTCACTCCCATATTTTTGCACGTGGGAATGTTGCCGGAAGATACGGCTGGTCGGCGGGTTTTCTCTGGGTTCTCCCGTTTACCCCGCCCCTTTGTTCTGGCGCTGCTCCATACTCACCTCCCTTCGTCCTCATCGGGTCTCGAGACCTCGATGTTAAGGAGAATGGTGCATGAAAGCGGCATATTTACCCGATTTTCTATTAAAGTCGTTTCCCGAAGGGTTGATCGAAACGTTTGACTCGACAAGATGAAAATAATAATATTCAACACGTTTTTAAGTTGTTATATATACACTGCCGTCATTATTCTCGGAGCACTATGGAATAAAAGAAAGAATTGTTGTTTTCTTATCTTAAGTCAGTGCTCCGAGAATAACGAACACAGTGGATTTGTAACAATTTAAGAAGGTGCTCAAAATGGTTATTTACGTCTTGTAGAGCCAAAATTTTTGAAAAATCCGCTGTATTAAAAGTTATGACAAAACTTATATAAATATATGGTTTGCGTGCGCCATTCCCTTAATATTCGTCCAGATCTCTCCTCAATGACTCTGTGCGCCCTCGGTGTGAGGGTCACGAACAAGCGAAACTGCCCGCAGGTAGACTATAGGCGGGCGCCCGCAGAACGTGGCCGCAGGCAAGTCTCCGAATTTATAAAGTATGTTTGGTGCGTGGGACAGATCACATGCCGCGGCCGGCCGCACAACTCGAGGACCTTCCGCGAAGAGACGGCGCCCCGGGCTGCGAGAGAGAAAGAGTATTTGGAGGAGGGGGGGGGGGGGAGTGTTGGAGGAAGAGGCGCGAAGACGCTCGGGGTTCCTGGGCTGCGCGCGCGGGCGCGATTTTCTTTTCGTCCGACGCTATCGCCCCCTCCTCTCCTTGCACACTATGTTTACTTTTTTTTTTATGTTATCCTCCTCATGCTGCAGAGGGAAACCCTGCTCCCTCCTTGCACGCGAGACCGACCGTAACAAGCTGGACACAACCGTCGTTAAAGGCTGTTCACGATAAAGTGAGCACTTAAGAAATGAACCATAGAAAAAAGTCACGCCCCTGCATGCATGTATTTTAATTGGTGCACTGAGTGACATTCACCCAGTAAAGTTGGTAACGATGGTTAGAAAGTAGTTCCATATCTTAACGTCGAATAAAACGAGTTAGGCAACCATTTGTGATAACTTAAAATTATTTATTTCGCTTTCAGTTTTTTAATGCATCGAAGTGTAAAAATGAGCAGATTTGTGAAGTATTTCCTTTTTTAAAAGAATTTCACCGTTTCACTTTTACTGACGCATGAATATATTGATGAGGCCTATGGCAAAGTTAATTTTACATAAGGCGTAGGAATACACAAGGTGTATACAAGTAGATCTCAAGCAGGGCTTTCAAAGTGCTCATTTTACCGTGAAGAGCCTATAAATGCAGTCGAGAGCAGTCGTAACAAAGTGTGGTGCGTGATAAACACTATACTCCATTTACGGTCACTGCCAACTTTTCTAAATCCCTGTTAAAGTTCTACTTCCAGCATATTCCTCCACCTCGTGCAAACAAAGCTTCCCGAGTCTACAAAACAATATAATTCATAGATAAAATGTAAGTAAAAGTTCAATTTAACCAAAAATAATCCACTTTTATCTCAAGAATAAAATGCTTGTAATATAATGACATTTTAGGAAATAAACCAAACATTAAATATACCTAGGCTACATGGGGGATTTTTCAAAGGTTTAGTTATAAACGGGTTAATAAACCGTGAATAGGCCATATGTGAATAGACAAAGAATCTTTAGGTTAATTACTACAATTACGTAACTATTTTGACGTGATTACGTCTTTTGCAACCATAATGGGAGGCAATCCAGAAAATCCGATGATAACAAAATCGGGGGATACAGTTTGGCATTGCAGTTCCAAATCTATCGTCTACATTCAAAGTTCAGCTACACCACTCGATTGCCAAATGATCAAATAATATGTTACGTTGAGTGAGGACTGCGAAGCATCACCGAGGGGGAGGGGGGGGGGGCGCAATTTTGAGTTCGATTCCCCACGTCTCATAATTCCCGCGTAGTAGCCTATAACTTTTGACTAGGAGAAGCTACGACGCTCGTTTAAGATTCAATCGACAGCTCTCGTCAAGATAAATCGATTGCGCGTATAAAAACATTTGTGTGGCGTGACAATGATGAATTGTATGCGTGTAATCTATAAAATTAAGAAAACTTAACACAATGTCGGCCTATACTTGTCAAAAAGCCAAGTTGAAATACAGAAATCGTATACGGTTGTAAAGAGCATCTCAAAAGATATCCAGTGATACCCATAAAACCCCATTCAGGACTCAAGTGTGAAAATATGATGACAATATTACAGTAATATTACATATAGTACAAAAATATGTTAAATTGCAAAATACACACACATTATTTCTCAAAGCAAATAGGCTGCACACGACAATCATTTATGGGGAAAATCCAAGCTTCGCTGATGCGTGACGCTTCGTGTCGCCACCTTAAAAAAAAAAAAAAATGCGTGTGCCTTGATTCACTAATTTGGGTGTTTATTCCCCTGCTGGCACTGGGACTCTGGCTCGGTGCATGGTGTTTGGCTACGCTTGTACAGTATTTTTAAGTACGAGGGGTCTACACTTGAAAATCATTTGTGGCGAAACTACAAGCTTCGCTGACGCGAAAAATACAGATTGGTTACCATTCAGGCAGTGGATAGTTTTCAGGCTTTTGTGGAGTACAACTAAAAAACACACATACCTTAACTGTAAACATTCCGACTGTGGGAACTTTTCAGGATATTTGGGATGTGAATGTCGGTACAAAAATCCAGAATGGTAACCATTCCTACAATGGATGCTTTTCAGGATTCAGTAACACAATGCTTTGCTAATAAAATGTGAATGGTTACCATTTCGGATATTTCTGCGCAAGTATGGATGCAAAAATTTCAGAATGGTAACCATTCCGAATGGATACTTTTCAGACCCCCCTATTGCATTATCATATGAAACTTATTGTAAGCATTCTCACAACAAGATTATTAGGCTCTGTACACAATGGAAAAGTTATGAGCAAAGCCCATCCTAAGAATCACAGCTGCAGAAGTAAAAGCAAAACAAACGCACTCGCGTTTGGCAGCAGGTATCTCGTGGCAGGTTATTCCATAGAAACCTCCAAACCAGCCTATACAGAATGCTGCAAAATTGCATGTCCATACTTTGGGGAAACATTCATCACATCTTGAGGATGAAAAAAATGTTATACGAATATAGGTTCGGAAACGTTTAGTTTCTTTACTACAGCTCGTAATACATAACGTACAGTGCATGGCCCGAGGGATGGATCATGTTACTGTGGAATGCAATCGCATATTTCGTTTGATACACGACACCTCACACTATGACACTACACCTAGAACAGCAGGAACTGCATAGTAATAAGTTACACATGTGTGAAAGCTTATCGTTGGCACTGAAGTGAGTGAGAGCGAAGATATTTGGACTGCTCTGAACATAGAGATCTTGAAAGCCAATAAGGGTGATTGAGGTGAGTATGGAGCAGCGCCGGAATGCAATGGCGGGGGAAACGGGAGGTCCCGCCGACAAACGACATCGTCCGGCACGATTCCCACAAGCGAAAATCAGGAGTGACCCGTCCAGGTCTTGAATCCGGATCGCCTTGGTGGGAGGTGAGCACGCTAATCGCTCAGCCACCGTGGCCCCTCAGCACTAAAGTTCAAAATGCCCTCCATCAGCACGAACACATGCATCAACCCGCTGTTGCATGGACACCCGGATGCATCAATAAATCCCTGGAAAATTGCTGATTGTTTCGCAACCCGCCACAATACGGTTACAGAGGATGCCCACATCGTCCACCGCGGTTACATAAACAAGTGCCTTTAAATGTCCCGAGATATAAAAGTCTAGTGGATGCAAATCAGGGCTCCTTGGGGGCTATTATGAGGCTGCCAATTACAGCTGCGATGGCATTACACAGCAACATGATCCAGCCCGCTGGCCATACACTGTACGTTATATATTACGGGCTGTAGTAAAGAAACGAATATTTTGCGAACCTATATTCATATTAAATTTTTTCATCCTCCAGATGCGAGGAATGTTTCCACGAAGTATTGTCATGCAATTTTGCAACATCCTGTACACTCGGCTTGGGTAGCAAGTCGCGTAGAATATTGTGCCGGAGATTGTACGGCACATTGTATAGTGGCGCAGAGCTGTTCACACTGTGGAGGGAAAGTAGTGTAGGCACTCTACTGCAACGCGTAGTAGCCACGCATTGGTGCCCCAACATTGGACAGTTATGCTGCCAATAGTGGACAGGATCTTAGGTTAGATAACTTTTTACGCAAGGAAGTGCATTTAAATGTTTTTACACTTCTACTTACCTGGTTCAGATGCAACTTGAACACACTTAACGGCGGGTCTGTTGTAAAACCAAAAGTAAAACAAACGTGTCCATGAATGCAGACCATCTGATTGTGACAGTTATATTGGCGAATGGTGAGTCAGTGCCAGGAATATTCCCACGAGACGAAAAAGTGATCCAGACAATCTATAGTTATTGGTTCACACTTCACATAATGTATTGCCTGACACATTGCATTCACTGACTGGCGCTTAAAATAAGAGAAAATTCGAAATCAGCCGTACAGATCTAGCTTCCCACCTTACCGTGCAGCAAAAATACGACATCCGTGCCAAAGACGTATTAATATAAAATTTTGAGATATCAATAAGGGTTGAGTTTTTGCAGCTATCAAATAACTCACACTAAATATTAGGCGAAACAAAAGTAAAAATTCGTAAAATGTAACAACTTAATTAAAATTAGATGTTCATCATAATTACCTAGATGCAAGTGTTATGGCACGAAAATGAAAAAGTGGTGAAATCATTTCCTGTGATGCCTACCTAAGTGGAAATACTTTGCATGCTTCAGGAACTCAAGCAAGAACGTATTAAGGACGACACCTACATCCCCATTGAATGTCTCATGGCTTTTATGTACAACGTAGTTATTGAAATTGAGGTGAATTCGTGCAGTGTGCAACAATGAGGCAAAACTGTGGACCTTTTGTTTTACAGTTTCTCTCTAAAGGAGTTTTTATAACAACCTGAAAACACCCGCTGGAGTTATATTTACTCTTGAGGAAAACCGGCTACAATATAATTAGACACAAAGAAATATAAGCTAAGGAATGGCGGAAGAATAGTTCCGTAATTGATTTCCGGGATATCAGCAACTGATAAGCATTAAAATCTTATGTAAGTGTATTAGAGCTACGGCTGTTGCAAATTAATTACAGCTACGGTTGTTGCAAATTTATTAGAGCTATGGTTGTTGAAAACATAATACTGTTTATAAATGTGTTCTGTTGAAATCATTCTGTTCTCTGTATTAGAAACGGAATGTTCTGCTATAGGCCTAGTTACTACACCTATAATTATTGAAAATAACAGACAAGAACACAGCAACAAGTCAAAACTCAAAAGTATAAAAAAAAAAAATATTGGCATAAGAGTGCTGGTTTACACTCTAAAGGCGAGTCGGCTAAAATTTCTTGGTATTGCTTGAATAAAAAGTAAGCAGGCTATTTCTGTGATAGCATACAGTATATTACCTTTGATGTCATCATTAATCCGAGGTGAATATTAACTGCAGTCAGTAATTGAAATTAGCGCTCACTGAATATCCAGTAAAGTAGATGCTACTGAGTGGGGAATTATTGGGATGTACTACAGCCTATAAGGAAATCACGTCCGCTCGAATACTGTAGAAGTCGCAATTAAATTCACAAAACTCTATCACTAAAATTATTAGCAAACGCTGTTCACGATAAAGTGAGCACTTTTGAATTTAACCTTAGAAAAAATTCACTGCCCCTGCCTCATATATTTTAACGGGCGCCCTGACATGTGCCCAGTAGAGTTGGTAACAAAGGATGGAAAGTAGTGCCATATCTTAACGTCGAATAGCAAGTGTTTGGTAACATTTTGTTATAACTTAAATTATCTCTTTAACTTTTTTTTTTTTTTAAGCATTGAAGTGTAAAAATGAGCAGATTTGTAAAATATTTACTTTTCTAATAATTTCACAGTTTCACTCGACCGACGCACGAATAAAGTGATGAGGCCCATGCCAATGTTAGTATTACATAAGGCGGTAGAAGACACAATGTGCACACAAGTAGATCTTAAGCAGGCCTTTCAAAAGTAGTCATTTTACCGTGAACAGCCTATAGTAGGGTAGTGTACATCGTGGCGCAGTGGTAAACCCTCGTACTCGCGTCCGGAGGACCCGGGTTCGAACACCGGTCGGTCCGCCATCCTAATTCCGGCCCTCCACGTTTTCCCCACATCCACCCCCAGGCAACTGCTGAGATGCTTCCTCGCTACAGACGTCGGCCTCACCCATCCCGGCTTCCCTGAGCAAGTGATGATATAGGCTGTTCACGGTAAAATGAGAACTTTTGAAAACCCTGCTTAAGATATACTTGCATGCACGTTGTGTATTCTTCCGCCTTATGTAAGATTAACATTGTCATGGGCCTTATCACACTATTCATGCGTTGGGCAAGTGAAACTGGGAAATTATTAGAAAAGTAAACATGTAACAAATCTTCTAATTTTTACACTTCAATGCATAAAAAAACAGGAAGCGGAAGAAATAATTTAAGTAATCAGAAATTGTTAACTAATACTATTTATTCGATATAAGATAGGGAACTACTTCCCATCTATCGTTACCAACTTTACTGGGTGCATGCCACTTAGGGCATCCGTTATAATATATAGAGGTAGAAGCAGTAACTTTTTTATAAGGTTGATTTCAAAAGTGCTCAATTTACCGTGAACCGCCTTTACAAACAGTTATTTACATAAACGTGATATGTGCAATTTTTCCAATTTCTAGTAGTGTTTTTTAAGTGTAGTTTACAGGTGTCTGATGCTTCTTTTTTGAAATTTGAAGGAATAGGTCTAAGTGGCTTGGCTGTTCGAACTGCCTCAGGAACGACGATTATCTGGCCACAGTGGAGTAGAAATATTTATGTATGGTCGGCACTGTTCGTTCCCGACCCGACATACGAAGCTGTAGAAAGTAAAGAGACGTTTTGTATTGACGTGAATACGTCTATAAATTTGCGACCATAGTGGGAGGCAATCCAGAAAATCCGATGATAACAAAAACGGGGGATACAGTTTGGCATTGCAGCTCCGAATTTATAATCTACATTCAAAATTAAATTACACCACTAGATTTCCAAAGGATCGAAGAATATGATACGTTGAGTGAGGACTGCGAAGCATCGTGTTTGGGGGAGGGGGGGGGGGAAGCAATCTTGAGTTCGTTTGGCCGCGTCTCATAACTTCCGCGGAGTATAACTTTTGACTAGGAGAAGCTACGACGCTCGCTTGAGTTTCAATCTACGGCTCTCATCAAGATACATCGATTGCGTGTATAAAAACATTAGTGTGTCGTGGTTATGGTGAAATTGTATGCGTTTATTAATTTAAAAAAATTAAGAAAACTTAACACAATGTCGGCCTATACTCGTCAAAAAACCAAGTCGAAATACAGAGATCGTATACGGTTGGAAAGAGCATCTCAAAAGCAATCCAGTGATAACCATAGAACCCCATATGATCGAGTGAAGCGGTGCCGGGAACGTAAAATAAACACCAATGCGTCCGAGCGCATCAACGTAGACGTATTCACGCAAAACAAATGGCCGTGTCCCCAACACAGCCAACCCCAATTTTTTACACTTACAGAACTCATTTCCATTTCACGCCATTAACGAATCACATTTCAGTATACTAACTTAAATTTGTGTAATTATTTCCGTGAATTCACGGCATTTTTTTATAACAGTGATTAAACTTCCAACAAGACTTCGGTTAGGTACAGAAATATCTACTTTTCACAACACTTTGCTAGCGCACTTTTCTAGCTCGTTTTTGAGTCAAAATATATTGGCCCACTGCAACTACTGCCTGGCAATTTCAAGAAAATTGACTTCAAAAAGAGGATTAGTAAACTGCTAACCAATGAATCCAAACTACGAAACTGGCAAGGATTGCCCAACTACTCTGCCAGGATAGTCCCAGACGCCTGATGGCGAGACAGGTATAGGCTATTCACGGTAAAGTGAGCACTTTTTAAAGCCCTCTCATTTGCAATAAAAGCCAATAAATATATATTTTTGCCTTAGAAGTTGATTTCTGAGACACTGTGTTTATTACTTACGTGGCAATATTTATTTTAAAAAGCTGGTTGAAGGATAAACTATGTCCGAAAGGAAAAAGTACCTAGGGCCTCGAAAGTCCTTATTTTACCGCGAACAGCCTATACTTTGCAGTGCATTTAAGTAGAAAACCTGGCAGCCCATTTATACCTGCGCGCCCCCAGGCATGCATTCTACCCTGGCTCGTTTGATCCACTCTGGATTTATTGCTTGTAATTTCAACCCTATCACAAGGGGCTGCTGCATGCGGTTCGTGGAACTGAGATTCTTGATGCGCCTACCCTTTTCCTTAGAAGACCTACTTTGTGGGCCTTCTCCGTAAATAAGCACACATTCGTTAAAAATATACATGCAATGCTTTAGAGGTTAAACTGTACTTCAAAAACTCGAAAAACAGTACAGGAAAAACACAATTTGCACCGTACGTTAGACCCAGCTTTGTCATATAGGCCTAATACTGGCATCTGGCCGTAGTAGAGTATTAAAACGTTTCCATAGTGCCAAGAATTAACAAAAGAGACACATTTGCAAGAGCATTGAAAAGAAACCCACACTACCATCGTAATTGGTCGTGTGTAACGTATAATGCAGTAGGTCAAAAATTATGTTCGTCCATTGCTGGAGTGTGTCTGTGTGATAGCTTTATGAAAAGTTATTAGACGCAAGACTAAACTAATGCTTCCTTTTGTGTGTTTTATGTGTAGGCTACTGTTACGAGTGTGCAGCATCTTACTAATTTGGCAATACAACATGTAACGCGTTTAACGACAGTATAGTGTACTAAGTTATTTAAAAGCATATTTCTGCTACACATATTGTGTAACAAGAATCCGCCAGTAAACTTCGCATGCATTACAAAATATGTTTCATATAGATTGTGCCTATATGCAGGATGTATACGTTAACATTATGTCTCTGTTATGCATTCCCGCTCATATTTAAGGCAATTCTTAGTTTACACAAGGTAACAAGAGAAACTGGAATGAAAGCTCCAATTCTGCCTGAATCTGTCTTTGAACTCTTATAAACCTCTGTTTTAACGGTTCGTGAAGAAGCTCAGCAAAGGAAACTGGGCCCTTATCAAATTGGCAGTTCATAATTAGTGCTCGTGTATTTGTAATTACTTTTGCTATTGGACTACAGTTAGTTTGACACTCCTAGGAGGACTTTGTACGAACAGTAAGTTAAACACTTCAGATGGTGCGACAGAATCATACGAAGTTTAGTAAGACGGGAAATGGAATCCCATGGTGGTATCGGGCAATGAAAAAATTACTCTGTCTTGAGCACGAAGAAGAGTGAAAACCTTAACATGTTGCCAGTTAATAGCCTGAAATTTCACAAGTCTCTAATAAAGGTTCATCGGAAGTCTGGGGCATTCGTTCTTTCTGGATCGTTTGATCCACTCTGGATTTATTGACTGCAATTTCAGCCCATTCACAAGAAGCTGTTGCATCCATTTCTGTCTACATGACTGTTATACGAAGCGTTTAGACCACGGAGCCTATCATACTACACAGTCGGTGAGACTTCCTTATTTAGGCTACAGTGCTCTGAGCTGTGGATTTTAGGGTAATACTGGATTTAGCCATTCCATGGCCAAAATTAATTTTTTCTTGACATGTGCCAGCAGTGCTGAGTTGAACTGGCATGTTGGGAGTGGCAAAAAAAAAAAAACACACGGGCCCGGGCGTAAAATCATATACTTACTCGACATATAATAAAGATATGGTTCCTAGTTAGGTTACATCTCTTCTTATATTCAATGAAAGAAAATAATACTATGGATCTAAATGTTATAAAGTTAACCAAATAGTTGGACTTATATCCAGCCCTATTTATAATCTTGAGATAACGTGGAACAATACAAAAATTGTGGCCATATCATGGACTTTTGCCTTAAATAGTTTTAAGGCAAAGGTAACACAGCTAGCGAATAAGGTTTACTAGAAATATAAAGACATATATTTTGGACCTGCGCCTAAACTGGACCATAGAAACATTTTGCAAATACGTGCAATGAGGTGCCGTCTGCATACAAGCGCGCGGACTATTTACCCAGGCAATGCATTTGTACCTTTGAGGCTGTTTAGTTGGAACAATACTTCAGCATGTGACGCTAAAAAAAAGCTTTCTGGACGTTTAATGTTACAATTAGTGAGCATCTGTGAGAGAAAATTTGAAGGCAGAATATCGGTTTGGTGTTTATACATATTAATAAACAGAGTGAATTTATCTTTTCTCCCAGGTACTAAGAGACTGTTTTCAGCCAAAAAATTAACTAGGAAATTTTTTCATTTCGATCGCATCTGTTTGCCTAAGTTTGACTGATCAAAAGATTGATAATCGTTAGGCCTATTGAAATGTAGAAATTTGTTTAAAAATACGAATTAATGGGTATTTATTACAATCAGAGAACTACCACTATATATTATTGTAATATAAAAATAAGACGCGCAAGAACAGCGACTGAATTAATAGCTTGCCTTAAAAACATTAAGCACATCGATGAACAAGAAACAATTACGTGTGCGTCTACTGAAAATATTGCGCTTTTAAACATTTATGAGAAGGAGAGCAGAAACACGCTGAAGGAAACAGATTGTTTTGGTATTTGTGTGAGGAAAGCAGTGAATGCACGATTTTGTGTACGAAGAGTAAGTCACGGATACAATAGAAATGTGCTGGTGTTAATGCGAGAGTAAAATAATTTTTTGCCAAGACTGTGCTAATAAATTAAAATTTAATACATAACAACTATCAAATAGTTTAAACGAATCCCAGTCTAAATGGTTCAATCACAATATGTTTTTAATTGTACAAACATTTTTGTAAAAAAAATGAATAAATCAGAGAAAACTTTACAACATGTTACTGCGAAATGTGTAAAAAAAAAGTTGAATTAGCACACATTACGTAACCCATCAGAAAAACAGTCGTGTATAAGTGAAAGATTAATAGAAAGTTACTTGACTGAAACAGTAGTTTTCAATTACTGAAATCGTAATTCACAAAGCATTCATCCATCCATCCCCTTCCACTTTGTAACAATTTTCAAGTATTGCAAATTAAAATGATATAAAATTGCTTAAATGGTAACAATTTGATAGTGTCAGTGAAATGTCTACAATGGAATTATGTTAAGACTGCTTATTACTTCTACGATTAGAACTCACTGAATTGCCAGTTCTCTAAATTCTTCGAGATAACTCACGTTGTTCTATTTACAGTGAAGAAAACCCCCATTACTATTCTGCAGCTTTCAGCCACAAATGAAGTGAATCCCCAGTAACTAGTATTTCAGTAATGAAGAGCACGGATTCGTCGTTAAGAGTGTTGTAGTTTGAGATTATATATTATGTTCGAGACCTAGAAGTGAAGAAGTGTTAAATACGACCCAGATACGCGCATAAAAAGTCTCTTCGCCATTCACTACAAGGCACTAATGTGGCGTTCAGCCTTTCAGTCCGCAAGATGTTTATTTAAGACTTACAGAAGTGAACCTACACTTCAATGACACCATAATAAATTATTTTAATTCGTGTTGCTTTTCTGTCTAGCCAAATACCTTAAAGATTCTTAAATATTATTTATCCACATTTTTATATCCAGCCAGTTTAATTATAGTGGACAAGGCCTTTTTTTTTTATACTGAAGCTCTACACACAGATTCGATATCTATGCAGACTGCTACCTCAAAATACAGATATAATTTTGAGGGGCTGTCTGAGAAGCACGGGATATGAGGGGTGTACTTTCTGTAAGCCATCTTTAATTACAAGCCATTTGTTCACGTTGTCTTTAGAAAAATATTTTTTCTTGGGGATGTTGTAAATTTTAACAATACGTTTATATACATCTACATGCGAAGGCTTACAAACTTACCATTTTTTGTTCCATGGCAATGCTGCTCAAGACAACAATCATGACAGAGGGTTGTTTCAATTTCCACCTTCAGTAGGGCCACGTGTCCTGGGATAAAATCCCTAGCAAGCCATCGTTGAGTGTGACTTTTTTAAAGTTACCATCATATTAGTTTGGCGTACGACCCTTCTCCGCCATCATCAACCTGACGGCATAACGCGAGGACATGAAACGAACAAAAAAAAAGTGCTTGTCATAAAATTGCGTAGCTTGGCCAGTGCATTCACAAGAGTTTAACTATATTTATCCAAATGGCAAGTGCCGTGTTGTTAAATGTCACAGGTGACAGCCCGTATTAGGAGAATGATTATACGTGAGATTAATCAACATTTTATAGTAATATTTTCTGGTAGGGTTACAGAATAATTCACCTAACTTTAGCATTAATTCACTACGATGTAGGTGCTACTTTTGTAAATGCAGCCTGCAACATGGCATATTCACAAAAAAAACACCCTCCCAAATTTGCAAACAATTTTGTTATTACAGAAATATTCAGCTACGCTCACACATTTTCATCCTGTGCATAGTACATTAAACAAGCAGACGTAGTCGCGGCAAGTATGTTCATACCGAGAGCCACCAAAGAGATTGCTTTTGTCTTACGACTGGAATTATTCTTGCAAGAAATTTTTCAGAAAAAAAAAATTAGTCTAGAAATACATGAACGACTTATGGAATAGCCTGATTCCTGGCGGCATTTAATTCATGCTTTCAACAAACTGAAGAACGACGACCAGTTCATTGGCAGTTTTACGGGAAACTTTTAAAAATGGCTGACTGCGAGTGTGGATAGTATGCTACTCGGCAAATGGAGTCACTGCAAATATGTCGTTGTTACTAAATTATTTCACATGTATAACTGAGCACATTTTGCATCAAATTTAGTTACACGGAATCATAATTTCTTAAAAATAATAAACTAACGAGTTAACTCCACTCCCCAAAATATGAACTTCCTCTAGCACTAACCCCACGTCCTAAGAGGTAAAAATGTTTTCAATTTAATTATTTTTTTCTTTAGCGAACTTGTAGCCGGATTTCAACGGTTAAATTCATATTCGTCCGGTATATTCATTAGAGCTACCAGGGACTCTAGCATGGCTGGCATGCTATAAATTTGTGTAACGCAACAGAACAGTTATGTGAACAAAAAACGAGAGAACCGCGTTTATCGTGAATGCCGTTCGCACGAGCCAGGACGAGAGACTCGCATATAGTTTAATCGCAGTATATTTGCACACTTTTTAAATCAAACGTTTGAAAAATGACCCCATGTATGATGTGTTTGCTTGTTTGTTAAATATGTTACGTGTAACAATCATTTTATACATCTGTTAAAGTAAAGGTTGTTTATTTTTGGTTAAATTGGACTTTAAACTTATATTTTATTTCTAAATTATGATATTTCAATTTATGATTAATACGGATAAAAACAGAGCGAAAAGAGATGTGCTGGTAATGCCTAAAGGCTGCTCACGATAAAGTGAGCACTTCTGAAATCAGCCCTAGAAAATAGTCACTGCTCCCGCGCGTATATTTTTAACGGCCGCCCTGAGTGACATGCACCCAGTAAAGTTGGTAACGAAGGATGGAAAGTAGTTCCATATATAAACGCCAAATAACAAGTGTTAGGTAACCATTTGTGATAATTTAAATTATTTCTTTCACTTTCTGGATTTTTTAACTCGTCGAAGTGTAAAAATGAGCAGATTTGTAAAATATTTACTTCTATAACAATTCCACAGTTTCACTTGACCGACCCATGAATGAAGCGATGAGGCCCATGGCAATGTTAATTTTACATTATGCGGAATAAACACAACGTGCGTACAAGTAGGTCTCAAGCAGTGCTTTCAAAAGTGCTCATTTTACCGTGAACAGCCTATAGTAAGAAATATTTCTCACGCAAAATGTTATTAAACTGAATGTGCAAAAATACGGTACGTTGTCCGTTTCTAAACGTAGTTAAGTTTTGTTTGCACAAGGCGTAAGGGCAGCCTGAAAGTAGAACTTTAGCAGGGCTTCAGGAATGTTGGGAGTAACCGTGCATGGATCATGACAATAACGCCACAGGAATTAATTCGCTGGTTAGATCCTGGACACGAACTGCGAGAGACCGAGTGAGCCACTGAGGAACTCTCTGAGGTGAACAATTGCCATTGATGTGCAAGGCCTGCTTCTAAAATATCTCACAGCCTGTTAATTAACGGGCACATCCTTATCAAGGGGACTACCGCGTCACTTCGCTTCTGTGCGCATGGGCCACTTCTTCTGTAGTCACTTAAAACAAAAATATTACCGATTTTATAAATTGTCGACATCACTATAGGACCCGCCACTGAACATTTACATAAGCTTATATATAGACTGTTCGTAAACTCGGCGCCCAAGTCCAGACATAGTTACTTTGGAACGATAGTAAAGCAAAAGCCCTATAAAGGCTGTTCACGATAAAGTGGGCACTTTTGAAATCAACCATAAAAAAAAAAAAACACTGCTCCTCCTTGCATATATTTTAACGGACGCTTTGAGTGACATGCGCCCAGTAAAGTTTGAAACGAAGGATGGGAAAGTAGTTCCGTATCTTAACGTCGAATAAAAATTGTTAGGTAAAAATTTGTGTTAACTTAAATTATTTCTTTCGCTTTCTGTCTTTTCTAATGCATCGAAGTGTAAAAATTAGCATATTTGTAAAATATTTACTGGGCTAGTAATTTCAGAGTTTCACTTGACCAACGCACGAATAAATTTATTACGATCATGACAATGTCAACCTTACAAAAGTTGGAAGAATACACAAAGTAGATCTTAAGCAGGGCTTTCAAAAGTGCCAATTTTATCGTGAATAGTCTATTCACTTACATCCGGAAACGTATTTTTGTATCAAATAACTGTTTTGATAGTTGCTGCGTAAAACATCTGTAGAAGAAGGCTGTACGTTGATGCGTGTAGGACAAGTCACATAGGAAGTATAGGCTGTTCACGGCAAAGTCAGCACTTTTTAAGGTTCTCCTAAATTTTTCCTTTCGCCCAATTTCTATCTCCCTGCTGCTTTTTAATATAAACATTGCAATGTAACTAATAAACGCAGTGTATGCATTTCACCACTCTCAAAATTTAACACCTACAGCTGCAATGAGATAAATTTATTAGGTGTTAATGCGTTTTGGGAGTGCCTTAAAGAGTGCTGCTCACTTTACCATGAACAGCCTATAGGCGCGCGACACTAAATTATACTTACGCAGCTATGTACAAAAAATAAGCGACACGAATTGCGTGCATAAATTTACCGTGTCTTTTCGCTGGACTAGTTGTTGCTCCTTTTTAATTTTTATTCGAACTAAGGCCGTCCTTTTCACGAAAAAACCCAACACACATCAATAATAAGAGGTTAAATATAAACAGTACAATTCTTTCCCCCGCAGTTGTAACAGGGTTAAACACAGTCGCGACAAAATACAAGTGTATGTGTAATGTGCTCTGTAGTGTATAACAAATATGTCAACAATGTCAAATAATAACAAATAAGAACAATCGTCAATATAGGCATTGTTAGAAGTCTTAAAGGTGGCATAGGTATGGCTATAGGCCTAAATTGCGAACATTCGTAAGAAATGGTTTTTAAAATTGAACAACTGAAAACAGCAAACAAAGTATTTGACAGTTAATACTTAGTCGCATGTTAGTGTGTATGTTTACATGTAGCGGAAGGCTACACAATCGGTAACCCAAAGTATAACTTAAGAAGTGCTTCAGAAAAGTCTTAATTTACCGTGAATGGCCTATACCTATGTTTCTGACGATTTCATAGACACACGACAGACGCATTGATGTTAGTCGCATGTTCTACGATCACGTGACTTTTCACGCGAGGCGGAAGGACCGCAAGTGTGAAAGAAAGAGCTGGCCAGGGCTTTCACATGTGTTTAACCAACGCGAACCAAATTCACCCCACTGTAGGCTATTCACGATAAAGCGAGCACTTTTGGAAGATCTCTCATTCGGAATAATATCCAATAAATATATTTTATTTTAGCCTTAGACGTTAACTTCCGAGTGCGATGGAATCTACATTACTTACATGGCAGTATTTATTCTAAAATGTGGTTACAGTATAAAATAAGGCTGAAAGGAAAAAAAAATAACTAGGGCCTCATAAGTGCTCATTTTACAGCGAACTGCCTATACCGAGAAAGAAGAATGCGCCGCTAACCAGAGTCCCGTAGCATTCGAAATCAGTACGCACCACTGCAGTAAAACCAGCGGAATTCAGTCTCTGTTATAGTGAGTGAGACTTCCCTTACATAAATAGTAAAGCACCGGTGGATACCTGACATATTTCACTTGCTGCGAATTCACTAGCTACGACTACCATCGTGTAAACACGTCACAGAGATCGAAGGCACGTTTCAATTGGCTATCTGGCCTCTGGCCCTGTTTCCTTGGCAGTCACAATGCTTGTGGTTTTCGGAATTCCCTTATTAGTTAGTGTCTGTTTCTGAAATTAATTATGTACTTGTTAGTACGGCTCGCATCTGATTAAGCCAAATTTTCCTAAACGCTCGGCACCTTGACAATTCGTTTGACGTCACATGAAGCGAACTATGCAGTAACAGATGTCACGGTAGTACAAAATACTGACACCGGGGGCGCTACTGTAATGTAAATACCTTAAGGCTGCTGAACAGCAAATGAAATTGATAGATTTTGGGGATGTTTTATAGTTTCATGACATAGCCTATCAATGACAGATTAATACAATTAGTTTATCATGATTTTTTAGCGTAAATATAAGCTTTTGAACTTAAAAGTTGATTCGTACAAATTTCAAAAAGTAATTTTAACGCAAAGTCTGGCTTCAGCTAAATTGTTTCTTGAAGTCACGGAGTACCATGCTATAATTTGTTTCAAATTCGACAGTTGGCTCATATTTGGCAAGTGATTAACTTATGGTCATTTTTACAGTAAATTTGATCTCAAACGTTGAGATTGAAATATAAACGGACCGTATAGCAAATTTCCAAGAAATGGCTTTCTTGGCGTTTTTTATAATATGACCAGTTATTTATAGCTGTAGCATAACGTATTCACAGTGTTGTATTTTGAAATTTGCACGGAAAAAGACATTATAGTACATTTAAAATTCCAATAACATGTTTAATTCTTTATTGAAAATCGGTTTTCTCCATTGTTATACTTTTATCACATTGTTTCTTAATATCGCAATGGAAAAGTATGTTATATGCTCAAAATTTAAAAAAGTAAATTTAGTCTTTTGAACGTACGTCCTTAGTGTGTTATTTATAAATGAACCAGTAACGTTTTTAGACGCGTAGGAAAAGCGAAATCTGTTGAAATGGAAAATAAATATTATTCATTAATTACATTATGAAGTAACCGGAAAATGTAGATTGTAATTATTGATAAATTTGGGAGTAATTACTCAACAACCTATAGGCTGGAACTAGTGCACGTATAAAATGCAAATTCATAATTCATTAGGCTTCTCACATAATAATTATGACAATCCAATTAGGTACTCTGGAAGCCGGAAAATGTTATATAATCGAGATAATATTTTTTATTTTATTTTGAGTAGGATACGGCTTCCATATTATGCTAAATTAAGAGATATGAATTATTTTAAGACTTACTTCTCAAACACATCTTTTTCAGGTTATTTTGTTTTGAGTAACTTCTCGGGAATTTGTAGATTTTAAGGGACATGAATATATAGAAAAACTAATTGGGATAAAAAAAATATTATTTTCACTTTTATTTGTGTTGAGTAACTCAAAACCAAATTAGATAAGATACGCATAAATGCGCAAAAATTGAGTTCGAAAAATACACTATGATCGTAGAATACTTTAAGGAGCTTATGAAAAAATTTCTAAGTTTAAAAGATTTCAATTTTTGCAAATAGAGTGGAAAAATTTTTTGTGTATAAGAACAAATAAGAAAATAATGGAGTTCACTTGTACTAGCTCCAGACCGAGATATTACAAACAATGTTTTGTTTCGAAAAATCCCTACTAATTTCTCACATGGAAATTTCAACTTCACGTCGTTGTTAACTTTATGTGGACACCTACGCTGCTGCGCTGCCTACACCTGAACATTACGATAGCGCTAAGCCAACGCAACGAACTCCATCTTAACTAAAGTGCGAATCGGCTTTAACTGCTGAGAGCGAACAACTGATTATTTTGTGCGGGCAATCAAGCATCGCCCCGTACCGCTCAGTCAAACTAAATGAAGATGAAAGGTTTGAGCGGCTGTTGATAACGAGGCATTGAGAGCCGATGAGGGTGAAACCAGGCGTGTATGGAACAGAGCCGGAGTACTGGAGCGGGGGGAGGGGGAACAGGAGATCCTCTAGAAAACCCGTCGACTAGCGGTATCGTCTGACCACAGTTACTACGTTCTGAAACCCGGGAGTGGTGCTCGCGAGGAATCGGACCCGGTTACACTTGGCGGGAAATAAAACTGAATTGAATTCGGAATATGTACTGTGTGAGGTCGAAATGAAAGATACAAAACTTCATGATGCCGGGGCCGAGTCAGCTCCGCGTAGGATTGTTGTGAGTGGTGAAGTGAGGTTGCCGTGGACGGGTCAGTCAATGAAAACAGAATATCAGCCTTTCAGAGAAACTAATTCATATTAAAGGATTTTATGCGGGAAAACGTTCTATGAGGTGTCTCAAACTACATACTGTAAGTCCCCACGAAACCGCCTGGAGCCGAAGCCTAGGATTGTATGGAAAGGCGGGGGGGGGGGGGGGGGTATTTTTCCATTAAAATTTTTCTGTGAATAACAACGCGTGGTACACGATTTCAAACTGCTTTTTCATTACGAATATCAACATAATAATGAGAATTTTAAATGGTTCAACTTTGTGCTCCAACAAAATATTAAAAGGGTAAAAATAGAAACTGTTGGAATTATATTGAAAAAAGAATAACCCTTGTTCTCTCCACTTTTTTGCATTCCTTTGTCTTGGCCATCAACAAATTACGAAAGTTTTGTAAACGACATTATTATAGGTTTAAAATATACCAACTTGTTTTCTAGATACGAAGGTTTGTGATTTCAGTGGTAGTCAACCAAAGAGTGAACATACTGGACAATAATTATATAATTCATATTACTACAACACAGAATGAATGAAACGAAATACACAGTGATGACGAGATTTGATACTGCTCAGCTATGGTTGATTGGTTTGATTGGACAAGCATCGACAAAAATGTTCATTCGAGCTGAACAAATGGGCGACTGGAATATACATCTAAAACGTTTTCAATACATTTATCCAATTTCCTATGACTGTGGCTGTCTTAACTATGTCACGTCTGCTAAACTGTATTTCCAATAAATACTGAATCTGAAATTTAAAATTACACCTGAAGAATTTAAATTATTTACAGAAAAACTATATTTCACTATCGGAAGAAGTACATAATGAATCATGGCCTGTCATTTAGTCGCATGTGGCAGTGAAATAAATATCGATGAACGCAATGAAGACGAATAGTGGTTTAATACACGAAAGAGGGACAAAATGAAGAAGTAATACTTTCGGTAGCAATGGGAAATGTTGGCAATGAAATTATCAACTGTCACAAAGCTAACGAAAAGAATGGGAAGGGATAATGACAATAATTGGAAAGAATTTTGGAACAAAGACATCTAAGAGATCAGACAGTCTTCTCACATGCTATTGTAAATTTCAACTTCAGAGTGCATGGCACAGCAGTACCAGCAAAAAAAAAAAAAAAAAATTGCTATTCAAAGGAATATTGAGTGTAAATTTAAGGTGAAAATCTATCACAATATTTCAGATATGAACTGGCATCAATACGTACTTGTTTGTTTGACGAGCAAAGCATACGCCAAACAGCAAAAGTTGCTTTGTATGCACTCTTTGAGTCAGTATCGTATAAACATTTCTCGAAACAAAGTTCTATTTTCGTTATAGTTGGAGGGTTCCTGGTGTACCGTGTCACTACTTATCATCTTACTATTGCCATCATAATCACCATTGTCTTTGATGGCAACAGCGAGATTTCTACAAGCACGAACACATGCGAACGAAAAACAACGATGCTTTCAAGAATAAAGTGACGATGTCTTGTTTGATGGATCAAAGATTCCAACAATAAAGCAAGAGAAATTCCTTAGAAATTGCAAAAACAAAGCTATATTTATTTTGTCGCTTAAACTAATATATGCTTAAATAACAGTCTCTCAAGCTACTGATGATGTCGATGCACTGGTAATAAAAAGTGCTATTGACATGTCCGAAACTCACGAATATGTAACTGTAGTTGGAGAATATATAAATATCTTGATTCTACTCGTTGCAAATACTCACCAATAAGATGTGTATTACCTTAAACCTGGCAGAAGCAAAACAGCAATTCGCATTTTCTCTTTCAATGAAATTCTAAATTTGACAAGGATTGTAATAAGTGAAAATTTGTTATTCCTACACGCATCTTGTTATTGCTATTCTACGAAGAAATATACGGCGAATTTAAAATAAAATCTGTAAATTCTTTGGTAAAGCAAGGTTATTTACATAGTCTTTAATCAGTTTTCGATAAAGCCGGTGTTAATCTACAAGAGATAAGCAACGCAGGAGAACGCTTTATGTTGGTATTGTGTACGGCACCAAACAAAAAATACCCATTGATAAATTTAGATGTGCTGTTCCCACACATCATGTCGCTCGCTCCGGTAAAAAGTTAAGATAAATTGGCAAAACTAGCACCCACATCTGTTGTCACACATCAGTACACTGCTATAGAAGTTGGGGACAACTCCGACGTTGACGGAGCCCTTATGTAAGTTATATATATATTTCTGTGCCAACACCCAGTTACGACATAACATAAACTATACTATAAGATAACGATTACGCTTATTTTGATAAAACTACTAATGTGGATGGACAATCTCGGAATAAAATGAGTAGATATCAATATTCAGATTTATAACGACCTGGCTGTTCATATAATTTTACTTGTGTGTCAACGGACATTATTAGGGAATAGTAACCTCGTTACAAGTGAAGTTGATTGGGCCCTCATTGGGGACACCAATGTGAAATAAAATGCACCAATTGCTCTACCTCATTTGCCGTGTCGAAAGAAGTACGCATCACACACATTCGACGATATCTTCAAATATTTTTGTTACCTTAATACAGTATTATTTCATGTACGCGTATAGTGATCAAACCGACATGCGTAATTTTAATAACGAGAAGGTTTATTTGTGCCTAGCAAAACAGACAAATCGATATGAAACCTGCGGTATTTAAGCAACCATACAATAGTGGAAAAGGGGGGGGGGGGGGGGGTCTGAAAAGTATCCATTCGGAATGGTTACCATTCTGGAAATTTTGCATCCACACATGCGCAGAAAAATCCGGAATGATAACCATTCACATTTTATTAGCAAAGCATTTGGTTACTGAATCCTGAAAAGTATCCATTTTAGGAATGGTTACCATTCTTGGATTTTTGTACCGACATTCACATCCTAAATATCCTGGAAAGTGCCCACAGTCAGAAAGTTTATATTCCGGCATGTGTGTTTTAGTTGCAATCCACAAAAGCCTGAAAACTGTCCACTGCCTTAATGGTAACCAATCTGTCTTTTTGGTGTCAGCGAAGCTTGTAGTTTCCCCACAAATGATTTTAAAGCGTAGCTCATCGCAATTTAAAATACTGTACAAGCGTAACCAAACATTATGCACCGAGCCTGAGTACCAGCGGCAGCAGGGGAATAAACACCCAAAATCAGAGATTCAAGGCACACCGGCAATTTTTTTTTTGGATGGTGACACGAAGCGTCATGAATCAGCGAAGCTTGGAGTTTCCCCACAAATGATTGTCGTATGTAGCCTATTTGCATTGAGAAATAATGTGCGTGTGTGTATTGCAATTTAACATATTTTTGTATTATATGTAATATTACTGTAATATTGTCAACTGTTTTTCACACTTGAGTCCTGAATTGTTACCATTCAGGCAGTGGACTGTTCCCAGGCTTTTGCGGATTACAATTAAAAAACACACATATCGGAACTGTAAACATTCCGACTGTGGACACTTTTCAGGATATTTGGGATGTGAATGTCGGTACAAAAATCCGGAATGGTAACCATTCCTAAAATTGATACTTTTCAGTATTCAGTAACGCAATGCTTTGCTAATAAAATGTGAATGGTTACCATTCCGGATTTTTCTGCGCAAGTATGGATGCAAAATTTCCGGAATGGTAAACATTCTGAATGGATACTTTTCAGTCGCCCCATAAAACATTCGTACTGGACTATCGAAACTAATAAACCATATATGGTCCACTGTGCACAATGTTGGATATTACTCCTAGCTATAAAAGCAGAGAAAAAAGTACATATTGTGTAGAATTATGAATGGTGTGATGTACGCCTTGATAGCTCTGTTGTTATAGCATTGACATTTGGCATATAGAGTCAAAGAACCTAGGTCCCACCCTTGGCCCACAGTCAGATTTTTCGCAATGCATAAAATGTCTAATATCAAGAAATTCTTACGTTGTAGTATTCGAGTTAAGTTTAACACGCAAAGAAAGAACAAAAATTAAATGCAATCTGTTTATTACTAGAGTTATAAATACCTTGCGTTTTCAATTAATATTCTAAGTTGACGCAAATTACTTAAAAATTTTAATTGTTTGCTGTTATATTAATGATCAATATAAAAAACCTGTTTGAAATCACGGTGCTACATGCTTTCGATTGAAGCAATTAAAATACAAAAATTGCTTCCTTCCCAAATTTGCCCGTCTCCAAAAGTTTTGGTTGCAGCCAGATTAGCTGCAACTTTTAATATGTCATTTGAGACAACTTAAAGGACATTTTACAGCAAAAATTTTTTTTTTATGAATTAGTTTCTTGTTTGCGATTTCTTCACACTTCTTTGAAACTAACCTTTGAAAAAGCACACTAATAACATGTTTGGTTGTTTCCTTAATATGTCACGTATTGTAAGCGTTTTATACATGTGTTCACATAAAAGTAGGTACGTAATTTTTAGTTGAAATGATGTTTAACTTATATTTTATGTCTAAATTATAATATTTAATTTATAATATATAAATACAAATAGGGACGAACAGGTATATTGGTAACGCTTAGTAATAAATAGTTCTTATGTAGAATATTATTACAGTGAGTGCGCACGAATCCGGTACAGTGTCACTTTGGTGTAATTTTGTACACTTAGTTAAGCTTTGTTCATATGAGGCGGATCAATATCCCAGCAATAGAACTTAGCAGGGCTTCAGAAACTTGGAAGTAACCGTGAACACTCTATATACGAACTCGTCTAGAGAATGACTTAAGGCCATTTGATACGATCGAATTTTTCTTCAAATTACCTTAACTTTTTATTGAATGCAATTGTTGTTGAATTAAATTTTTATTGAATGCATTTCATTGAATGTTATATGACGTCATAGAAACGTCATAATCGGGGGAATTTTCTCTTTCGATTTCTTGAATGTCTCGTTTTCCTTCAACGCTCTCGTTTAGAACTTGTTCTATATTTTCTTGAATCCCGAATTTAAATCGCTTATCACAGCTTTTCTGACAGTATTAATGGAATAATCTCACAATAATACGGCTGTGTGCACACACTTAAAGTTTTTACGAACTTAGGATAACTTTTTTTAAAAGAAAATTTACAATAAATCAAAGGAATTTTGTTGCGAGTTAAACATTTATTTGCTTGTTGTGCATGAATTACAGATAGTATTAAAATTTAATTTTTTTAAACAGGTTTCATTAAAACGTTTGCGGTAAATTTCCACTTGGAAAGTTGAAAGCTTATTGAATGCAATTCATTTAAAGGCGAATGAAGTTCAATAAATATTCGATCGTGTAAAATGGCTTGGGCCTAGGAGGCGTGGCGGCGGGGAGGAGAAAGAGGAGGCTCACCGCCGTAGAGCACAGCCGCCCCCAGCTTGCCCGCCGCCGCTGCTGCCGCCGCCCTCTGTTGCTGCTGGTGGTGGTGGTGTACGGCGGAGGCGAGGCGCCGCGCACTCAGCAGCTCGTCCGCCGTGCACGCGGGCAGCCGCCACATCCCTAGCGACCAGCCCTCGAGGCCAACATCGTTGCCGCCTGGGTCTCCGGCCGCCACCCGCGAGCTGCCCCTCGGCGACACATCACATCGTCGTCCAACACACCTGTGGCTCGCCCCGGCGAGAGTACTACACCCGCCTCTCACCTCCTCGTCGAGCACCGGCCAACAGTTAACACCCGAGTCCAACTCACCACGTTACCATCCTTAAAGACTCACAACTCCGCCGAGACAGGTCTCGTCCGGTAGACACCTCGCAAGGTCTTCTTCACGCCCCGGGTATAGTCCCCACGAGAACACGTCAAATCCTGCTCCAGGTCCTCAACTCCTCGCGAAGCGAACGTCTTCTTCGTCTACCACTGCACGAGCCTCAAGATTCGCGATTCCTCTGTGACCGGAGACGTACGTCGGGACGGTGACGGACGGTAAACTACGACTTTACGGCCAGACCCGCTTCTAGATCTCTCCTGAATAAAAGCAAAGTAACGTCACACGGTCCTTCTAACTGCTTGACGTTCCCGCGGGAATACCAAGAGCTTTAGCCGGCTCACACTTCCCCTCGAGACGAACTGCCGTGTGAACGTGCTACCAGAGAAGTTAAACTTGCGCGATTTCGGAATCCTCGGCGCCTGCGCGTCGGGGACAAGTACTAGCGCCCGCGCGGAGAGACTGCCGTCCGGACAACACCAGAACAACCCCCAGCTTCTCCCCCCTCCTGGGGGCGGTGGTGGCACCCCTACAACTGCCGCCTGGCTGGACCGCGCCGTCCCCTGGACCCCCTCTTCGGGGTGTGCGTCACCTTTCGCTGTGGTTGTATACTTCCCCTTTCCTCTGCGAGGACGTCTGCTGACGACTCCTTCTAGAAGTCAACGAGTATTTTAGTAGCGTTATTGTGGCGTAGAGTGATCACGCTACAGGCTGTTCACGGTAAAGTGAGCACTTTTTGAGGCAGTCTTATCATACATAATAACCAACAAATACATTCATTGTGACCTTGGACTTCTAGTTTTGAGTATGGTGGAATGTATACACTGTGTTAACTGCTCACATAGCAGAGTTAACAGTAACAAGTGTCCGGAGGATATAAATTAATTGGCTGAAAGAAAAAAGGAACCAGTGCTTCAAAAGTGCTCACTTTACCGTGAACGGTCTATAGCTGTGTAAAAGCAAGTATCCGCAGCATGGCATATTTTTTTAAGTCATAAAATGGCACCACAACACACGGTAACTCCAACAGCAGTGGAGATGAGTTGTAACAGGCCATCACGCGCTTGGGGAATTCCTGGCAAAAATTAATAAACATTCAGGTTTTTTCACGGAAGTTCGAGGACTTCAATGGACCATTTGGGAAATGAGGACTTTGTCGGGAATTTCGCAAAAATAAGAACGTTTAGAGATTTTTAGGGATCAGTGACATCCCTGTATCGTCACGGCTAGTGCGCAAGACCAATCTTCGTGGCCTAGCATTGGACTGATTTTCTGACAAAACGACTGTAATACATTCACGGTTACTTCACACTTTTCTGAGACCCTGCTAAAGTACTACTTCCTGGATATTCCTCCGCCTCTGGCAAGCTAAGCTTAATTTAGTCTGGAAAATTTCACCAGAGGATAATGCACCGCTTACCTGCGCACTCAGTTGTAATATTACTGTGAATGAGAACTGTTTATTACTAGGCGCTACCAACACAGATTGTTCTCACTGTTTTTATACGTGTTTATTATAAAAGAAATATAATAATGTGTAAATACAATATAGGCAAAACTTCAATTTAATGAAAAATAAGCTAGCCTGTTTTTACAGAGGTATAAAACACTCGATACATGGCATATTTAGGAAATAACTAAATACGTAATATATTGAGGTGATTTTTCAAAGGTTTGTGTTAAAAAGCCCGAAGAAGCCGTGAATGGACAATATCACAAAAGACGTGGATATGATTTGAGGCTACAACAACGTTTAGGAAACAAGTTCTTTGAGAAGTTTGTATACTTATAACCTATTTTTAATATAATTAGGCAGAAATTAAATCGGCAAAAGTGTTTAATACTTATAAAGTGATTGTCTTTCGAAAATTAAGATATGAACAAACACTTTAATAACGGTTGACCATGTGACTTCGGCAGTTGTATCAGTTGTATTGGAGTGGGAAAGGTCAGTGTTGGGGACATGCGCAGAAGACGAATAAGCGGTCTACCTCATCTTTAGTCTATGGAAGCAGCCAATCTGAAACCGTCCTCGTTTCCCTCTTGACTCACGCCGAAAAATTGAGCTCGCGCTGAAATTTTCGTTCGTGATAGGAGCAGACTTCGCCAATATTTCCCAAAAGTCCACTTATTCACATTTTTAATGCCAATGATTTCGAGGATTTTCAACGCAATCTAGTGCAACCCTCTAAGATAGCTAAATTTACGCATTTGTTATACAATGTGTAAATACAAAAGTTAATATTACTCTAAAATTTATGAATCAAATGTAGTTTTTAAATGAACCGATAGGTAGCACTAAGCTACACTTTTTGTTGGAAGTATAGAAGAAAATTTTAGAAACTTAAAAATAATTTAGTAAAATTCGTATCACGTTGAAATTACTCAATTAGAGCAAAGAACATCGCTACGTCTAGTTTGTAATTGTCTATCATCTATAGATCAGAAAATCGGTATAAATATCACTAGAGAGCCAGCGTGGTAGTAAATTGAGATACCAACTACAGTCCATTCACGGTTTCTTCGGCCTTTTAGAATCAAACCTTTGAAAAATCTCCCCATGTATAACGTGCTTGGTTGTTTCCTACATATGCCCTCTATCACAAGCGTTTTATACTTGTGTTCATTAAAGTAACTTTTGTTTTCTGTTAAATTGAAATATTATTCATATTTTATCTATAAATTATAATGTTTCATTTATAAATAATTTGAATTAAAAACAGGGAGAACAGAGGTATGTTGGTAGCACAGAGTAATAAATATTCCTTATGCAAAATACTGTTACAACAGAGTGCGCACGAATCCGGTGCGTTGTCCCTCTGGTGTAATCTTCCAGACTTAGTAAAGCTTAGTTTGCACGAGGCGGAGGAATATCCTGGAAGTAGAACTTTAGCAGGGCTTCAGAAAAGCCCGAAGATACGGCGAATCAACTATAAACATCTGAATGGTAGCACAGAAAATCTGCTTAAAGGCTGTTCACGATAAAGTGAGCACTTTTGAAATTAACTTTAGAAAAAAATCGCCGCCCCTTCGTGGATATATCATGGCGCAATGTAGAACGTATAGCTCATTTGCGTAAGCGTAGTAAGCACATATCTTGCGTAAGCCTCTTAACTATTCACAATATAGAACGTAATATCACATTTGCATACGCATAGGAAGAACATATCGTTCTTAAAGCCCTTGACTATTCGCGCCAAGCTTTTATACACTAAATATAAATTTATGCAAACATATTAATTTGTAGTAAAGTTTATTACGGCTGTTCGACCACATCTTGAAAGTTCTACGAATTGTGTAACTATTATAATTATTTTTCTCTTTTTAGTGCATTTATAAATAAAAGGTTGGTTTTGAAAGTTTTATTTTTTACATTTATTTTTTTTTCACTTTTTAGTCTTCAACCATATGTTTGTATCACGAATATGGCTTTCCCTTGCTAAGAAAGATCCCCATGATGTATCGTGATCGACCAGTAGCTTGCTTTCATTCCGATACAGGATATACTGTAGGAGCAAACTATAACAGTTTTCAGAACCATTTGCCGCTACAAAAAAAGGCACGCGCACAACAGCAGTGACACTTCTAATCTCCATTTTACTGTCACTCGATTCCGTCAAACAAACTCGATACAATGTTTACTGCATGTAGTTGTAGAGTTCCTATGGCCACCTTCCGGCTCCATCATCAGATCAGCTCAGTGGCACCATCACATTGTATTGCCATCGGAACTAAACATATATGTGAAATTTCAGCTCAATTGGATGATGGCAAGTGGTTTAAAATCGACTTGCAAGATTTCACCCGAACGTACAAACACACAAACTAACAAGGCAAGTTAAATAAAAGCTTGTAATGAGCAAAATTATAAAAAAATGTACTTTTCTAATAATTTCAGAGTTTCGCTTGACCGACGCATGAATAAAGTGATGAGGCCCATGACAATGTTAATCTTACATAAGACGGAATAATACACAACGTGCATACAACTAGATCCTTAGCAGGAATTTCAAAAGTGCTCATTTTACCGTGAACAGCCCATACAAGTGAAGAAACATACCTAAGTCTGTTTGGCGTGTTTGGCATAAATTTGAATCAAGCTTTAGTCGTGACAGAAAGAAAATTCTGGTCTCATGTCTGTTAGCTTGCGGGCGACATCCTCGCTCCATCTCTTCGCTGCTGTGAACAAAACCCTCGTCACTGATATGTGCTGTTCAAGGAAAACTGAGCACTTTTGACAGCGCTGACAGACCCAGTGTACCCATGTGCGTGCATTAAGTACGTGTAGGTAATTTTTTGGTCTGTACTGCACACTGCGAAGTTCAGTGACCAATGATCATGCCTGTGGGTAAAAGATTCGCAACCCGTCTTACTGCACTAGGTCGTGATTGGTAGGGACACCCGAATTTCGCGAAAATATTTCACAACCAGTTGTATTTCATAAAACTTTAGCTCAGATCCACTTTTATGATTGGGTGCTATAGATGTGCTACACGTCTTAAGTGTCTACCCACGAATCAGAGACCTACCATATCGGAGTAACTTAATTCTGATTGGCCAATTAACTAAGAAGATGTCTGATCACAGCCACACGTCGCCAATAGATCAAAAGAAACTGCTGGTACGCTCGTAGGGTATTGAAGTCTGGCATATGCGTGAATATTTTCCGAAATCCGGGAGTCCCTAATAATTGGTTAATATTTGGCCTATTACAGTAGCCGATCGTATAGCCTACCACTGGATCTGACAACGCAACAAGTGCTGTATCGACTTAAGTACAGCACGCATCATAAAATGTTTTGTTTTCAACACATGAAACCGTAAATTAAAGTGGATCTGAAAGGGTTAACCTACTTTTATGCTCATTGTGTATTATTCCACTATATGTAAAATTAACATTGCAATGGGCATTGCACTTTATCCGTGCGTCGGTCAGGGGAAGTTGTGAAATTATTGTTAAAAATATCTTATTTGTTATGTAACACACTTATATTTACTAAAACAATCATAAAATAAAATAAACAATTTCAGTTTTCACAGATATTTACTTAACACTTTTAATTTAACGTTTAGACATGGAGCTACTTACATTCCGTCGTTACCGACTTTACTGGGCGCACATACCACTCAATTTCGATGTTAAAATATATATGTAGGCAAGGGTAGTGACATTTTTCAAATGTTGATTTCAGAAGTGCTCATTTTACCGTGAATAGCCTTTACTAGGTGCGACAGAAAAGGGAGAAGGTGGTGTTATTAACCTCGTTGAGACCGACGATGGCATAAGGCAGCATTTTGTTTACTAAGATGTATCTCTTTGAACGATGCCCGCAGTTGCCAAGTGACATCGTGAGCAAATTCTACAGAACGTTCACAGAAGTAGTTGGATGCTGGTTTTCCTAGCAGCATTGTCTCTCAGCTTTCATCTTTCTCCCTCACGTTACTGTAGAACGATATAATTTAAAACCACGTGTTTAGATGTGGGGCCAAAAATGTTGGTCTCCTAACCATTTAAACATTTTTGTAGGTAAAAGTAAATAAGAATTTGTATCTGTATCATTTTTGTTTAATATATTTAATGTTACGGGCTGGACAGGGTTAAAAAACAATTAGTACGCTATTATTTTACCATTTATTCACAGTAATCGGACTGATTTCAGTTGCCATATAAATTTAAACATTGCTCGTTAAATATAAATTTGTTTATTTTATTCAATTCAGTTCCGGCATTATTGTAAGTACTAGAGTCATTGTTTACGCTAGAATACCACGTGCAAATACTTTCACGGTTTTTATGTCCGAGTTAAAAAAAATTAGCCGCGAAATTGGTAGAAAGTTGTAGTTGCTTCGCCACAGTTTAAAATATATATTTTTTGTATTTACGTATAACCGAGTAATAGCAGAAGAAGACAAACGAGAAGTCGTAGTAAATTGCAGAGTATAGCTCACTCATTGTAGCGTGAGGGGGCCTTAGTTCGACGGCCTGCCTGAACACACCGTCACTCACGAGCGGTAATCAAGACAGCCGGTTGCCTCTATAGGAATGCGCGTTGCCAAACCCCGGTAAGCAGGGATCCCCTCTGCCAGCCAGGGAATCAGGCTATGTTGCGTTATGCCACGCCGATACGAGGGCAATGCAGGGCGGCGGCTGGCTTCTTTCTCCATGCGACCGAGATGGACGTCCCAAGAAGCCTGTTGTGCCGACCGTCCTAAATCGGCATACTTCATCAGCCTCCGGTCACTTCGCAAGGTGGAACAAATACCATATAAGAACGCAACTCTCAATAAGGTAGTTGATGTAGTTAACGTAACAATTCTTCCCCGACCTTTTGGTAATTTATGTAATGTCCGGATGTTTTATTATACAACCACATAGTAACCTTCAGCTCTTTATAACTTGCGCTACCATCTTTAGATATCCCCAACCTTAACATCAAGTACAATATAAACTATAGGTATAGCATTAATTGTCCCCCCGACTTCCGTTTATGAACTGTTCGAACTATACTCCCCTTAAGAAAGTATAATAATATTCAGTTACAGCCTACACAGTAAAAAATTTCTGTGCTTGTCACAAACAATTCTTTGAAACTAGTTGCCAAACATTTTCGCGTAACTCTACAAAAATCCTTTTATTTACAACGCACTAGTTCAGAAAATCTACAAAACTGTGTATGTAGCTCAATATTTATAATAAAATTTAAGTCTATATAATTTGTTAGTTAGAATTCAATATTAGTTTCACACATTCCCCGCTGAGATTCTGAGAAATTTAGTCTTTATTATTTGTAGGGTTACAAGAATATCTTTGGCAATCAGCTGCAAAAAAAATTCTTATTACAAATACAGAAATTTTTTTTTACAGCGTGGTGTAAAATTCTTATCAAGATGCGCGTGTGAGTAAGAGGCATATAAAATAACGTTTAGAGCCGTTTTATAAGACCGAAGTTAGCGCAAGCAGACTGTGACTCGCTAGGTTGTTAAAATAACACTGTGTATTACTAATTCACAGCTATGTAGAATTAGGAAAGCATATATATGAGTCTTAAATCTTCATTTGCGTGAATGTTTATATTGGTGTTTTTTTTTAAATCGTTCACTTTAAAAATTAAATTTACAGTATGAATATCTGAAGTTGTGGAATTTGAACTTTTAAAAATTTTACAGTTTCACGCAATCGACTCATGGCCGGAAGATATTAAATTCATAACAACGTTAATTTTATCTTTTGATGAAATGATAAAACTATCAACTGAAGGCACAAAGGGACTTACAGCAGATTCCTTTTCTCGTAATAATGCTCTTCACTGCCGTCCGATCACCAAATGTTGCCTACCCACGTAGGGTTACATCGCACCTCCGAAATTTTGAGTGGCGTTTTTTCGAAAACGGTTTATCGGAGCGAGTTCGGACAATAGAACCTTTTGTCTTCATTTTGCCACGGTGAGTAATAATTTGCTTCAATTTTTTTATTGCCAACTGGTGTTCGAAAGCTAACTGCGAAAATAGGGTGACTACCCCTACTTAAGCAATAAAGGGAGGCGATTTGACCAACCACGTTTTTACAGATTCACAATCTCCGTTTCATGAAACAGATTCCGATTTTTGTTGCTACATCTGAAGTACTACCTGATATTTTTACATTCACGCATTTCAAACTTTGATTTTCAATGTAGCATACCCCCCCTTAATATTCACCACACTACAGTGTTTGTCAGTGTATACCCCGCCTTATTTTTCATAAGGTATCCTCTCCCGGAGATTGGCACATGAATTCTGGTCAACGTTGTATAAGAAATACGTGATTTTCAACGATTCACCATGTATAATCCTAAAATTCTCCTACGTGATTTTCGAAGATTCACCAGGTATGATCCCAGAATTCTCAGGTATTTTACTCAGTGCCTTCACACCATTGGTTAGCTACAATCATGCGGTAACTCTGTGATTGGCTAGTCGGTGGCCGCACAACGTATTAATGGTGTGATACGAATGCTTAAAAGTCAGTATGACGTCATAGTGTTAACATACTCATATATTATAAGCAGTAGGGAGGTCAGCTGAGAGGCTTAGTTTTACAGCAGCTGCCGTGAAAGGTGGATCGTCTCTGCTACATTCTGCACCTTCGCATCTAAGTCTTATTCTGCATTTGCGAAGTTTTCGGACACTTCACAGCTAATGGTAGCTACGGCAGTGCTATCGACTTCTTCGAGAGTAGCATCAGCAGTGCATCGACTTCTTCGGGTGGGTAACCTACATAAGCTCCATCGGCATCACGACCCAAGCCAACATTGTCAAGACTTCGATGCATGTAGTGTGATGAAGCCTTTGGGAATAGTAGTAATGTTAGACGACACAAAAAGCATCAATGTAAGATGTACCCGCTCCTCAGGGCATATAGGTGTGAGAAGTACCTTCGTCTGTTTGCTCGTACTGACAATCTATACCAATATTCGAAAATATGTAAAGGACTTGTTCCTCCGCCAGCAAAACAAAAATATGTGTTGTCGTCACCACAAACCTGTGACGGACTTACATGTACTGCTGTGTACAGTGATGATGTAAACATGCCATCGCTAACTTGTATAGTAAGTGATGATGCAATGGTGCTACCATCAGTAAGTGAGGATGTGTATGTGGACGGTATGGACAATTTGCTGTCGATATCGGGTTGATCGTGTCGCTACTGTGGTACAGTAAAAGTAGCAATGCACGTAGGCATGAGAAGAGTGGTAAATGCAGGGAGAAGACAGGATGGGCTTATTTGACTCTTGTCTGTCACAAATGCGGCCGTAAGTTCAAGTGTTATGAAGTACCAGGCGTTCCAGACAACGTGAGACGTGAAATACATAACCATCAGAAAAAACTATGATATGAGTCGTATGATAGCCATGTCAAACAGTGTAAACCTCATGATCGAAAACCTGCCCATATTCTAGGCAAACCTAATGCCAATGGATTTTGTCTGAAGCATTCTGCCTTCAGGGGTCTTCTGAAAGATTACGTTGCCCCGATTCTGATAGCTTCGTCGAAAGATGTTTGCTCGTTCCTGTCAAGTAAGAAACAAAATTTAATGAACCAAACTTACAAAAGAGATTTAAAAACAAGGGCCGAAAAAATATATATGGCTTGAATGTATCTACTCGAAACGAGAACCGAACCAGGACAAACATTGCAGAAGTGCATTCAAGACCCAGAATGTACACATCTGCAATGTATATGACATAGAAAAGAGTGTAGATGATAACATACAAAACATATGTTGCGAGGAAGAAGAAATGATGATGAAGGGTTCAGGCTGGACACTCGATTAGGTGGATTATCTGCAGCTCAGGACGAGTGCATACCAGCCTTTTACGAAATAATGTGATGCCCTGTTATTGCCTTCGAAAAAATCTTCGCAAAGAAATATTTGTATGTAAAATTTTGTAAATATTATATATATATTTTTTGTGTGTGTATGTGTGTATGTATACACACACATACACACACATACACACTAAGCTGCATTTATTCATTTTATAAAAACACTCCACTCGATATATAAACATTATTTTAAAAAGTTTTTTAAAAAATAAAAATAGTTGAATTTTAAAATACACAAATAAAAATTAAATATGACAGTTTACGTACTTGGCAGGCATGGCCAATGTCACCATTCGGTACACGCCGATAGGAGGCGGTATAACCGAGAAATTAACGCCAACTATGTGTTGAAAATATAATCTAATTTGGAGGGTGCCATCAGCGCAACATGCACTAAAAAAACACACACACAAAAACAAATACGACGGTCGCCTGGTGGGTGAATTAATATACTAATGCCACCTAGATGTTGAAAACATATTTAATACAATATGGTAGTCGAACGAGGGTGAGAGACAGCCTCCAATATCAGTAATGCATAAACAAATGGAAAATGAAAAAAAAACCCAAGACAATGGCATACGATAGAATGAGTATAGTTTTGGGGAGGGGGGTGAGGGAGTCAGTCGTCTGCTGGGCGTAATGCTAGGGAGACCTCCGGAAATGTAAGTTCATTAAAATAAATTTTGTAATAATACACTTTAAATAATTTTACTAATATATATTAATATTTCTGGTATATTTTAGAATTATTATTTTTTATTTTTAATGATTTTTTTGAGATTTTTGTTTTATGGTAATGTAAGATCATGTGGTCAAGGTCACCTCATCCAATATTGTGGTATTAAGTCAGTAACGTTTGATTGCTGACTTTTATGGATTTTTCTCGACTTTTTGTTTTCAAGGTCATTCAAAGTCATGGGGCCAAGGTCAAGGTAACCTACATCCAATATAGTGGCAGTAGTCTGTCATGTTATATGTTTGATGATTTTTATGTTTTTTGAAATTTTTTGAAATTTTTAAAGGAAAATAGGGGAATTTTTGTGGATAAAAGAGAAATTGTTAGGGAAGAATGCCTGGTGGGTAACAATAATTTTAAAATATTTAAAAATAATTTTTAAATAATTTTTAATAATAAAATTTAAATAATCATATTTAATAATATATTTTTCGGAATTTTTTAGATTATTTATTTATTTTTATACATCTTTTGGAATTTTTTGGATTTTGGGGTTAAATGTTATGGGGCAAAGGTCATGGGATTTGAGTCCTGCTCTCTTGGCTCGGAGTCACAAATCCTGCTCTCCTGCTCTGAGAAAAGGGAAATTTTTTAGGGAAATTTAGTCTGTTTTGAGGGAAAAAGGGTAATTTTGAGGGAGACAGGGTTAAAAGGTGGCCGCCAGTCGATCGGAATGACAAAACACTTTTTTTCCCCTCTACTTCAGTGCTTATTCAGTGTATAGTGAGACATTTACTACAGTGCCTCAGCAGTCTGAAGTTATGTACAAACACGTTTATAGCTCAACAACATCAGTGTCGTACGGAAACGGGAGGCCCATTGATGATTCTTCATATCCGAAATGATTTGTTAATTCACACACGGGGTGTGAGTTGAATTAATAAAACACATATTCAACTAACGTCGTGCATCTAAGGCAACATCCAATTCCGCCTTGTATATAATTCAGCCTACATATATTTTAGATAAACCAAATAGTATTATTTACACATTTCCGCCACTGTGAAGTAAAAAAACCGAGCAGCAGTCTATATTTTCTTATGTATTTTATTGCATATTTAATGGTATTATTTATTATATTGTTCTTACATTAACATTTGTAATAGCAATAAAGACGCCGTTATTGTATCGCAAGAAAATATTGATATATTAACATTTCACTCTTGAAAACGTTAAAAAGTTACAATTCGTTTTCCCTTGCTCTAATGTTCACTGTTAAACAGCACGAAACGGAGGAACACAAGTGCTTTTTAATTTTTTCAAACGCTCAAGACCTAAAATAAAATTTCATTTCGGAAGACAGCAGAACTTAGTTCTTAACACCGTCCTTTCCCAGAACATTTATATCGCCTAGGGGACATGGAACATGCTGTCATGCAGTAACCGTTTGAGAAACTCAGTCTTTGGTTCATCGAAGATCCTGTGATGATTGTGTTGTAACTATATTGATTGCTGATTCAAAACATGGTGCTGATTGGGCTGATTGAATAGGAGCGGAAATACTTCATTTTGACCATTTGTATTCATCTCAAAGCACACACTGAATGCAGCCTTTGGATGGTGTATTTCTGAAGCCGTTTAAAATATTTTATCAGTCGTAGTTGGAGAGGCAAGTTTCGTTGCATGGCGGTAGAGTGGTTAACCACTTCCAAGTAAGGGCGCAGGGCATGTCTAATGCCCTGCGTGGATTCGAGGCAGTGACCCTAAAACGACATCATTGCAGAGTATGTTTTCCCTTGAAAAGTATACTGGGAAACATAGGAGCAGGAGGGCAGATAAGGGTGGGAGAGTACTGAGATTTGCAGATCTGAAACTGGTGCAACCTGTGGCACTATGCACCACAAGGAAAAGTAAAATTGGTGAAATGGCTGTGCTTACATGCTTGCCGTTGGTCTAGGCAGAAGTTTCGAGAGTTCTTATGACAATTCGGGACGAAAGTCTACAAACTACGGTCTTCTCAAAAATTTGGGTTCAGCTGTGTTGGGGACACGGCCGTTTGTTTTGTGTGAATACGTCTACGTTAATGCACTCGGACGCCTTGATGTTTATTTTACGTTCCCGGTACCGCGTCACTCGATCATATGGGGTTTTATGGGTATCACTGGATTGCTTTCGAGATACTCTTTTCAACCGTATACGATTTCTGTATTTCGTCTTGGCTTTTTGACGAGTATAGGCCGAAATTGTGTTAAGTTTTCTTAATTTTTTACATTAAACGTATAGAATTTAACCATAACCACGCCACACAAATGTTTTTATATACGCAATCGATTTTTATTGATGAGAGCTGTCGATTGAAACCTAAACAAGCGCCGTAGCTTCTCCAAGTCAAAAGTTATACTACGCGAAAGTTATGTGACGCGGCGAAACGAACTCAAAATTGTCTCCTCCCCCAACCACCGCGTGTGATGCTTCGCAGTCCTCACTCAACGTAACATATCCTTTGATCATTTGGCAATCGAGTGGTGTAATTGAATTTGAATGTGGACGATAGATTCGGAGTTGCAATGCCAAACTGTATACCCCGATTTTATCATCGGATTTTCTGAATTGCCTCCCACTATGGCTGCAAATTTAACGACGTACTCATGTCAAAAGCTACAAAAGGAAGAAAGAATACTAAGAATGCCGGTCTTGAAATGTGGCCAGTAGAAGCGAAAAAAACAGTCATACTCTAGTCACGAGTCTAGACGGCGAAACTGTAAGATCGACACCGATGAGGATAGATCCGTTTCCCTATTCAAAGTCAGACGCAGATTGCACAGTTTGATCCAACAAACACCTACAAACAAAGAAAAATTGGAATAGAGTTGTTACAATTTTAAAGCTGTTAAATCACTAGATGTGTGATGTTTAGAACAAAGAAAATACAAAAATTTTATACATGAGTGCTTTGTTTATACAAATTCTCAAAGAGTTTAATATATAAATGTTTTCTTTTAGCTGTCCCTTCTTTTAGACTTTAACTTGAGGTAATGTCGTATTTCCTATTGTCAATTCAAAATAAATTCAAAATAATACATTTCTTCTAACTGTTTTGTTAATGGTTTACAAAATTTTAAAAACTGTCTTTTTTTGTCAAGAAAATGTTAGCTTTTTTTTATAAAATGCATTTGATTATTATTGGTTTCAATTTTGAAATTTTATTTTCAATGATTTATAACTATAAACCGAATACACGTAAATCGGTGCTTCTAAAATCGCCAAGTAGACGTAATTAGGTTCGACTGGCAGGCGAAAATAGGAACCACTACTTTGCAGCCCCGACTTTGTTTTTTCGAAAATTTGTAAAGTTAACCTAATATCTGAAAATTTAAATATTTAATATTTTCACTATCATGGTCGATTCAGAGATGGTCTTAGATAGTTTACATATTTTATAATTTTTTTTTTCCTCATTTGGGCGGATATAAGGTCAAGAAATAGTGTCGGTGGAAATTCGATGTTTGTTGATGCGTTTTTCTCGGGATATCTCGTCTCGCCACCCCAATTGATGCTTTATATCACTGCTCATTTTATTTCAATTAAAAAATGAGAGGTCCCTAGCGGTTATAGTTAGAAGTCCTTCGAATAAATGGGTATAACCTTCGCTTTATACGACTCAACTCTTGCACGAAAATTAGCTGTTCGTCATTGGCGGTTTTAACAAAATTTTATGCTATTATCTACTTGGTTTTTGGCGTCTGTTGTTTGCACGTGCAGAGACGCCTGCAGGCTTGTAAGCGAAAATAGTCACTCCCTCTGATTCGGTGGGTGAGGAAGAAGGGGAGGGAGTGGGTGAGAAAGGGTAGGGGCGATAAATGGGCAGAAGATCGTGAACCGCACCCCAGGGGGCAAGGATCCTTGATCCGGTGGCAGCGGTCAAGGATCAGACGCGCTCCTGGGTGGACCTTATAAATATTTGACGTGCCAAGGGGGAGGAAAGAGGGATTTTTGGACGGGATATCAGGCTGATCCCTGGCGCGGGGTCGGGGGTCGATGCGCTCTTTAATAGCGTCCCCATGGTAATGCGCGCCCATCCACGGGGAGACCAGGGAGTTTCATTACTCGCCTTGACGAACTGCGCCATCGCTTGTGGCCTGCTCATCAGGGGCAGCCAAGCACGAATTTAGAAACCGTGAAAGGTGGGGGGCACACAGTTATTGAGCGGGAGAAAGAACGTTTTCGTATGCTGTTTAAGGTTGTTCACAGTTATAAAGCTATTCACGGTAAAATGAGCACTTTTGAAAGCCCTGATTAAGATCTACTTGTATGCACGGTGTATATTCTTCCGCCTTATGCAAGATTAACATTGGCATGGGCATCGTCATTATATTCATGCGTCAGTCAAGTGAAACTGTGAAAATATTACAAAAGTAAATATTTTTTGCAAATATGCTCATTTATTCACTTCGATGCAGTAAAAAAAAAACAGAAAGCGAACGAAATAAATTAAATTATCAGAAATGGTTAACTAACACTTTTTATTCGACGTTATGATACGGAACTACTGCCCATCCATCGTTACCAACTTTACTGGGTGCATGTAACTCAGGGCGCCCGCTAAAATATAATGCATGTATGGGCAGCGACATTTTTCTAAGGTTGATTTCAAAAGTGCTCACTTTATCGTGAACAGTCTTTAAGTGAGAACCTCTGAAATTGATCTTTGAAAAATATCACTTATCTTACCCACGCACATATTAACGGTCACATTGACTGACAAACGCCCGGTAAAGTTGGTAACGACAAAGAGAAAGTAGTTCTATGTCTTAACGTCGAATTGAAAGTATCAGGTTTTGTGAATACTGGAATGATTTCTTTTGCTTCTGTATTTTTAAAGCACACGATTGTAAGAATCAGCAAATTCGCAAAAAAAAAAAATACTTTCCTAACAATTTCCCAGCTTCACTTGCCCGCCGCATCAATAAAGTGATCAGGCCCATGGGAATGTTAATTTTAAATATGGCGGAAGAATATACTATGCGCAGGCAATTAGACCTTAGGTAGGGCTTTTAAAGTGTTTAGTTTACCGTTAAGATCCTATAGGCACGTTCTTTCTTGCTAGTTGCCACCTCTTGTACCTACCCAAGTCATAACATTGCAATATGATGCAAAAATCAAATTTTGGAAAATTGTATTGAAATGTAAAGAAATGAGATAATACATTTACTCGTGGAAAGCAAGACAGATTATTTTAGAAAAATTCTCACCGTAGAATTGAAATTTATTATTTAAATTTTTTTTCTCAATTCACGCACTCCTAATACTCCACTTTTATAATGCAGTATGCTCGTTAAAGGTTTTTAAGAAATGGGAACTTGCCCCCATGTCCTGTTTAAATTTGCGCATGTGGATAGCTACCATACTTGCCAAACAACCATAGCAAGAACACACACACACACACACAACATTCGCACGGAAAAAATATTTAAAAATTAGAGTCCTACGGCTACACACAGAAAATCCCAAGGGAACAGAGGGTTTTGAATCTCGTCTGTAAAGGCTCATCAGGGTAAGAATCTGGAAGTGGCATTTCGTCAGTATATCATTAGTGTAACAGGTTTTTGGTAGAAAACAAGCTTCTTAGGGATGGATCCAAAGGGGGGAGGTTTAAGGGGACTTGAGTCCCCTCCCTTGTAGCTTGCTTTTACATTGGAATAAATGAGATTATTCTTTAAACATTTTACATAGGTCTAGTTAATAATACAATACCAATACAAGGTGTCCCAGGGTTCACCTACCATTTTGACTCGCCTAGTACTCGTGTATCCCTAGGGTGGGGATGGCGTGATACGGCCAGATCTGTCCGGCGAGTGATGCCATTGCCATCGAGCATGGAGAGGTGGTCACCTGCACACCTTGAATTATCTCACCTCAACATCGACCTGCTCGCCTGTCAATGGACACTTGACGAGCAATGTTTCAGCATCGAATAATTTCGCGCTTCGGAGACATTCCACGGTCTGCCCACTCGCCCGATCTGTCGGTTTGCGATTATGTCCTGTGGGGATTCCTCAAAAGTCGCGTTTTTCAAACCCACCCGCCAGATCTGAACACCGGCAGCAGCATTTTTGCGGGTTATGGAAAACGTGCTGCATCAGATGCGCGAATGTGTGAACTTGGAAGGACGTCCTCTCACTGGAGTAATATTCAAGAAATGACCCTGTTCTGTGTGTTGTCACAAATGGCAGACATGTATCAAATATTGTCTCTATTTTAACATACTGCACGTGTTTCACAACGGTAGGTGAACGCTGGGACACTCTGTATGTACACTCAGCACAGGAACAGGAAATTTTATAAAATATTTATATAATCTATTCAGTGCGTAGTGACATTTATATGTAGTTTTAAGTCTTAACGTTTATCGGCAAGAATGGGGTTTGAACATATTGACTCATCAAGTAGCCACCTCCTTAACGCATTTCTAGAGTTTCTTATGAGGGTCTCGACTACAGACAGGCTTATGGCAGAAAACGTCTATCTTAGTTCATAAATATGCGTTCGACAAATAATGTGACTCCCGTAGGCACAAGCGCTGCTCTTAGATCTTAAGTGTTATACATGCATTTTATATAACGGACATTTGAAGAAAAAAAAACAGGCGTTGCCAGAACAGGCGTTTAGCTAAGCAGGCATTTGGTAAAGCCCGTGTTTACCAGAAAATATATGCAAAACGGTTTTTTTCCTCGGGAAAATTGACCGGTATCTGGACTTGAACCATTACTGGATCGTTCTCCTCGTCACACAAGCCTGATGATTATTGGTTTCTGAAATGGAAAACAGCAAAAACAGTTCTGAATAGGCGAAGGTTTTCAGCGATCCAGTGAAAACTGTTCATCTGTAATGACTGAAATGTGAAAAGTTATTGACAGTAATTCTAACTACACTGATTTTACTGTGATCTGCAGTGATATATGGGACAGACGAGTGCCCAGACCCGTATAATACAGATAAAGAAAACTCATTTTCGTCTTCTGCGCAATTACATGGTATTGGCACACAATATACCTACAAAACTGTAAAAATCACGTTTTTATTCAATTACGTATAGGCTGTTCACGGTAAAATGAGCACTTTTGAAAGCCCTGCTTAAGATATACTTGTATACACATTGTGTATTCTCCCACCTTATGTAAAATTAACATTGCCATGGGCATCATCACTTTATTCATGTATCGGTCAAATGAAAGTGTGAAATTATTAGAAGAGTAAATATTTTACATATCCACTTATTTATACATTTAAATTCTTTAAAATATTAGAAAGCGAAATAAATTATTTAAATTATCTCAAATGTTCACCTAACACTTTTTATTTAATGTTATGATATGGAACTACTTGCTACAAAACAAACGCAAATAACTACAGGATGATGCGAAACATATTAAACAATTATTTAAAAAATATACACAAACACAAGCTGTTTCAAAAAACGTTGCTTAAACTATTTCTTTCCGAAACAAAGATGAAATAGTTTACTCCAATGTGCTAATAACTTGCTGATGTTCAATTTACATTTGGATTTCTGTATGCAAGAACAGGCGATTTCGTTTTCTTGTTGATCCATCTTTGCGAAGTAGTGGATTACATACAAGCAAATACTTTTTATACTAAATCTCACTCATTACTTCCCTCATCCTAAATAACGGCACATGACTCCACTAATATCCACAAGTGATTTGGGAGGAGAATCATCAGAGTCTGTTTCACCCCAGTCAGCCCTCATTGCCCAACTTAACATTAATTTTGAGTTTTCCTCTGCAGAGGAAAACATTGAATCGGGTTCTAGGATCGGTGAACTGATTTTGTTATAATATGTTTCCTGAAACTTTGTATACATATCATACGAAATAGGACTTCCCCATTACCAAAGTCCCCATTGCCAAAGTTTGTATTTAAATCCACATAGGGGTAAGCTACATACAGTTTTATATTTTTAATATCACAATTATCGAATACTGATCGATCCAATTTTAAATTGTTTTGTCGACTTGTTTGAAAGCAAATGACAACATATCTTGGTTTTTCCGACGAAAAACTTGATTTCACATTTCAAATGACTTTTTGTGATGTTGGCAGTGTCGGAAAAACCTCTAAAGCCCATGATCTGAATGGAATGTCTAGATTCTTCCCTTTTTAGATAAATCTAAAAAATTCTACATGTTCACTAGTGTTAATTTCAATACGCGGCATCAACCATTTCACACTAATTAATTTAAATGATACACCTTCCTCGTTATTTGCTGTATCGTATATAACATTTAAATGTGTATTGCCTAATAGAATAACTTATTCTTGTTTAGCATTTAATATTACATGTTTGTAGTCTTCAGCAAAGCCCAAGACCATACTTAACGGTATAACAAATCCATATTTTCCACCTGGGTTTATTTATAGTGAGTAATAACTAGCATTGTTCCACCAAGCCATAAGCCCTGTATAAATATCGTTTACAGTTCCTGAGAGATAGTTCTTTATCGTGGAAGTAATTCCAACATCTCGTGTTTGATTGGTTTCCACTCCATTTAGCAGATATGCAATTCTATCGATCAACTGAAGTATTCCATTTTTTACTATTTTTGTAGTTGTTGGATTACTTGCATCGGCTGTCTTTTTAATTGTTCCTCTAAACCTTAAAACTTGATTTCGATGGTAATGTGTAAATATCACGATTTTGTATTGAAATCCTTATTTCCGAAGGAAATGTGTGCGGACCTGCTCGGAATGGTTCATACACATGTATTTCTGTATTGGAGATTGCATTTTCATAAGTGATCGGTTCTTTAACATTAAGAATATCTTCCATTTCTATTAACAGTATATCCTAATTCTTTTAAATACAATTTGTTGCCTCATGTTAATTTCATGGGTATCTTATTTGAGGTGAGCATTTTATGTTCGCGTTTACGTCTTTTTATATTTTCTTTCTTCGAAATACATTCCTTAATGACATACTTCTTAAAAGAACTGCCTACTTAATGTCCAAGTTTAATATTGTACACAGTACACATTATTATTGTAATGCGCATCTGACTGAAGGTGTTTATATACTTTTTTTAAAATGTAAATGAACAGTAGTTTCATTGTTTCTAAAATTAATAAGTTTACTGTCGTGACCGACAATTGTAACAACTATTTCATTAATGCGATTCACTATTACAGGAAGATATATCAATGTATTAGGTTTTTCAATTATTTTATATCCTGGAGCTACAGCACACGTGAATTCATGTATTGTATTCGTCGGTTTTCCATTAAAACACGAACCACCTACATTATTAACTTTTATATTACATACATTTATCGAAATATATTAACCTGTTTCAATGATTCGTGTAATTGCTTAACTGGATATACTCTCTGTTCATAACCCAACATATTTGCAATTGAGTTGTCTTCTGAGACATTGATATCGATGTTACTATACATTGCACTAGTTAACGTATTTGGATTTCCACATAATCGGAAATGTACATATTCAGGTAATGCTGCTTTAATGAATGTTTCAATATCACCCAACTCATAATATCCTACCGGTATCACAATTTTTTTTTTGTTTTCACCAATATTAGCCATAAATAATTGGTTATGCATATCAATTTTTGTATGATGTTATAAGTAACGAATTCTATTAGACTTATTTGCATTTCTCCATCTAACTCCAACACAGGGAAATATACCACACGCAATTGAGATGAATTACCACTTACTATAAGTATAATTGACATATTACTATATGTTAACAATCATACATTCACAAAGATTTGGTTTCTTAGTATATCGTCTCTCATATACACACCTCGGAAACAGGGAATATCCAGCTTCGTTACAAATACATTAATATCTTTGTTTGTTAAAGTCTGTTTTGGAAGACTATTTAAGACTTTCTGAGTTTTTTTTTCCACGTTTGGAGTTTCTTTCGTCCTTGTCCAACTTTATAGGGTTTCAAATACATTCCTTTACCTTTTGATTTAACTGCTCTACTAATTGCCGAAACCCATCCGAGGAATGATCCAAGAGCTGTTAATGCTGGAAATATGACTAGAATGATTCCTCCTTTCGTTGTTATTCGTTTAGTTTTGCATTTTAAGCCTAGGCCTCTCTTCACCTTCGCGCGCATAACTTTATCAACAACCCAAGCTCCAAAATTTTCACCCATAGATGTAGATGGATTCTTCCTTATATTTTCTGATTTATTGCCTAGAATTGCATCCGCTATATGTCTTTCTTTCAAATCGTTTGTTCGATCGTAAATTATATTGTGTTCTTTACACGTGTTATCCAAAGTGTTTATTCCTTGATCGTTCTGTGCCAAACGTTTTGCAAGTTTAGTACCTGGTTCGCAATAATTGTATTTCGGTAAATGTAATTCAAATGGTAATTTATTAATAAATATATTCAATACACCGCATCCTTTTTTGATATGTTTAGTATGAGTCATTGTGTTCAACTGACCACGAACCTCTATATATATATATATATATATATATATATATATACACACCTGCATTTATAGTTTTACGTTAGTATGTTGCGTAATACTGTGTAAGTGTGTAAAACGAATGTTATAAAACTAAATGTACATCTGCCAATTGTAAATATGAAAGAAAATGTAATTGAACAGAAACATGGTATTATTTTACCATCAAATATGCATTGCATAATAAGCAGTCCTTCTTCATGTGGTAAAACCCGTTTTATTATGTCACTGTTAGAGCATCCGAATGGACTTAAATTTGAAAACGTATACGTGTTTTCTAAAACAATACACGAGAAATATCAACTATTAGCAAGCATTAGCCGCGCGCTCCTGGAGCGAAAAGTAAAATCTTGCGAAAGATGAGGGCGAGACAAGTCCCGGGATACAGTCAATTGATTACTGGAGAGGGACTGCGGACAGGGCAACGCGCATCATGGAGTGAAGTTTGTTGGTGCGGCGGAGGGATGGGGGAAGTTCTCCCTCCTGGTCCTATTGTATAGGCATCAGACTCTGTGCGTGAAGTGAAAGTTGTCAGGCAGATGGAAGCAGGCGGGGTAACGTTAGTGGTGTACAGTGTGGGCTGTGGGGGGCCTTTCTGAAGCATTCCATTGCCCGCTTCACGCTGTGCATATCTCCCGCCTGTTCGCGACTAGGCCACACAAAGTTCATTCGCTGCTCCAACTCTCTCTTGCGATTCACCCTCATTGGCTCTCGAGACCTAAGTTTCACCCACTTTCGCATACACTCAATTCTCGACTATCCGTTAGCCGGTATTGTACACGAGGTTTTAGAATGACTCGTCTCAGTATCTTTTGTAAAAACACGTCGCTGTAGTGAACTATCTTTCTCAAATAAACGTTAGCGACATTATATTATATTTTCCTATATGATAGTACTCTCTAAAAATTCTGGGCTAGGAAAAACTATACGTGAAATAAATATTTTTGTCTGCTAGATGAATAAATATTCATTTTATTGAAACTAAAACAACTTTTCCAACATGTTTGTTTAACGTATGTTTTCAATGTTTGAAAATAAAGTTTAACACGAGTATTTGCTTATATTGCAATAGTTAAAACTTGAATAAAAATACGTGTTTTGAAAAAAGGTGTTCTTTCAGTGTTTAAAATCTTAGCGAGTTAAAATTGTGTCTTATAGCTGTGTTGGTATGAAATGTAATCAGTTATTAGTTAAAAGTTATTGGAAAATGTGAATACAGTTTAAAATGTTTTGTAATATTATTGGAAACGGGAATAAAGTTTGTTGGAAACGATAATAAAGTTTAGTGGAAAACGGGGGGAAGAAAATTTGATGAAAAATGGTTTGTATTTTTAATTGAATTTATGGTGTTTTAAAAACATTTGGAATGTATTTCTTAGTGATGAGGAAAATAAAATTTTATCGGCGGGATATATAAATTTTTTTTAATTAGCTGAGAATGCAATAGGCTCTTGCATCCCAAAAAAAAAAAAAAATATGAGGAAGCTTTAGTGCCCAAGCGAAAATAACAGTTGGTAGGGGAGAGGGGAAATAGCCCAGGTTAGTTCAAAATCCGCTGCTGCCTCCCTAGGGAAACCGTCACTTTGGCCTTGAAGCAAGCTTCGTTCATAGCCGAAGCAGCGCTCTGGAGGCGAAGGACTTTCTGAATACTGTAGTTGGGGAGGGGTGCATAGCCGTGGTCTTGGAGAAGAACTCGCTTTTCGCACAGACAGCTTCTGGAGTAGGGGTGGTAGGGGGCACGTTCCTCTGGAATCTGGCCGGTTCTGAGGGGTGGAGGGTAGGGTGGATACGAGCAGCCAGCTCCCGATCTGCACTCAACTAGGCATTTGTCATCATCTTGAATCAGTTGCGAAAAATGACAATAGAGGACAGATGGGTGAAAGACCCTCAGGACCACGCACTCTGACGAGGTGTGATAGGGGGCGTAGAGATGGTTGGCATCGTGGAGTCGGACCAGTTCTGAAGGCGAGGGGTGCAGAATGGGGCGGGTGGCTTGGTTGTGAGGGGGTGGCAGGCAGGATTCCTCCTATATTAACGCAAGTAGGCAGATGACGTCATTTTGAGAAATTACTGAAAACATTTAACGATCACTGGCAGTTCGGGGCAATGCGCACTGATGAGAGGTGGGGAGAGGAAAGGGGTAACAAGTGGATTTCTTGACCTCAGGCTCCTTAAATGCGGTCTGGTGGGTAGGGGAAAGAGGGTGCAGGCAGCCAGTTCCCAATCTACACCCCTGTAGGCAGTCGGAGTCATATTCAGTCGTTCATCAACGCTTGTGGGAGACAGGCATGCTACTCATACGTTCCTCTGAACCAGCTAAACACTGCACCTCTAGACACTTGGTGGCTGACCAGGCCACCATCGGGGGTAGCTCAAACTACGCACCGGCGACCATCGCACCTACCTTCATCTCTATAGCAATACCTGTGATTACATTTTAATATATTAAACATGTTAATATGTTTAGTCAATATTGCGATAAGTTTTCAATTTCTGTGTTTGGTAGACGAAACTTGGTAGCATTTTCAACTCGTGTTTTGTTATCTCTAAGTGATGTGAATTTCACAGATTTAACAGAAATTGTAGAATTATTGTTTCGTTGTCTGTTGTAGGACGAATGCAGTTTTTTTGTCAATTCCAACTCATTCGTCTTTAAGACGCCGGCTTCGCTAAACGTATATAATCAGGTTCTCCACACACACACACACACACACATACACACACACACACACAGAGCTTATAAGACGACGTAATTGCTACACGGGACTCATTAATACATCAGACTCCACATCAAATGGACGAATTAAAAAAAAATACTCAAAGTATGTTAGAGAGGTGTTAAGTAGTGTACGTGTATTTCTATTACACTATTGCATCTGTTTAAAATTCAAATTGCATAATTCAAATGCGAGTTTGGAAATATTTATTTATTCATACTGACTAGCTGGATTTCGTTTAGTGAGTTTGCACGTGTCGACATCAGATGTTATACATGTAGTTAAAATTCTCTCTCATGTAAATTATATTTCTAAGCTCGAGACTCACGTTAAGTTTAAGACTCACATAATTCCACTCATTATTCACATAGTCGTTTGAAATTTTCGATTCGCTGCATGTAATTTATTCATATGCAGAACATTCTGAAATTCTCTAACGTTTAATTGCATTCCGAAAACAGATCGTTTAACAGGTAAATCGCATCTTTTAAAGTCCCCTATCTACCATCTACGAGCAATATCCACAAAAAAAACATGAAATTTACACTTAGGCCACTCTTAGAAATCGTTTAAACAATCTGAATTTATCCCGTGTGTTAAATCGACTATATACCACCAACATCCCTACAACACCCCTAAAAAATTAGACAAATTAGAGAAAATTAGCCACTCTTGCACTAAACTCTACACCTATATAAGACATTCCAACCCACTAATCTTTTCAGTCACCTTGAGGACACCACACCGTCAACATCGTACAGAGCTCCTGCTACCCTCCTCCCCCCCCAAATGAAAGAAAGAAATAAGTACAAAATCAAGAAAAAAATTAACCCTTTAAATAAAATTTAACCCTTTCAATTCTTGATCGGATTATGATCAGATTAAGAAAATTTTCGTAGGATTAAGATCGGATTACAATCGGATTAAGGATGAGCCCTTTTTTGATTAACCCTTTCAATTAGTTTGATATCAAATCAATAATACGATTAACCGAAAGTGGGGTGGGGACCCCCCCCCCCCCCCCTTGTCATACTACTTGTAGTGTGTGCAGTGTTTTGATTTAGCTGTATTCTGTTTACATATGTCTGTTTATGTAAGTGTAAAAATAAATTAAGTTACTTTTTTCTGAAAATTAATAGATTATTACGTTTGGAAAAAAACTGTCTCCTTTAGTGCAATAGTAGAAGTAATGAAATCATGCTCTACATATTACATTTTTTACATCGATTATTTCCGTTGCGTACGTGCGTGTGCATTTTGGGTAGGCCCTACTTAAAAACACAATACCGCCAAAAATTCTCATTTTTATGGAGATTTTTTTATTTGTAAACATTTTTGTTTTTATTAGTTTGCAGCAATGAGCTTACGACGGACGTACGATGTTTAGTTGTAAATCGCTCGCTGGGAGACGAAAAGGCGGATGACGGACGGACGCGACGGGTTGTTTTAAATCTTGCCTAAGACACAGACTAAAGATGAGGTAGACCGATTATTCGTCATCTGCGCATGTCCCCAGCATTGACCTACCCCAAAGGAACACAACTGTCAAAGCCATATGGTCAATAATGATGAACGTGTTTGTTTATATCTTCATTTAAAAATGGTATGTACTATTACATTAATAAAATACTCATACCAATTTGAATTTGATAAAAATTTATTACAAATTTGTTAGAGGAGCTATGAAAATATCCCAAAGCACTTGTTTACTAAACAGTATTATCACCTCAAATTTAATCCACGCCATTTTTGCTAAAAGTGTAGGCAGAAAAGATGCTCATTGTTGGGACACGGAGATTGGTTGTACGCAGCCAGCGAGATCGGCCTACCTTATCTTTAGTCTATGGCCTAAGATGCAAGAATGGCCCTGAGTTGTCACCACGCATGCGCGAGGAGAGGGCAGGGTACGCAACAAATGCAGGGAATTCTGGGTGCGGGCGGAAATTTCTGGACAGTACGTCTCGCGACTGCGATGTGCTAGCGAACTGATTTCGATGCCAAACGAAATATATCGTGTGGTTATGTCAATTTAAATCATAAAAGACAAGTATCCGTTTCGTTACTTCAATTTTATTCTCGCACCTCAAAGAAATAGAAATTTCAGCCAACCTAAAGTCGTGTCCCCGACGCACCCACAACACCGATATTTTATATCAAATTCAAGTTTATAAGAAATAAATTATTTGTTTTAACTGCGTTGAAACTTGATCAGGGGACGTGTGACAAAGATTTATAAGACATAAAATATCTTTAGTTAAACAATGAGCGAGCTAATCTTAGTCGAAGACACTAATTTCATTTTGACAGTTCTGGAAACAAGGCTGGTTTCCACTTTATTTAAGTTATTCAACAGTTGTATTTTGTATGCCATACGGTGAGAAAAAATGAAATAGAAATGTATGTAGTAAACGTGTGTTATACGGCGTACAAAAAGTACTTACCCCTCTATTTGGGTTGAAATTTGAAGATGTAACAAATAAATATGTTTCTAAGACTATACCTGTCAAATTACCTGGCGGAATTACGTAAAAAATTACTTAAACAATAATTATAATAAAATAACCGAGGCGCAATTTAGCTTTCCATATCGTAAGCGTATTTGAAGTGGTGTTGTCTGATGTAGGCAATTTGCAACAACATATTATATACGTAATTACAGATATGAGAGACACCAATGTCCTCACTGTCACGGGCATGGTCGTTTTCGGGATGCAAGGGTGAGACAGGCGTCTCATAAACTTTGGATTTTTCGTCCCCGACACGAAAAGGTAAAGGATACACAAAAAGGTTCGTCTTTACGGAAGTATCCGTAAATCAACTGAACGCTCCGTAGAAATTACCGTAAGTTTACGGATATCTTGAATAACAACGCATGTGTCCACGTTTGAAGTGTTAATGAGAGTACAAAACTAATTTTTTTTTGGAAAAGGGGGGGAGGGCACAGGGGAATTTTTGGTGGACAAAAATTTTTTGTAGTGTTACCATAAATGGTGTTTCGTGTGAGCGAAAGCTAAAATAATGTTTTGCGCCTTTAGTAAATATTTATTATATTTGTAAACTGTATGCACTATACCTAACCTAATAACACACTGGGATACTTGTGTTAAGTGTAAATATTCAGAAGCAACAAAATAGGTTCGGAGGATAAAATTAATTTAAAATTGCAGTTGTAACAGTACAGACCATGATGCACAATATTTATGCATGAACAAACGTTGATAAAATTATTTTTCTAATTTTTTTTTACTACAAATAAAAATACCTAATGCATCGGTTGATTAACCGTCTTGAAAACGGATGACTTTAAAAATGGAAATGTCAGGAACTTAACGACGACATTTATTTAAATAAGAATGTAGATAATCTGAAAGAATGTAACCCGCCCCCCTTTTTTCCAACAAAAGCAATCTGACTGAAATAATGAGTTCGGAAAATACACATAGGCCAAATACCGTTGAACTTAAATAAAGAAATAAATCCCTTAGTTATTAATGAGGGAAATCACTTTCTTTGGTAGGGTAACGGTTTTCCGCACATGAGGCAGAGAAACATTTTTATCTAGGGGTAGGGAAAATTTCCCTGCTTCCCCCAATTAATTTGCATCTTGGTATTAATTCCCTAACGTCATCCTTGAGGTTGACCACGTACTACACAGACCTTCTCTTTAGGATGGCAGCAATCAATAACATCCATTGTATCATGCTTAGTTTATCCGTGTTGACCATACGTCTTCCATATCCATTGACATAAAAGGTATGAAGGATTCTTGTTTTTATTCACTTATACATCTCTGTAATCAGCAGATTTACTGCTACTCAAATTGTGTACACTGCTGGACACCGAATATGCACGTCATGTAGAGTACGTTAGTTGTCACGTGAAGATGAATATGCCATGGGGCGTTGCACTGAGAAAAACATGGTTATAGGAACAATGTAGATTGTAAAAATGCAGCCATGTAATGAGTTATGGGTATTATCTAAGTATTTTTAACATGGATGGCAATACCAAGAAAACTGTTTGTTATTCTCCTGTCTGTGGTTGTATTTGCTACTGTGCATACTACGGCTTCTACTGCAGATCACCGCGTTTACTACAAAACAGATAGTACATCCTAACGAACAACTTTAACAATATTTGTATTGTTCCCACGACGACTAGGATTGTAGTAACATAGCAGAATATTCTGTTGCTACTACCGTCAAACACAGTTATATAACTATTCAGTACTATCAACAGAACATTCTGTAAGGTTATTGCAATCCTTGTTGTTGCGGAATCACCAGAGGTCAATGCCGGGTAGCTTGAAGGTTTTTGCGAGAAAATCCACCGGTGTTATCACCTCCAGCCAGCAGACAGCAGCACCTCTGTTTAATATTACATTCCAATGATAGTAAAGTTACAATACCAACATGGTGGATATGAGGAACAAACTTTCTTGTCTCAATGGAAAGTTTATTTAACAATGACCAAAAATTAGACGACGAAAAGTAATTCATAATAATATGTCACATGTTAAAAAAAGTGGAAAATATTTTCTAACAAATGATAGTTATTATGCATTTTGAGTCAGTTCTGAAAATATAATAGGACCTAATAGTAACACCTCTTGCCACTAGTTTTTTTTTTTCGAACACTCGCCTTAGCAATTTATATAGATCTGTCAGGTATTGGTCGCTAGTGTATTTGATCCCAATATTGTCGAATTTGTCCGGTTGGAGGTTCTATCTGTTTTGTAGTAGGAACGTGGTGGTCTGCTGTAGCAACCATATGTACAACTGCAAACACAGGAATACAACGAACAGTTCTGTTGGTATTGCCATCTATTAGATGACACCTGCCACCCATTAGGGGACCGCGGTGGCTGAGCGGTTAGACTGCTCGCCTCCCACCATGGTGAACCGGGTTCAATCCCCGGCCGCGTCACTCCCGGCATTTCGCAAGTTTTCTCGGGGATCTCCCGTTTCCCCGTCTTTGCAATCTGGCGCTGCTCCATCCTCAGTTCATTTTACCCTCATCGGCTATCAAAACCTCGGTGTTAAGACGCACCCAAAATCTCTCAATCCTCCAAATCATCAGATGGCTGTCCCTATTTTAACCGTCTAGATGGTCTCTACGACTATATTTTTTCTCAGCGTAGACAAGCTGAGTACTGCACTCTGAGCCATATGAAGAGTGTAGCATTGTCGGAATGCATGGCGCCGCATGGTCGACTCGCCCTACAGCCAGTCACATTAGTCGTGCAGTGACCACTGTGACACTAAGTGTACAGGAATGGATTAGTACAGGTTGTACGTCACGTCGGTCGGGTACTGGTTCCTGCAGACGCACTGCAGGTAGAGAAGATAGCCATATCCACTGATGTGCTTTAGCAGACAGTATTACACCATCCAGGCAGATACTGTAGTCTGTGGGGTCTCCACTGAATACGGAGGTTTTCCCAACAACAGTTTATCGTATTTTGAATGAGTTAGCGTTACTGACATGGCACCCACTGCAAACTTCACATTCAACAGCTTGGTTGGCTTCGTACGGCGTCGTCAGTCGTGCAATTGACATTGCACTGGAGGCAGGAGGGCAATGTATTTGTCTCTGATGAATATCGCTTCAACTTTAGAGGTGATCTGATTTGGCGGCGTAGAGGATATCGTAACAATCACGCATTGATTAGCGCGCACCATATTTCTCATGTTTAGCGAAGGCAGGAAAGCCAAGGGGCATGTTAGAGGGTTATAACCCAATTTCCTACCGTATCCTCCAAACATCTATGCTATTTTGAAGCACACGATAATACTATTTTCCGCATAGATAATCCCAAAAAAGCGTACTCATATTCGTCGGACAGCTCTGTCCGAAATGGTTTCATGAAGCTTCATGCACAGCTTAAGTTTGTAGCGATTTCCATACCCAGCTTGGTGTTTCGAAAATATCATGGTGCAAAAGCTCACAACAAAGGTTTTAGGCCGAACGGCATGAAATAACAACGAATTATCTAATTTACCACATGACAACAGCAAGGGAACGTTTTTAAATTTCTAAAATTCTTTTCATATTTGTGACATCTACGCAACTTTAATACAGCAATGCGCAAAAAAATAGACGCTTTAACGTCTCACTAGCAACATAACATTTGTCTTTATGTCGTCACCAATTCAGCTAATTCTCCTTTACTCGATCGTTAGGCAACTCGATTGCTCCTTCAGGCACCATCACAGAATCCTTAAAAATACAGGTTATCTTGCACGCCAGCAAAATCGTGTCATTGATCAGCGTCATGTTGGAACAATGTTAATTATTTGGTGCCTGGAAACTTACTTGCCGGTTAATAGAGAACTTATTGCAACAGGTATTAGCCAATAAGACATAAGATCCGTTTCAGAGCCTCACGCAATGAATCAGCGGCCCACGTGGGGGACCAGACAATTTACCTCAGTGGATGTGGATGAATTACTTTCATATTCCAGTTCTCGCAATACAACACTTTTCATTTTCCGTAGTTACAGGAATTATACATTTTTATATTTTATTTTACAGGATTTGTTATAGTGGGAAAATATTAACATAAAAGAAATGAATTCGTTGATAAATTCTGTTCTCAGGAAAATGTTCAAACATTCGTTAATTAAGGCGCACGCTTGTGTTTTACTACTTAGAAAAAATAATACTTCACAATGCATTGAAAGTTCACTTTTCGATGATTGCAACAAACGTCTGCGTGATATATTCGTAAACGAATACTGACGAAAACAAATCAACGAAACAATGCCAGTTACTGACAGGCCTTGATATGTTTTATACAGTGTCCCAAAATCGGTGATAATTTTATAATTTTAGTAAACTGGAATCCACCCTTAAATGTTAACGCTCAAGAATACACAACCACAGATTTTAGATATCAAGAAAAACCATCGTAGATCAGTAGCAGTGATTATATATTAATAAGTTGCTCTGAAAACAAGTGCATTGTGCATCACGCACAAACCCGATATTCTGTTAACAAACGATTCCGTCCGATGATATCCGAATTTTCTTTTGAGTGCTTTCTTCGTGATCCATAAATATAGGGCATTAGTTAGGCCCAACATATTACATTAAATACATTACTTCTATCAGTTTAGTAAAAGTAATGTGCAAATTATTCATTAGTAATTATGATAGTAAATCTTAATAATTGTAACAAAAAGACATGCCGTTACCAGCTCTACATTTCAAACTGGCACAGAATGAAGGCTAGCTAAATTTAATTGAGAATATACGCTTATTTTGGCGTCCCTTCCCTATTGTTTTATTATTATTCACTGAGAGCTGTTCATTAAGATTTCAAAACTCTCCCTATATATACACACAACATGGCTTAGAATATTACACGCCAGTTCCTGCGAATCGGTGCGAAATATTTCGAAAAAATAAAGCTAAAAATGTTACTACACGTTCAGTATTACAGAGTATTTTGTTTCGTGCCAGCAGTAGCCGCGAACGAGGATCTCAGACGTGTTACTGTTACAGACGTGTTACGTGAAGTTACTGTTCCATGCAATTGAGCTGTGGACACATTAATTCGCCTTGAATCGTGGGGAGAATTGTTTTTTTCCAGATGCGAGTTCTGACACGTTGGCTGTTTTCAGGTAAAGACTTTTTCTTTTTAACTTTATAGGAAAGCTTGTTCTTTGCTGAGGTCGCGACCGGCAAATTGATGCCCTTGGTTCATGAGCAACATAAAATGGCGGGGAGCTTAATTTCCAGCCTTCTTATTTCCCGTGCGCATTAATAAGACCCCCGGGGGGCAGGGAACGAGAAAAGGGTGGCAAACGCCAGAAGAGGCGGAGAAAGGGTATGGAGGTGTAATTTATATTCCTCCCGGCCGCCATTTGCAAACCCGAACCCACTAAAAAACTTTCCTCATAACAACGGCATCCGCTTACAGGGGCGCGCATCCTTCCGTCGCGCGCGCACGCAGACACGCACCCCCTCGTCTCCCTGCGCCGACCTGGGAGCAAGCGGGCGCGAGCTCGCTATTGGCGGAAGCCGGTGACGTCACCCGGAGAGACGTCTTCCTTCCTCCGCCCCTCTCCTCCTCCCCCCTGGTCCAGGGAAGCCGGTGTTTCTTCACCCCGGGGAGGGCAGACTTCATCTTGGCCCCATCACATTATGCCGCCGTCGGAGGGCAAGAGCCGGCCATGTGTGGTACAGCTCGTTCGCACGGTTACTTCCTACTTTTTCTGAAATCCTGCTCAGGTGCTACTTTCAAGTTATTCCTCCGCCTCATGCAAACAAAAGTTTCGCCAAGTATCGAAAACTACATCGAAGGGACAACGCACCGTATTCCCGCATGAGAACTATTTCTCACTTAGCATTACCAAAACAAATATTTTCTCTTTTTTTTTTAGCAATTTATAGTTACAAATTAATTATTATAGTTTATAGATAAAATTATAACTAAAATCACAATTTAATAAAAAAACAAGATACTTTTACGTTAATAGAAGTATAAAACGCCTGCAATAGGTACATGGCGTATTTATGAAAATACCGAACACGTCATACAAAGGTTTGATTCGAAAAGCGTGAGATACTGCGAATAGAATATAATCGTCTCTTTAGTACGTCTTCCACAGTAGTCTGACCACTACGTCATGACGCGCCGTGATCACTGAGGGTGACGCATACACTTGTAAACTAACTTTAGCATTAAGATGCCATCTGAATTAAAAGCTACACAGTTATATCGTACGAACAAAAGAAAATTGGGCTGCAAAATTCAAGCCAGAGAAGGCGACCCGCCCTTATTTCACAACGAAAATTAAAAACAAATATATTAAAGAACGCTCATTCAATTTTGCTTTCTTTGTTGTTAGTCTACGTTGAATTGCAGATAGTAAAAATATTTTTATATGTTTCCAGTTGTGACAAATACAATCTATAAACCTATATTACTACTGCATGATTATTCTTGAAGGATTTGTATTACGGGTTTTCGTGAATTGGGCACTGAGAAACATTTACACACTTATAGATATGCTGTCTAGGTCAACGCACTGCTATTTTACACAGTGCCGAGCAAATGTACGAAATTTAAATTGATGACTAAAAAAATGTGATGAACAACGTGCCAAGGACAGTAAAATCGGTGTCCAGTCAAAATATTATATTTTAAAAATACATTTTGAAGGTGAAATGGCTTTCAGTGTATTTACATTTGAAGCGTTGTTATTTAATGGCAATTAATGTTCTGGGCAAACTTTTAAAACCGTGTATATAAAATGTCCAAAGATTTGGAGAATTAGGAACCCTATCATCAGAAGTGAATAAAAAAGTTTGTAGTGCTTACAACGACTATGAAACTTAATTAGAAGATACTATTTAAAGACAGTGTTACCTTCCATTGCCGTTATTTTTCAATGAGTAATATAACATGATAAATATCTGGATACGTGTAAACCAATATTCAAAATTAAATAAATAAGAAATGACATTATTTGTTGCACGGACGACGCTCCTTGAGAAAGGGTGGCTGGGCGCTTGCACGCTTCTCACCTCGGGCTGGGAAGCGCGAGCGGAGACAGGACCTTAAAACCTTTCTCCGGAGCGCCGAGAGAGGGGAAGGCATGATGGGTCTGAAGTTTAAAACAGCGCCGGGTCGTGGAGGGGGCAAGGAGTCAGGAGTCGGCGCCCCTGCCTGCTCGTATAATCAAGAAAACAATATCTCGGTGGTGTCCCGCGGCGGGGGAGCGGAACACAAGCGCGTTGCGATTGTTATTTAAACTGCAGTATATCACCCTCTGGGGGGAAGGGGAGGGAGGCTGGCAGGAGGGGGTATGGGTATCAAGTGTCTCGGGAGGGTGAGACGTGAAACAAGTCGGATTTGCAGAGAAACACTGTGCGGAGGCTGCGCAAGCTCTCATCGCCCGAACTACAAAGTGAGTGAATGTGAGTGAAGAGATTTGAGCGGCTCTTAAAATCGAGGTATTGGGAGCCGATGGTGGTGAAGCGAGGTGAAGTATGGAGCAGCGCCGATATGCAACGGCGTGGGAAACGGGAGATCCCCGAGAAAACCCCCGCGAGGCAGCGGCATCATTCGGCACGATTCCCATATGCGAAAATCCGGGGGGCGACCCCGCCGAGAATCGAACCCGGTTCGCCTTGATGGGAGGCGGGTAATCTACCCACTACACCACCGCGGCCCCGAGTAGGCAAGAACAACACGGATGTGAAAATGCGAACTTCAGCCGTCAGCGACGTGTTGGAACTCCGTTCGCCAGTCAGCGTCTGGTAACTCACTTCCCAGCCTGCAGACCAGCAAATAGGCAACCTCCACGACATTTCTTCTCTGTGTACTTATCTACTCTGTGCCCGAAATAGTAACACTATATGACGTTCGCCTTTGTTTAGTGAGGGCCCCGTCCGTATGGAGCTGCTTTCTATGTTTTAGGCACTGAAGCAATAAAGCACTAAGTGCGACGTTGGCGTGCGTAACAAGTACCTCTTCGCCACTATCCTGCAGTTCTGCAGCGAGAAGTCACGGGAATTAAAGCAGCGACGTTATTGTATTGTTCAATAATTCAAATAACTGTACGCTTTACATCTTCAGAAATATTAAATTTTCTCCATGAAAATATTTATGTGTTAATAATTTATCACAAACAAAAACTACAATTTTCGCTCTTGATACAAAAATTCCAACTTAAGAAAATTATATATGCTACACGTATATACGTATAGGCTATTCGAGGTAAAATGAGCACTTTTGAAAGCCCTGCTTTAGATCTGTTTGTATGCATGTTATGTATTCTTCTGCGTTGTCATGAACCTCGTTATTTTATTCATACGCCGGTCAAGTGAAACTGTGAGATTATAGAAATGTAAACATTTATGTTAACAAATATGCTCATTTTTACACTTTAATGCATCTAAAAAAAACTGAAAATGAAAGAAATAATTTAAGTTATCACAAATGGCTACCTAACACTTTATTCTAGTTAAGATACGGTACTACTTCTCATCCATCGTTACCAACTCTACTTGCCGCATGTTACTCAGGGCGCCCGTTGAAATATATGCAGGCAGGAACAGTGACTTCTTTCCAAGGTTGATTTCAAAAGTGCTCACTTTATCGTGAACAGCCTTTAACAACACTATTTGTAACCCTAGAACGTACGTTAGAATTTTGAATAGTTTACAAACAGAAAGCGGGTTCATAAATGTGTGCATCTCTCTTCGCGCCTCACGTGGGTAGGCGCCTAAAGAGTATCGTATGTCTAACCAAGTCGTTCCGGAAGAACTATACCGTCAACGTCCAATCGCCCAGGGCCTGGAATTTTCATCTCTCCAATGATACTGATACTGAATAATTTAGACATTAATGAAAAATTACGTATAAATTAATTGCATACTATCAAACATATAAAGCTGCATATATATATATATATATATATATATATATATATATATATATATATATATATATATATATAAACTGTCAGAGTTTCACACACACACACACACACACAAATATATATATTACCAGAGTTTCACAGAAATAATAGTAGGTAGAAGTGAAGTACCTAGTATTTATGTAGAAAATGTCAAACAGAAACGTGAGAAGGTGGTCCGTTAAATACAAAGGAAATGGAACTTACCTATGGTGCAGCTGTATTACATTTTCCTTAATTAGATATGCGAGTCAATTATCTATGGCGGTAGAAATTGTCGATCTGCTTGAAACTCATATAGTTGGAAGTCCACATGTAGAATAAGTCTAGCTCATTCTAGTTTAAGCAGGATCTATTTTAACACTAGCTTAAACGACTGTTACTAAGGAGTTATTATTTGCCACCAAAGCGACGTCATGTAGCCTATAAGCAATATCTAACAATATTCACCTTCACAGAGATTTCATTCTAGAGATCAATGCGATAACCAGTGATTCACTGTAAGAGCAAATTAAATGTGAATTAAAGTGTTTTACAAGTCAGGTGGTCCTAATTCTGAAGTGTATTTATACCCCCACATATAAAACTTTTCATATTTTTCCTTGCCTGTCTAATAAATAGAAAGAAATGTAGAATCATTTCGAGCTCACAGCGTTAGCTAACCTTTATGAATATGTCAACGTGGTTTTTCTGAGGAAACATCTTCTATTTTAAACTTTTCAGTTCTCACTCTTTTCTTTATAACCGTGCACAAAATTCTTACTCCAGCAGAACAACTCAGAAGTGCTGTGTTTATTACAGCAATTTAATGATTGGAGAGAGAATATTTCGAACTTAAAATTACTAACAATACTAACAGGAAATGACTGTATCAACTAAAATAAATAAATAAATAAATAATAAACAAAAGTAAGATTGCATTTTTATAAGCCTTCAAGTACGCATGGAATATATTCTGTTCTTGACAAGACTTCAAAAAAAACAAACAATACTGTATTTACAACACGATAAAATCCCAGAAATAACTTGCTTTATCGCAGAGAAAATCGAGAATGTTAATTTAGAGACGCCAAATTGGACGCTGAATGGAGGATTTGGACCCGCAACCTCTCGGTTTCTTTAAGAAGCACACGTGTGGATATTCGTTAACAAAGTGTTTACCGTCTCAGTATTTTGCAAACGTGTTTGAAAAAATATAAATTAACAAAGAAATCTGTTTCCAAAAATGACGAGGAAGAAATTAGGCAATTTCGTAACCGAGGCGAAATCAAACCGTTACAAAACAAGTGGCTATTCGTAAATGAATATAGGGCCGTTATTGTCCCTAGTCGTGAAAAAAAAAAAAAAAAAAAAAAAAAAAAAAAAAAAAAAAAAAAAAAAAGTTTGGCTGTGTTGGGGACACGGCCATTTGTTTTGCGTGAATACGCCTACGTTGACGCGTTTGGATGCCTTTATGTTTATTTTTCGTTCCTGGCACCGCTTCATCCAATCATATGGGGTTTTATGGGTATCACTGGATTGCTTCTGAGATGCTCTTTCCAACCGTATACGATTTCTGAATTTCGGCTTGGCTTTTTGACAAGTACAGGCGGAAATTACGTTAAGTTTTCTTAATTTTTTACATTAAACGTATTCAATTTCACCATAACCACAGCACACGAATGCTTTTATATACGCAATCGATTGATCCTGACGAGAGATGTCGATTGAAACCTAAACGAGCGTCGTAACTTTTCCTAGTCAAAAGATATACTACGCGGAAGTTGTGAGACGCGGCGAAACGAACTCAAAATTGCGCCTTACCCCCCCCCCCAAACCCTTTACTCGAGCGCGATTCTTCGCAGTCCTTACTCAACGTAACATATTCTTTGATACTTCGGCAATCCAGAGGTGTAATTTAATTTTGAATGTAGAAGATAGATTCGGAGCTGCAATACCAAATTGCATCTCCCCATTTTGTTATCATCGCATTTTAAGGATTGCCTCCCACTATGGTTGCAAATTTAAAGACGTATTCACGTAAAAAAAAAGAAGGAAAGTGGCGATCGCTCTGCCACCTAATGAGAGCGAAAGTAACTAGATTCAGAAGCAGGGAAACTATATTCATTATAGCTAGCAGCATTCCAGAGAACAGTACAGTCGGCAGTGCCGATACGGCACCAACAGTCACACTGGCTCATAGTAGCAAAACATGTCAGGAAATAAATAATTGGACCCCATCTTCAGCGGTTAGCCATTGTGGGGTAGAACGATGCTGTATTCGTTTACAAATATTGATTAAATTTAAATACATCCGTAGAGATAAACTGGGTTTGAAGTTGGTTCGGAAATGAAAAGTTCTCCATAATTGAATCGCTGTAAGGCAAGGTGCAAAATTCGGGCCTCTTCGCAATTTCTATCCTTACCAGGATTCAGTTCACCGATGTCTTATTTTATTAAAATATAAAAGAAATCTTAGTTTATTAGAATGATAAAATTATCTATGGTTGAACTGGACATGCCGAAAGATGGGAAAAGTTTTCGCAGAGTTGGCGGGCTGAAGCGCCGGCTCGTTGTAGCAGATTCTTTTTCGTGCACGGCAGCAGAGGAACTCTGTGCTCCAGGAGGCGGTCGGCAAGTAAACAGGAAACGAATCAGGACTCTGAAGACTTAGGCAATATATAAGGACAAAGAGTAATGGTATGACAAGATTCCAGACTAAAGAACACACATGTATCCAGCGCCTCTGTCCAGACCTTAAGCCCCTGTCACACTGTCAAACTTCTCCGTAAAATTGCTTCCGATAAGTTTGGTCAGATAAAATTGGACACTTATGGCATCATCGACACGTTATAAACAACAGCCATATTAGTCTGAAAAAGTTGGATGGCTTCAGTTTTCACCAAACATGGGAAGATTGGACCGGTTCTAAATTTTATTTGATGTTTGACGGTCTCAGCGAATCAGAATCGTGCGTGACAAAAATGGATGTCAAGAAACTTAAAAATAACTAACAATTGCTGGAAACGAAGTAGTTTATGAAGATAACTAATTTATGCAGAAGCTGTCTGGGCATGAATGTTATTTTAATTGAATGTTGCACATAATATTACGAGCAGGAAACATGCAGGAAACATATTCGATAAATAAAATTCAAATTTTGTAAAGTTGAAAAAATAAATTACAACATTCGTTACATTTATCCCTGTAAAAGTCTGCATGGTAAAACAAACACCGTATCTCACTATTAAAATAATTTTAAAATAATAATTCAAATTACATTATCCCAATAAAAAAATTTGACAGAATATCACATTTTCAAACACGTTCAAGATAATTTGATAACATTTGTTGGAAGGAAAAATTTGAAGGTCGTATTTTGTCTTTAAAATTTATTGTCAAATATAGTTGGAGTCTAAAATTTGACAGTGCGACAGGGGCTTTAGAGGGAACATGGGGTAGAGTGCTCATGCGAGTTGCCTAGTAGTCGTTCTCCGTGTTCTGACATTGGACTGCTCTTCTGCCAGTAGTAAGTACTATCATAAACAACGTGGACACGACTTGATGTCTCAACACTGTTCATGTACGTATGTGGTTTGAGAGTTTGTAAACTTCTTCTAAGCTATCTTCATCATAACTAGAATATATTTAAGTTATAGGCTGTTCACGATAAAGTGATCACTTTTGAAATCAACCTAAGAAAAAAAGTAACTGCTACTAACGTCATATATTTTAACGGGCGCACTGAGGGACATGCGCCCAGTTAAGTTGGTAACGATTTATGGAGAGTAGTTCTATATCTTATCGTCGAATAAAAAGTGTTAGATAACCCATTTGTGATAACTTAAATTATTTCTTTCGCTTTCTGCTTTTATTAATGCATCGAAGTCTAAAATGACCAAATTAGTAAAATGTTTTATTTTCCAATAATTTCACAGTTTCATCTGACCGAGCATGAATAAAGTGAGGAGGCTCATGGCAATGTTAATTTTACATAGTGCGAGAAAATACACAACGGGCATACAAGTAGATCTTAAGCAGGGCTTTTAGAAGTGCTCATTTTACCACGAACAGCCTACAGTCATATTATTTCGTTCCTATTAAAGGATGGGTCTTTATAAAAAAAACTCATGGGGCCGCGGTGGCAGAGCGGTTAGTCTGCTCGCCTCCCACCAAGGCGAACCATGTTCAATCTACGGCAGGGTTTCTCCTGGATTTTTTTCGCAAGTGGGAACAGTGCCGGACGATGCCGCTGTTTGGTGGGTTTTCTCAAGGGACCCCCCCCCCCTACTTAAAAAAAACCGTTAATCACTGTTTACCACGTGACGTTGACTGTTGCACTGGCGATGGATGGGTCAGTGTCGCGTACATGCGCAGAAGGCGAAAAATCTGTCGACCTTATCTTTACGGTGTGGTCGAAACCGCGCACAGCGCCTGGCAGCCGGGTGTTGCCGCCCGCAGCAGGACGTTGAGGGAGGGGGTGCGGGTAACGTACACATCTGAAAGTCAAATGCCCCCACACACCAGGCGTTGCGGGGGGTCGAGAAGGGGGCGTGAGCGTCATTATTAGAGGGGTTGTCGGCGGATTTGGGTCCCCGCTGAGCATTTTCTGCCACGCGGGGATTCTCATAATGGAGCTGGATTGTTTTCTGAAAAGGCGGGTTATTTCCGCAGGTTAACGGGGGTTCAAGCGCCCAGCCGGTTGTGAAGGGGGGTGGGGGGTGGTGTGCTGAACGCATTTCATTGCGGCGAGCGGACCGGAGGTGGTGTTCGAGCGGGCATTGCGGCGTTTACAACCGCTGTAATTTGCCGGCTGTTGGGTGATCGTATTGCTTCCTGGGGCGCGAGGCGAGGTCTTGTCACGAACGATACTTAAAAGTGCAGAGGGACTCTCCTCTCCAGCAGTCAGTTTCAAAAGAGCACGGGCAGTGGTGAAAATATTAAACGTGTTGCAATATTACTTAAGAGCTCCTATTTGGACGCGAGTTAGAAATATCAGCGTACACCGAGCCTGCCATTTGGCAATTTGGCTCAGCTATGGCATAAGTTTATTGTAACCATAATATAAATAAGGGATGATTTATGGCTTACTAACAATTATTTCAACCATAACTGAGGTAAAAGCTGTTGCTTTCCTCTGTGTATTTGAAAAAGTAAACTATAAAAACTTATAAAAATGAGGCCTGCGAATCCTGAAAAGTAATCGTGCACTCTTATTTAAAGAGTAGTGTTTCAATTAGCAATATTTGATCATTTTAGTTTTATATACATACGAGAATGACTATGTTTAATAGCAGCTTAACTGCGCTCATGACAATCTGAGAGTGTCTTAGCTATCAAGGCAAACGAACTACTTATCAAATCGGTGACGTCAACCGATAGAAGCAGTAGATGGATATTAATGAAAACAAGCACGATGTTTTGAAGTGTATACCTGTTGTGTTTGTTTAAGAAAATTTAAACAAAAGTTAGTTCGACTACTAAAGTGACATAGATGGCAATGCATAAATCTGTCTTCATATGATTAGTAAGTTCTGCATTCATATTTACTGACGCCCACTTCTCGTCACTACTAATATATTTACCTTTATACGTACTGGTAACACAGAGTTTGGCATAGCTGTCTTAAGCCTTGGCATCTCCCAGAGCTAATAGTTGGAGAAAAAGGGACGAGAAAGATACTTAGACTATATTAATATGTAAGTTTTTTTCCCTCTTGACTGAAATAATTTTAGGCGTAAACCAAAATAAAAACACTTCAATTAAGCTTTTAATTGCATGATAATTACGACTATTTTTCACAAAGTTTTCTTCCATAATGGAAATAATACACGAGCGATGTAGGTTAAGCGTTGAGATAACCATAGCGCAGTCACAATAAACTTCGGTAATGAAATTTTCTGATGGAAACAAAATGTGAAAGAATTAAGAACGTCTTACAGATAATCAGCTGCAGTAAACGTATTTGATGGAGAAATTAGCAAACAAATGCCTAGCTCTCGTATATTATTTTGCCTTGTCGGCAGGTTAAAAGTTGTGAAATAAGAATTTCCCTGACTAAAATCAAACTAAAAGCAAATAACAAATCAAAGCAGTACTGACTTTCTTGTTTACAATTGTAAAGAAGACAACAAATTAAGCACTTACAGCTTTTAAAAGTATTCGAAGAATTAAGTATTCGAACGACTTGTAAAAGTCTATTTCACATGCTAAGCTCAGAAGTAAGTACAATTTAAAATACTTATCATCTGACTACGACAGATATTTTCAAAGACACGTGCGTTTTTTTTCTTTTTAGCTCTCTTACGTCTGTGTCTAATGATATGCAGCCGTTATTTATATATACGACTGAATTATTATTGAACCTTACTGACGAATAGCAATTACAAAGTGTTTCACGTTTGCTAAGAAATTTAATTTAACGTTTGATTTTTTGAGTTTAAACTATTTTGTTGCGCCTGAAAAAAGGCCAAGATGACTTTCCCTGGAAGACTTTTAGGTGCAAATGTTATGGTGCAGAAACTTTTAATGAAATAGAGAAATTGGTTTTTTTTATATTTAATTTAATTGTTCTGTCATAAAACGTGAGGAGCCGCAGCCTGAAGTCCTATGTATATACCATATTAAACCACGCTAGATCAGTGAATAATGCGCAGAGATGACAATGTACGTAGTACATATTTTGCATTTAGCGTGCCCTTAGACTATTCATACATGTAATACTTATTCGGGTAGATAAAAACCCCTTGTTGACTGTCGTTTTTGCCAGTCATAACTTGATAAACAATGAAGCAGACTATACGGGATGGTAAACACGACGTGGTGTGGAAACTGACTGGCAGGGAAGAGAAATTACCTTGAGAGTGCCACCGTATTTCCATGAATTAACTCATTGTGATACGTAATATTCGCATTGGCGGCAAGTGAAGACGATAGGAAATGACGCAATTCTAACACTTTTGTGTATACACACTCATTTCATCTAGTTGTTAGATCAAAGACGATGCTAGTTTTCACCAGAAGTGGAAGGACATACATAAAGCAAAAAAAAAAAAAAATTGGTTTTGGTTGTGTTGGGGACATGGGCCGTTTGTTATGCGTGAATACGTCTACGCTGACGCGCTCGTACGCCTTGATGTTTATTTTACGTTCCCGGCACAGCTTCACTCTATCGAATGGGGTTTTATGGGTATCACTGGATTGCTTTTGAGATGCTCTTTCCAACCGTATACGATTTATGTATTTCGACTTGGCTTTTTGACGAGTATAAGCCGAAATTGTGTTAAGTTTTCATAATTTTTTACATTAAACGTATACAATTTCACCATAACCATGCCACACAAATACTTTTATACACGCAATCGATTGATCTTGACGAGAGCTGTCGACTGAAATGTAAACGAGCGTCGTAGCTTCTCCTAGTCAGAAGTTATACTACGCGCAAGTTATGAGACGCGGCGAAACGAACCTAAATTGCCCCCTCCCCCACCCCGGTGCGTGAGATGCTCGTAGTCCTCACTCAATGTAATATATTATTTGATCCATTGGAAATCGATTGGTGTAATTTAATTTTTAATGCAGACGATAGATTCGGAGCTGGAATGCCGAACTGTATCCCCCGATTTTGCTATCATCGGACTTTCTGGATTGCCCCCCACTATGGTTGCAAATTTAAAGACGTATCGACGTCAAAAAAATTGGGAAATTATGCAAGCCTTACAAAGTGGTTGGTTGACAAGAACCAAACTGATGTACGGACAAGTGCATTTTCTTTAAATTAGGAGCTCAAACCGTATGGTACTTCATGCTATAAAGCCATGGCTAGAAATGTGGGGGCAGAGTTGGAGCAACCCCCTTCCCCTCCTCCCCCTTCAAAGGCGAATAGCTACTCAGGATCGAACCCGCTGTTTTTTGTAAATATTCCGGTGGGCGTGGCGCACCGGCGAATTCTCATTAGAGGCGGGCGCGCACGCCCAGCCCGGGGGAGGGGGGGGGGGGGGGTATTAACGCGACTAAGCGTGGCTCATCCAGGTGGCGCAGGGCCTCTCTAATGGTGGGGGGGGGGAGGGGAGGGAGCAGGGAGGGCGAGTTCATTAGAGGTGCGCACTTCGTGAGGGGAATGAGCGCCGAGCACGCCTGGGCGTTATTGGAAAGAAGCGAAGCCAAGGAATTAGCGCTCAAGAGTTCTATTCCCGCAGATTACTGCGAATTGTGTTCGTGGGACCGCGCGCCGCTGGTATTAACTTACCTCGCACGACTTTTAATGAAAGAAAACTGTGTAATGTCCAGGGATGTCATCTGCAGCAGCGAGCGAATTTTCTCATTGCAAGCAAAGTAGCGGGGAAAAAAAAATATCTTCTCGGTTTTATCTAAAATTGTGCACCGTGTCATAAAACGGCAGTAAACAATATTATCTTAAGGCTTTAAATATATGCACTCTAAGCTTGCGCTATTCTGACAGCAACGCTGTTCGGTAAAGCCTGTTCACGGTAAAGTGAGCACTTTTTAAATCAACCTTAGAAAAATGTCACTGGTCCTGCCTGCATATATTTCAACGGTGCACTGAGTGACCTGCGCCTAGTAAAGTTGGTAACGAGGAATGGAAAGTAGTTCTATATCTCAACGTCGAATAAAAAATGTTAAGTAACTACTTGTGAAAACATAAATAATTTTTTCCTCTTTCTGCTTTTTTAATGCATAGAAGTTTAAAAATGAGTAGATTTTTAAAATTTTTATTTTCCTAATTTTACATAAGGCGGAAGAAGACACAGCGTGTATACACTAGATCTTGAGCAGGGCTTTCAAAAGTGCTCATTTTACCGTGAACAGCCTATAAGAACGGCTACATTTTTTTTTTTTTTCATACTTCGAACGGTTGCAATCTTGAAATTGGTTGTTTATCGTAATTATTTAAAGATAAATTTACAGCATGAAGGTTTATTTTGTTTACTAGAGTATGGAAACATACACGGACCTACACAAACAGGTACAATGGATGGCAGCCGAATACATGAAGGCCGAATATTTGACCAAGAAATACGCTGTAACAGCTTATTTTATAGAGGATAAGTTTCAGATACAGCTAAATTCAGTTTTTTATTATTGGCGTTACCATCACAGAATTATGATTCCGAGAATAAAACATAGAAGACTTGAGTGCTGAAATTGCTATACCATCGCATTTGTCGCATTGCCCCATGAGGGTGTTTTAGGTGAACACTGTAAAATTTTGACTGCCAAACGTGTATTTACATAATTGCCTTCAAAATGTTTCCACGCGACAGCACAACAGAACATTGTTGACAAGTACCGTATTATTTCAGGATCTTCATTTACCTTGGCTACCTTATTTAGTTCTACTGCTTTGCAGTGCATACTCAGCACAGCTGTAGTCTATTAGAGGTTTCTTACCCCTTTTTAATCAAACCTTTGGAAAATCATCCTATTATGAATGACTTTGTTGTTTCTTAAATTTGGCATGCATCCCAGGCATTTTATAGTTGTCCTAATATAAAATTACCTTACTTCTAGTTATTTTTTACTTGTATTTTATCTGGAAATTATAATACGTCATTTGCAATTAATATTAATTAATACAGGGAGGAAATCGTAGGTGTTAATGCTTAGTAAAAATAATCCCATGAAAATATTATTACAATGAGTGTACACGAATGTGGTCCGTTGTCCCGTTGGCATATTTTTCTATATTCGGTTAAGCTTTGTTTGTGTGAGGTGGAGGAATACACTGGAAGTAGAACTTTTGCAAGGCTTCGGAAAAGTTGTAAGTATCCGTAAATGGACTATAGGTGCTGTTGTACCGTTGCAGTATTCTGCATCACTCAGCGAGAAGTAGCTTGATCGTGCGGGGTGTTTAAAGCGGAACTATACTCAATTAGTCCCAGTGTGGGCACCGTTTCCATTGGCTGTTACACTGGCCAAGTTAACAGTTGGGTCAAACATTAACGCAAGCTGTTAAGTATCTGGTTCTGTACAGTTTACACCGAGCTTACTTAACCAAGCAGTAACGGGTCTGACTCAAGTCCAGGTGCATATGAGCTCGATTATGACATTTGCGGGCAAATCCTAGTACAGATACTCTATAGAAATACTTCCAGTTCTTCACTCATAAAAACATTTGTTAAGGCACTGTTTACAGACGGAGTTAAATATTGCTGTTATTTGTAGTTAACAAATAGTCATATTGAAACACATGGAATTCGAAAACATTCCTTACTTCGGACTCGACCACATAAACCGCAGTTTTGCTGCTACACTATAGAGTTTAGCACATACTGAACCGCTAACTTGATGGGCACGTACACTCGGTCAGATTTACATAAAATATGTTTTTTTTCTCACATTCCTCAGTAATCGCCCTTGTAAAAACACTACTTTTTCTAGGAAACCGGTCCATAACAAGTTGCCACAATGCGACCCAAAAAAGGAACGGAGAGTACACGTAAACGTAATAATTACTCCCTCTAAAAACTACGCAACTTGAAATTTATCTCGTCTGCTGGGTGGAAACCTGCAGTGCGACGTCTCGACTCTTGCCGATTTCGAATCGTGCAGCGATTAAAGCTCGCTTGCGTGCGACGAGCACACCCGACGCGGCGCGTTATGAAGGCTGCAAGACTTGGTTGGGGTCGCAGGCGCTGAATACACTCCCGCACAGCGGCTTGGAGTGTTGAAATGCCTATCTACCGGTTCGCAGGCGGCTTGCGTCATTACCTGCCGCGGTCAGGCTGAAGCTGCTTTTACAGTGCCTTCGCGTTAAACTGAACAATATTGATAATCGTGCTTAGTATTTTTTTAAAGCCCATTGTACATGATCAAAATACACGAAATATTAACACGCCAATAATTTGATAATTAGATTACATGAATTGCTCAAGTGACACGGCAAAACTTAGACTGTGTACATTGCTGACCACGAGATTAAATAAAATTAATACACCCAAAATCTGAGTAAGGCGATATATATATATATATATATATATATATATATATATTGCTGAGTTCTGTGAGTGTGCGATTTTTATTTTATTTTGTCTCATGCTTGGCAATTGACACATCTCAATCATACCAACATTAAAACATAACGATACGTTTTTATTTGTTGCTTACAGATTATGCCAGCCAACTTTCGCATTAACTCTACAATTATCATTTGAAATAATCTGATGATACATTTATTGTTATAACTAAAAATTTGTAACTAGGTTTTGTTTTTTTTTTTTTTGTGCTTTTTACATGATAGCAATGCCACTGACAACCAACACTATTTTGCAGACTAATGCAATTGCCTTGAAATTGTAACAATTAGATTACGGCTTTACAGTTATATTGGTTCAGCAAATTAAAAGCAGCACGATGGTGTAGCCGTTTGGCATAGTTTTTCAGTTCCGGGCAAGAAAAAGGGGTATGATTCTTATAATGTTCTATACACCAGGTAAAATTACGACTTTAAAATTGAAGAATTCGCAAGCAGTCTCAAACATTAAAATGTACACTGGAGCGCATAAAACATGGATCAGTGCGGAAATTTTTTGTTACGTACACATGCAAATAATCATAGAGTTTTTTCATAATTGTAAAAATAAATCAAAATACACATCAATAATGTACTAATAAATTCAGGTTGAAATCAAAATATGGGACATAAAAAAATTATTATTACGAAATCATGCATAAAAATCTGCAGTTCACTTAAACGTTCTTTTAATCGATAACGTGTATAGAATGATTATAGTAAAATTGTAATAATATTGCAGGTTTCCTGTAAAGATAAATCAACAGAGGCACATCAAAACTTCGAAAGAATGCAAAAGCTCACATGTTTTGCCGCTATTATAAATCAGTTTAAAACACTTAATAGAATTCACATAATCAACTTGCAATTCGCTGAATTCACTAGCGAAATGTTGTGCTATGAACCAAAGCACTCTAAGCAACATGGGTTATGTAGAGCCATACAAGAATGGAAGTTGTCCAGGGTGAGATTTGGGAAAGCTTCGACGAGAAAATCCATCAGTCTCTTTGAACTTTCATGAAACCTCAAGAGTTGTCGGAAAAAAAAAAAAAAAAAAAAAAAAAAAAAAAAAAAAAAGTCATCTAAATAAAAAAACCGAGCATGGAAAATAAACGTGGCTGCACTGAATACGGTTTCAGAAACTCGATAATGCGTGAAACGTAAGAAGTTGAAAGTTACACTCATGATCAAGTAACATCCTTTATAATTTACACAAGACAAAACGCAAAGGTTGACAAACTTTCAACGACTCCCACTTACTTGTTTTGGATGATATTTTGGGGAGCAATATCCGCACAAAACGAACATAAGCACTATGATGTCGTTTCCTGTATTTTACGTTTCTTATAGGACATTTATTTTATAGTCATTTCTTTTATTCATGTGTATGCGAACAAGAAAAACGTAAAAAAAATTATAGGTGCATTGGAAACAAGAAATTTAAATTATTTCTGCTGCCAATACACGATCCAAAACTCTGTGGTTTGCAACGCATTATATTATCTGGCAAATTGTAAGGCATAGATTATTTTCTTTGTGTAGTCGGGCTTTGCTGGCTGTTTTCTTGTATTTTTAATGTAATCTATATGCGACAGTATTCGCAACTACAAATCACTTTCATATCAATTATCGTCGTAGTTTCGTGCCCTGTACTCTTACAGATGAAAAGGTCGCTGCTGTTTCCCATGAGAAAAAAAAGCGATGCTTAAAATGCTCGTATACTAAAAGGTAAAGCTTAAGGAGCTGTGGACACTATCTTAAAGGCTTTCAGTTTGCTTTCTCTGCTCATCTTCAGAGCAAATCGCAATATAGATTAACGGTGTTGCTTCATATCTAAATTTTCAGCATACAGTATGTTATGAATTTGACTTATGGTCAATTCATACGTGAAAGGGGCTAAGGGCGTAGCTAAATAGCGGCATGTTAAATGTTACTTAAATATTAAGAATAAACTCCGTAACACAAATGTAACTGATGTATTATGGAAGGTCTCTATGTCGTCGTCTTTCTCACCAAACAAAGCACATACAAATAGAAGCATATACACTTAGAATTAAATATTTTAGCATCTATCGCAATGAAAACTGTCCTTTATCTATTAGTAGATTTTATTTCCGAAAACTAGACATTTCGATGCCTTTCCCTGCCAAATCAAAAATAACCATTAACATAGGATAACTATTCGAAACGATCTTGAAATTATACAGATAATACAGCAAAAAAACTATTTGTCTGACGAAACCATTTTTTTGGCATAGTTACAAACAAGTACAAACAGTTATTTCAACAAAATCATTTGTTTGAAGTTATGCTTTATTGTCCTAACAAAAGGGTTAAGACAATTCTAGTGCGTAATATGTTCGTTGTGAAAATTCGTTTTTTGTTTATCCCGTTTCGTTTGTTTAACAATAGCAAGTGTACAATTGTTTTGTTCGCTTAAGGAAATTTTCCGATACTGTAGAGGGCTTCAATGTGATTACTCTAAGATAAGAAACCTATGGTCGTAGACACCTAGTGAAGACTATATGATATGAACGTTTTGATATGTCACTCAACAATAAACGTGAGATGTGTTACTATTTTCTATAAGCTATTTTACTGACCAACAGTTTGTTAACTACATGAGCTACCGAGGTAAAGGCTGTTAACGTTAAAATCAGCACTTTTGAAAGGCCTACTTAAGATCTACTTGTATACACGTTGTGTGTTATTCCGCCTTATGTAAAATTAACATTATCATGCGTCGGTCAAGTGAAACTGTGAAATTATTAGAAAGGTAAATATTGCACAAATATGCTCATCTTTACACTTCGATGCATTAAAAAATACAGAAAGCAAGATAAATAATTTAAGTTTTCAATATTGGTTACTTAAGACTATTTATTTGACATTAATATATGGAACTACCTTCCCCTCCATCGTTACCAACTTTACTTGACACATGTCACTCATTGCACCCTTAAGATATGTGCTGCTAGGGTCAGTGACTTTTTCTAAGGTTTATTTCAATAGTGCTCACTTTATCGTGAACAGCCTTTAACAAGATTTCACTCTTGTTTATAAGGCACAGAGATAAAAAAAAATGTATACGTATAGACTATATATGCGTTTCTCTGATGTTTCCAGCCAACTAGTAGATGCGGATATGCTGAAATTCCTACAGTGTAGACTGCATACGGTTACCTGAACCATATAGGCCGAACCTTCAAACACTGATTGCTTCAGTGGAGCCACAAGGAGAACGATGTTGAGAAAGACTCTTCCACTGAACGCAGATATTTTATGTGCTGAGATATAGTGGCAAATTTAAATCGCTCAACTTAGACTGCGTCGTATTATTTTTTCCTGAGAGAATTGTCACTGGGAAATTCGCGATGAATACGGGAAAAAAATTGCAAACAGGCCATACATTTTTTTTACGGTTGGTAACGAATAGATGAAATGGGAGTCTAGGACTTAAAGAGGGCCTAGTTCCTCGAATAGTCTGGCCTGTAAAATACTGATATACACCATTCGCGGTAAAATGAGCACTTTTGAAAGCCCCAACATTTGGAATAGTAGTCAATAAATATATTTTATTTTAACTTTGGACATTAACTTCTGAGTGCGGTGGAATATACACACACTGTGTTTATTACTTATATATCAATATCTATTTAATAAGGTGGTTGAAAGATAAATAAAGGCTGAAAGCGCAGAGAGAGATCGAGCGAAAAGATTTGGGCGGCCCTTAACAGCGAGCTCTTGAGAGCCGATGAGGGTGATTGAAGTGAATATGAAGTGGCGCCGGAATGAAGGGGCGCGGGAAACGGGAGATCCCCGAGAAAACCCGCCGACCAACGGCATCGTCTAACACGAGTCCCACTTGCGAAAATCCGGTAAACCCGGCCGGGGATTGAACCCGGTTCGCTTTGGCGGGTAAAGTCTGAAAGGAAAAAGTAACTAGGGCCTCAAAAGTGCTCACTTTACCGTGAACAGCGTATACATTTCAGCACCTCGTTCGAAGCTGTAGGCTGAGGTGAATGCAAATTTCGCATCCAGGTGATCTTTTTGTCTGAGGTTACCAAGGCGTGATCTGCGGATTATGAGGTTACGAATTCGGATGTCGGACAAACAGCTGCTGCGTGTAATAAAGTAGATTTACTATTTTAGACGGATTCTGTCTTCCTTTCCATTTCTAAATAGTCAAAAAGCTATAAAAGCATCAATAAGCATCTATAAAGATATTGACAGCTACACGAAAAAAGAGGTGTTTTTATAAAGAAAATGCTCTTTTGAATTGTGCCAAATAAATGTATACTCGAAGTTGCCAACTGCATATTCAACGAAGAAAATCCAGTAACAAGGAAACTGTTTTGTTCTGCCAACCAAAAAGGAGTCAATTTAATATTGAAGAACGGTTGTACCAATTTTTGAAGTTAGTCTGTGTTTCAGAAGAGCATGTTGTTTCAGCGTAATTGATGGGAAACAAATAACTGTACTTCCAAAAATAAAACTCCTATAGGAGGTTTACAAAGAGACTTTTCTTTGTTTCTGTCCTGAGGAGAGAACGGAAAACGAAAAGCCTTGCTCTCCTTTTGCCTGAGGCATAGGTCACAAACAGACAAGTTGCCTAGATGGATGACTCTTTGATCAGACTCGTCGTTCCTAGGCATCTTGAAGATTGTACTATGACAAGATTGTACTATGTGAGGATGGGTAATGGCGAAGTGGGTACGAGAGCGCTACTCACGTCAGAGCCTTCGTCCGGAGAATTTTTACCCCGCCGAGGCGTTGGCCTGAGCTGGAACATGGCAATTTCGTTCCTTAAAGTCAAAATAAGTTCCCCTCCCCCCTTCATTCAAATACCTATTATATTTTAGGGGCGCCCCTACCTAGAGTTGTTTTCCATGTTTGAGGCTCAGAACCGCGAGGGCGATACGAGTGGCCATTTTTTATCCTTTAACCACCTGTTTAAAAGAAATAATGCCACTTAATTAATAAACACAGTCTGTATATTACACCGCACGTGAAAGTTAACGTCTGAGGCTAAAACAAAATATATTTATTGACTATTATTCCAAGCGAGAGGGCTTTAAAAAGTGCTCACTTTACTGTGAATAACCTATAAATATCATAAAGTGCAATGTAGGGCTCTATAATAGTTTCGCAGGAATTCGCACAGAATATTTCTTTTTAGAACAGTCTGAAGATATAGTTTTTGGCCATGCTGGAGCTTCAACATAGTGTTTACGATAAGCGTGATCTCTTGAAAGTAGTTTACCACCGTGCTCTGAAGTGTTACTCATTTTCGGGTGCAAGCTTTTGTAAGCACGTGAAATAGCTTGTTTTAAAAACGCGTATTATACTCCAGTCACTGTTACTTCCAACTTTTCTGAAGCCCTGCTAACGTTCTACTTCCAAGATATCCATCCACCTCATACAAACAAAACTTAGAAAATTACACTAGAGGGCAAACGCACCGTATTCGTGCGCACTCAGTCTAATAATATTTTACATAAGAACTATTTCTTACTAAGAATTACCAACACATCTATTCGGTTCATATCTTTATTCATATTAGTAATGAATGAAATATTATAATTTATTATTAAAATATAAGTAAACTTCAACTTCAACCAAAAATAAGGTACTTTAATGTTAACATAAGCATAAAAAGATTGTGATATATGGCAAATTTAGAAAACAAGCAAACTCATCATACATGGAGAGTTTTTTCAAAGGTTTGATTTTAAAAAATGCGTAGAAACCGCGAATAGACTATATATTTAGTTATTTTCCTAAGTATACCATGTATCACAAGCGTTTTACAGCTCCATTAACAAGAAAATATCTTATTGTCAGTTAAATTGATATTTCACCTATATTTTATTTATACATTTTAATATTTCACATATAATAAATACTAATAAAACAGTGAGAAAAGGTGTGTGTTGGTAGCGCCTAGTAAGAAATAGTCCTTATGCAAACATTATTACAGCAGAGTGCACGCGAATTCGGTGCGTTGTCGTTTGGTGTAAATTTCTAGTCTTAGTTAAGCTTATTTTGTACGAGGCGGAGGAATATCCTGGAAGTAAAACTTCAGTAAGGTTTCAGAAAAGCGTGTAGTAACCGTGAACGGATTATACAAGCAGACTGCAACCCAGTTAGCAGGCCCGGTAGACGAGCACCTAAAAAAAAAACTGTTCGACCTCTTTCCATTTACAGGGTGCAGTTTACTGCACTGCCTCGCCCGGCGGCAAGCGAGGGAAGTGGAGGTAGAGGTGGTGACCGAGTTTAACCGTGGGCATCGGGAAGGAATCATCTCCTCCATTTTCCTCTAGTGTGCTCGGATGCAGTGTGCGACCGCTCCCTCCCCCATCTTTACGGACGCCCGCCGTCCGTCTCAATTAAAGCAGTTGAATGTAGCGGGCGAGGGGAGTGTCAGTAGATGACGGAGGGGGGGGGGGAGGGGTGGAAGCAGCAGGAAGCCCTACTGGCGCGCTCCGGGGTGGCTTCAGATCCGGCTCCCTCGCGACCGGAATAAAAGAACGCTTTAACCCCTCGGCCCGTTTCCTTCCTGCCTCCCCCTCCCTCCCCATCCTTCCTCGCCTTATCGCTGCGGAAAGTGATTTTGTTTCCACACTAAGCAATTTATTTCTTTCCTGCGTGGACCCCCTCACCCATCACCACGCCGCCCATTCCGTCCTCGACTCTGGCCCTACAAGCCCAGCATATATATCTTGTTTCGGGAGGAAGTGTCGAAAGCTGCGAAACGCGCCTTTCCTTCCACCGGCGCTGCGATACGGCGAAGACGTGCTTCAGGTGGGGCGCGCCATGTTGGGACCAAGTTGGCCGAATATTAAAAAGACATGCAGTGAGCTTGATATACAGGATGATTCGCAATTAGACCGATAAACTTCGGGAGGTGATTCTTCATGAAAAAGTAAAACGAAAAATATGTGACACTTTATACCTAAATCGAATATTAAGGGAGGTATGAGCCCTTAAAAAAATCGAGTTTTTAAACCGTATTTGCGCAAAATATTGATAACGAAGTAAAATACAATGACAACTCTCGGAACATTATTGTATGTTATCGGGACCTTCAACGTAAGAGTCGATATTTTGCACAAATACGGCTTAAAATCTCGTATTCTAAGGGCTCATACCTCCCTTAATATCGGTTTAGGTATAAAGTGTCACCTATTTTTTTCTTTTACTTTTTCATGAAGAATCATCTACCGAAGTTTGTCAGTCTAACTTAGAATCATCCTGTATAAGATAATCAGGGAGTGCTACAAGTACGTTAGAGTAAATTTCACAAAACCTTAGTGGAGTGGAGAGATTTGGGTAGCTCTTTAACATCGAGGTCTTGAGAGTCGATGTAGGGCGAAACGAGGTGAGTATGGAGCGACGCCGGGATGTGAGGGCAGGAAAACACGAGAGATCCCCGAGAAAATACCTCTGGCCAGCGGCATCGTTAGGGTACGAGTCCCACATGCGAAATCCGGGAATCGAAGCCGGTTCGCCTGTGTGGGAGGCGAATAGTCTGACCTCTACACCACAGTGGCCCCACAGAACGTTAGTGTGGAGTTTGTAAAACAAGTGTGGGATTTTATTTGGTAAGTGTTGTATAATTCATGTTTATTTTAAACATTGAGCTAAATAAACGATTTTGTGGGTTTTTCTAGGCATAATGTTTTTAAATACGAAATATTTCAACTGTAGAGTTGGCAACTACAGACAATTGTTTGTAGCATGTACAGAAAATTTTTACTGTGTACATACACAGATTTACTTACAAATCAAGAAGTGAAACAGACACTTTTACCTCGAATTCCACCCTCACACACCAAAAAATGGCGTCACTATGGTTGACAACATTTTGGAACCCCGTTCGCCAATCAGCCTTAAAGATTGATCATGGTAAAGCGAGTACTTTGGAAATCAACCTTAGAAAAAAGTTACTGCCCCTACCTGTATGTATTTTAACTGGCGCACGGAGTGACATGCGCCTAGTAAAGTTGGTAACGATGGAGGGAAAGTAGTTCCATATTGTAACGTTGAATAAAAAATATTAGGTAACAATTTGTGATAACTTAAATGATTTCTTTCGTTTTCTGCTTTTTTAATGAGCATATTTATAAAAATGAGCGGATTTGTAAAATATTTGCTTTTTAAATCATTTCTTAGTATCACTTGACCGACGCATGAATAAAGTGATGAGGCCCATAACAATGCTAATTTTACATAAGGTGAAAGAGTACACAACGTGCGTACAGGTAGATCTTAAGCACTGCTTTCAAAAGTGCTCATTTTCCCGTGGACAGATCTTCATTAACTTACTTGCCAGCCGACAGCCAGGCCAACAACTCACGCAGTAACCAATGAGATGCATCGTCCTTTCCAGATCCTCGCACAACCAATCAGCAAATGGTCACACCCACATCAAATGAACCGGCGAGCTACCTTACTTCTGGGTACTTACTTACATGTTGTGTGACTAGGACACGGGCTCTCAAGACAGGCCTAGGTACGGTATTCAATAATTAAGTACAATCGTATGCCGATGCGATGTTTTAATAAACATACTGCTGTGCTTTGCCTTAAATTATTATTCTCTGTGGGATAACCATGATTACATCATGCATTAAGAGTCCTTTGTACTGAAACGGTTTCTGTGAAATCTTTGTTTGTGCGTAAATGTGTGTTTCGGCAAATAAAAGTTCTGGAAATATGACTTTTTGTCAGAAAAGATAAAAACCAATTATCTATGGCCCTATTTTTTTACTTTTGTCATATTAAGTGCATTCTTGGAGAAAAAAAAAATCGTGAAAGCGGTCAAATATAGCATTTTTAAAATTTGCCTATTCAGTTTCCTTAAGCGGCAAGAGAAACGTAAAAGATACGGGCGTAGTTTAGTATGTGGTCTTTCACGCGTATAATAAAATCCCTATGTAACATATCTAATTTGCACAGTACAGCATTACGACGGACACACTGCACGCCTTGCGAGTAGGAGCGATGAGGTGCTAGGCGTGCGTGTAACTGTCGCCCGTGTCACTCCCTTGTTTCTTGACCTTGGACGCACAGTTACATAGTCCGCTTAAAAGATGTTTCAGCACAGACCCTGGTAATGCGGTGAATGTTTATTCACATAACAGTTTCGTATACTGCAAGAAAATAGAAAATTAAAAATATGTTTCATTGAAGTCCAAAATTTTTCACTTTTAAATAATCAAATCTGGTTTAGTCCACTGTAGGCCCAAATTAATTTTAAAACAAAAATAATTATTTCAATTTTTTTTCAAAAGAGGTTTTTTTCATACGTTGACTAAAACGCACCTAATCTATCCTGAAGCGGATTTTTCAAAATTTTACAATTCATGCGGAATACAGAGAAAAGGAAGTTCTTTATTAATTTAAAATCCTCGACATTTACAACACATTATTGTAGTATCTAACCCGACTAATCGGAACAAAGCGATGAGTAATTAAGGCCTTCTGTCACCAAAAATTTTAATTCGTAATTTTAATGAAAATTTTCTGTTTTACTTTTCTACTTGTTTCCTCAAAACTTGACCTGCTAATATTGGGTATTTGTATGAACATAGAGACCCTAGTTCGAAACATTACTCAAACGGTTCTTCTGTTGTAGTATTTATATGTCTATCTGTCAACATTAGGTTTAATTAAGGCGCATTAAATTTAGGAACTTGTTATAGCATAGGGTAGGAATGAGTGTGCTAATCTATTTTTTAACGGAACAAAGCTGATGAGAGCAGTGTACGATATCTTTTTTTTATTTATTAATAACCATTCATCAGTTTTATCTTGAAGAATTACAATATTCGTGTTACAAATTTGTTAAAATTACGGCAAGTGAATCTAAAGTATATTTAATTTAAATTACTTTCAGTTTAGGTGGATAGATTTTATGACTATAGTTTAGAGATTAAAATATGGGTGTGTGAACAAGAATAAAAACAACACACAACACTTGCACTCTAAACATTTCTTTGTAGTTTTATAAGAAAAAACCTCGGAAACCCAATTGCCAAGAAAATCCTTTGTAAAACAAATATGAGATGTATTGAGCTATATACAGTTTGACGTTGTTGAGTGTCCGCCATTTCTCTGAAATTTGTGGAAACGAGTCAGTATAGTACAAACATTTCTTGAGGTATATTACAAACACGGCCATTGTAGTTTTACAATCGAGTATGTTTACAAGATAAATATTTTTACTCTTACAAGCATTTGTAAAATTACAAAGAATTTCTCAGTAAAAATTACAAATTTTTTACAGTGTGATATGTAGCAACACTGCCATTATTTCAATATATTTTATAACAGAGTATTTAAAATTCAGAATTTGTTGAATATTGTGAAAATTAACGAAATAATGTTCGTCAAATCGAACGTGATTTAATAACTAACTGTTGAGTTTACAGCGTTCACTTTGCAACTTGTCACTTATGTGATAACACGAACATTATGAACATTATGAACGGCGCTTCAGCAAGTCTACTCATTGCTGTAATTTTTTGCGGATAGCTGTTCCAGTTTTCATATAACTTTGCTTGCCCTATCTGCAGTACCATTTTTTATTCGCCATGGTTAACATTTCTGTTCTCATACTTTCACAGAGAGAATTAAGCTATTTAAATCTTTCATTGATTTAGAAAATTTGCGTGGGAAATAAATAGCATAGAAACTTCGATAATCGGTTTAAGTAATACGGCATGCAAAATAAATTATTTAAAATGTGGAAAACGTAAACCCCCCCCCCCCCCCCCCCTTCATAACGTATGATTTGAGTAAGGGGCATGTCGTACGCGCTATTTATTGAGACGTCATGATGGAGGAAGAGAAAGTTTTAATTCGTGGTTAACGAACGTGACATACGAAAATATAAAAGTGAATTATGTGAATGCATTAGTAATATAAACTGGATTGATAATTGGCTACATAAAAATGTAAAACAATGAGTATAGAGTTGATATGCGAGAGAAGGCGCAGAGGAAGAGCACTGTAGGAGACTGAGGTAGCCATGTCAAAATGGCAGTAGTGTGGTCATTTTCCTGGAGTACGTCAGTTGTAACCATCTAGCCAGTGCCACTTCCTCGTATTTTACGGAGATGAGTTCTGAATTCATTTCGTAGTGTCTATTTTTTAGATTTATGGGTATTTATTGCTATTGCAGTGTCAGTTTTTAATAAGTAAATTTTTTAAAACTACAATAAAGGACGAATTAATGCTTCACCGTCGGAAAATTACAAATTAAGGGTTGTGCATCAAAATAAAGCACTTTTTAAATATAAGTTATCGACACTGCTAGGGCAGTTTTTTTTTTTTTAATAGCTATTCTTAACGTGTCTATCACTCTTACATTTACCTGCAAGACACCAACTTTGAAAGAAAGAATAAGTATCCCCCTATTAAAATCAACTTGAATTGAGACTGGTCCCGAGGGCCGCGGTGGCTGAGCGGTTAGCCCGCTCGCTTCCCACCAATGCGAACCGAGTTCAATCCCCGGTCGGGTCACTCGCAGATTTTCGCAAGTGGGGATTGTGCCGGACGATGTCACTGATCGGCGGGTTTTCTCGGGGATCTCCCGTTTCCCCCGCCCTTGCATTTCGGTGCTGCTCATTTCACCCTCATCGGCTCTCAAGACCTCGTTGTCATGAGCCGCTCAAATCTGTCAACTCAACGAGACTGGTTCCCGCTTAACGATCCAAACCGCACGTAACTAAACGCATATGCATGAACCTGCAAAGGCGATGTACGAGCCATGAACCTGCAAAAGAGACGAGCACACCTAGTGAAGATTGCATTACCACGCCACTAACAGGAAATGGCTGACTAAAAAATACCTCACGTAACCTTCACAGCTGTGACTCCTTCCGAATTATTCATTCATGACTCAGCATTGTTCGTCGACACGAGATGGAAGGCAACCTTGCAGTGAAGGCACAATAAGTTAGAGTCATTAAGTTTAGCCTACGTCCTACTAACAGCACAAAAATGCAGGTATGTGAAAAGGAGGAAGAAACAGCCAAGTACCCGGGTAAAAGAATACAACGGGTTTTTCTTTACCTGGGCATTATGTTATTATATCAATCATAAACCCTTTCATTCCCTTAGTATTTTTAGTGTGCAAATTAGAAAATTTTCGATGCCTAGTATACTTGCTGGCAAATAACTTGTTCCGTTATCACAACCAATAATCCGTGGTATCTGTGTTTGGTGATCAGTGATATGAACCAGTCATAACGTTAAACAGCGCAGATCATTAAGCACTGAGCTTCTCAGAGTACAGTACCTGCCAAATATAGTCTTCCATTGCAACAAGTATATGACTGTCTACAATGGGCATGAAAGGACGGTGTTCCCGAAAATTAAGTGAATTTTTTTGCACGGGTCAATATTACAGACAGGCATGTCTCGAGACAGGATTTGACATCGGGATCGCTCGCGCCAGCACTTACAAGGTCCTGAGACGCGTACCAAGTCGGCGTCTAAAATGCTTTACAAATTTTTAGAAATACACGTTTCCATGTAAATCCTTGAACGAATTTACATTTGTATCTTACTGAAACAGCATGCACTTCAGAAAACTCCCAAATAAATCTCTTGAGATATTTCGCGTTTCTTAAACAAAATCGTGCAAACCTCAAAGACAGACCAAACGGTATTTTCAAGTTGTAATACATATAAAGAGACTACAGTCTATTCGCAGAGTTCTCACACTTTTAGAATCAAACCTTCGAAAAACCACTCCATGTAATATTTGTTTGATTCTTTCCAAAATAAATCGTGTATCACAAGCATTTTATTCTTCTGTTAATATAAAATTAATTAGTTGAATGGTAAAAAATAACTTTTACTCATGTGTATTTTAGCTATACAGAGTGTTTAGGAAACACGTGTACGACCTCGGGCACATGATTCGTGACCAGAAAATAAGAATTTTGAATTAGGATACCCATAGTCCATCTAAAATAACAAGGGATGTAGATGCCCATAAAGGGGGAGGGCGACAAGCATATCACGTGGGATAGTATGCAAAATACTTGCGTAAGAGGAAAACAGATTGGTATAAGGATTAAATAAACCAAGAACTTTGATACGAGGAAAGTATGGTACGTCGTACACACTCCCATCATGTAAATAATAGGAGTTTGCACCCTTTGATTGCATGCAACATTTACACCGTGAGGTCAAATTGACTGTTGATATCACAGAGCAAGTAAGGAGACAAGAGCGGAAACTTCCATGTTGTAACGATCTTCTTATTTTGAAGTCTTTTTCAGGGGTGGTGGGTGGATGGTAGGTGCCTGGATTAATACCAACAGCAGACACGCATAACGAAAAATAATCACCTAGAATTATAACACAAAAATAATAGTTTTTAATGATTATTTTTTGATAAACACGCTTAATTGAAGTAGTTAATAATCACGCTGTGTCCAATGTTTAATAAAATAGCTTATTTACAAAAAATATAATTTTATTGCTATTTTTAGGCTTTCCGGGTAGCATTTACAGTATGTTTACAGCTCGCATTATTCTTGGGAGCTTCTAGAACGACGTTTAAAAATTGCATAACTAGAACCTACTTGACTTACACCATTTAGTTGCCGAATGTTGTTTTCGGCAATAATTAAATATATACCGTGCTGATTGTGTTAGCTCTGTCTTTGAAATATTTATGTTACGTCCAATTGTGTCCAACAGAATAGCATAAATCTTGCAGAAGCAGTGCAAAAAACTGATTAAATATTTCTAATCGTTTTAGTAAGTAACTAAATCAGCACCTGAAATATATGTATTCCATAAGATCATTAATTTGAGTGGTAAAATGTATATGTTGGTGTTTCCAGAGGCACTTACTTCAAATAACGTGATTGTAAGCCCTATCTAGTGTCTACCCCCTGGTGGATATCATCAGATGAAGCAGGATATCATCGGATGAAGCCGGACCACCAGACATTCGCACACCTTACACAGCGACTGCAGAAAACAGGCACGTTTCAGCGTCGATGTGGACCTGGTCGACCGAGAACTGTCCGTACTCTGCAGTTTGAAGAGGCGGTCTTAGAGGCTGTAGCGGACAACGCTTCGACGAGAACCCGTGCGGTCGCGCGGAGAATGGATGCATCGCATGGCACAGTATGGTGTGTCCTCCATGAACAGCTGCTGTGATCATACCATGTGCGTAGGGTACAAGCGATGAGGCCAGCATATTATGCCCCTCCTCCCCGGGTAGAATTTTGCCGGTGGTTCATGCAACAGTGTGGAATTGATCCTGATTTTCCGGCGATTGTGATTTTTCACACACGGAAAAAAAAATTCGAGTTAATATTTGAAGACATGTTAAACTTAAGCCACTTTTCCTTGGCAATACGTGTGTCGTTGGATCATAAGACTTCATAATTGTGAGCCCCAATCATGTACAGTTCACTCAGAAAGGGAGCTGTTTAACATTTATGCAGCAACCAATGGAGAAATGACGCCGGCTCAGAGTATATATAGTAATATGAAATTTACCTTGATGTCAAAGAATAACGCCAATTTTGCAGGCCCCTAACCATCACTGAATCCAGTACCCCTTGTTCTGAGCTAAAACTGCATGCACGCTGGGCAGCAGCCAATAATCAGGAAGATGGAGCTCGTAAATACATAAGGCAGGGGAACACAGCATACTGGTCGTTTAAAAAGGGGAAATTTTCCTGTCCCTAGCTACCCGATCGACTCCTTTACTATTAAACCGTTGAAGTTCAAGCAGAAATAGTATGGAAAAGACTGTTCACGATAAAGTGAGCATTTTTTAAATCAACCTTAGAAAAAGTCGCTGCCCCTGCCTGCATATATTTTAAGGGGCGCACTGAATGACATGTGCCCGATAAAGTTGGTAACGATGGATGGGAACTAGGTCCATACGTTAACGTCAAATAACAAGTGTTAGGTATTCGTTTGTGATAATTTAAATTATTTCTTACGCTTTCTGTTTTTTTTTTTCGACGTCTCAGTGTGTGAAAATTAGCAGATTTATAAAATGTTAACTTTTCTAATAAATACTCAGTTTCACTTGACAAACGTACAAATAAAGTGATGAGGTCCATGACAATGATAATTTTACATAAAGTGGCAGAATACACAACGTGCATACAAGTGGAAATCTAGCAGGGCTTTCAAATAACTCATTTTACCATGAACAGCCTATAAGGGACGAGACGAACCAGCTGCAAACAGGTAAGTGCCATGCTAAGGAAGTGGGAGCACAGGCTGACCAAAATGACCAAAGGTCATAGGTTCCCTTTGTTAAGGGGGTCTTGCACCTTACGAGGGCAAGTGCGCCATTTCCCTGTGGGAGAATTGTCCTCAAATAAGCACAGGTCAGATCAAGGTAGGACTCGTGATGGTAGTGTTTTAAAATTCGCCAAGTTTGTGTATAGGTTTTCCCTTATTCAGGAGACGGCCCGGAGATGGCATGAAGCTGTGCCCATTGGGGCAGGTTGCTACCATGAGCGAGCCCAAGAGACACGAGTATAGTACACCCTGGGATTGCCTATGGCTAAAAGGGTCCATGAGGTAGCAATAGTTAATTTAATTTGTCTCCCTGGCTATAGTCCATTCACCGTTAATTCCATTGTTCTGAAGCCCTACTAAATATGTACTTTCTTTCCATTCCTCCACTTTTTAACAAATAAAGCTTACTCGAGTCTAGAAGATTGCACCACAGGTACAACGCACCTAATTCGTGTGAACTCAGTCTAATACTATATCGCACGAGAAGTATTTATTATTATAGGCTGTTCACGGTAAAGTGAGCACTTTTAACCCCCTAGTTATTTTTTCTTTAAGAAATTTCTTATTCTTCAACCACAGTTTAAATAAATATTGCCATGTAAGTAGTAAACCCAATGTATATATTCCACTGCACTCGTAAGTTAACGTGCAAGGATAAAATAAAATAAATTTATTCACAATTATTCCAAATGAGAAGGATTTCAAAAGTGTTTATTTTACCACGAATAGCATATAGGCAGTACCAACACCTATTTTCTCACTGTTGTTATTCATATCAATTACAAATTAAATATTAAAATTTATAGATAAGAAATAAATTAAAGATCAGTGTAAATAAAAAATAAGATATTTTGATGTTAACAGAAGTATAAAACGCTTGTGTTAAATGAAATAATCAGTAAATAACCGAACATGTCATACATGGGCTTATTTTTGAAAGGTTTGATCCAAAAAGTGCGGAGAAACCGCGAATAGACTACACCAGTTGGGGACTGGCAGCCGGTTTTACATCACTGGGTGTTAAAGGCTGTTTACGATAAAGTGAGCACTTTTAAAATCAACCTTATAAAAAAGTCGCTACCCCTACCTGCATATATTTAAATTGGCGCCCGGAATGACATGCGCCCAGTAAAGTTAGTAACGATATATGAAAAGAAGTTCCGTATCTTAACGTCGAACATAAAATGTTGGGTAACCAATTCTGATAATTTAAATTTTTTTCTTTCGCTTTCTGTTATTTTTTTTAATCCATCGAAATGTAACAATGATCATGTTGGTGAAATATTTCCTTTTCTAATAATTTCACAGTTTCACTTGACCGACGCATGAATAAAGTGATGAGGCCCGTGACAATGTTAATCTTACATAAGGCGGAAGAATACGCAACGTGCATGCGAGTACATCTTCAGCAGGGCTTTTAAAAGTGCTAATTTCACCGCGAATACCCTACACTAACGAGTAACGTCAATTTGCAGGCGTGTGCTGCTGGAGTTGACTGTTTCGCCTCTGGCGCAGGGGCTGCACGCAGACGCGGCCCGCCCACGTAACGCGAGCGCGGTCTCTGGTAAAGCGTCGGTCGCGCTCTGAATCAGAGGACCGCCGCGCCGCCGCGTGGGCGGGTTTACCCTTGCGGTTTCCGGGGTCGCAACCCGCGGTAATCCCCTGGCAGGTACGCAGCCCGCTATTTTGTACAATCGCCCCGCTAACGACCGCCTTCGACCTCAGACGTACGGACGCCCGAACCTACCGGACAGCTAAAGGCTGTTCACGATAAAGTAAGCACTTTAAAAATTAACCTTATAAAAAAGTCACTGCCCCTGCATGCATATATTTTAATGTGCGCACTGAGTTCCGATCGCCCAGTAAAGTTGGTAACAATGGATAGAAAGTAGTTCCACAAATTAGCGTCGAATAAATCGCGTTAGGAAACTGTTTGTGATAACTTATAATTAATTATTTTTCTTTCTGGTTTTTCAATGCATCGAAGTGTAAATATAAGCAAATTAGTAAAGAATTTACTTTCTTAATAATTTCGAAGTGAATAAAGTGATGAGGACCATAGCAATGTTAATTTCACATAAGGCGGAGGAATGCACAACGTGTATACAAGTAGATTTTAAGCAGGGCAGTCAAAAGTTCTCATTTTACCGTGAACAGCGTATAATTATCTGCCCTGCACCTGCCTCCACGCATCGTCTACACGGTTACTTCCAACATTCCTGAAGCCCTGCTTAAGTTCTGCTTCCAGGATATCCCTCCACCTAATGCGAACTAAAGCTTAACCGAGTCTAGAAAATTACACCAAAGAGACAACACACCGCGTCCGTGCGCGCTCAGTGTAATTATGTTTTGTGTAAGAACTATTCCTTACGAGGTGATACCAACCCACCTATTTTCTCACTGTTTTTATTCATATTAATCATAAACAAAGGATTATAATTAGGGCCACCTGTTTTTCGCGAAAATATTTCAGGCCTACTTTATCTACAAAACAGTACAGCTAAGATCGACTTTCGTGATTGGATGATTTTAACTGTAACACATTACAAGCGTCTGCCCGCGAATCACGGACATGCAGTATCGGAGTTACGTAATTCTGATTGGGCCAGTCGGGAAGAAACTGTTTCCCGGTAAAGACATGTGGCCAGTAACCAAAGGAAAACTGTACGTATGCCTTCGGACATAGGAGTATATCCTTCGTCTAAATATTTTACCTGAAAAACAGGTGGCTCTAATTATAATTCACAAAAATAATATAAATGAAATTTTAATTTAAACAAAAATAAGGAACTTTAATGTTTTCCCTGTTAACAGGAATATAAAACGCTTGTGATATGTGGCATGTGTAGGAAACAACCAAACACGTTATATTTGGGGTAATTTTTCAAAGGTTTGATTTGAAAAGGGCGAAGAAACCGCGAATAGACTATATCTGCTATCTGGGTTCGGAACTGCTCGGGTTTCGGCCCGGGTTTCTTGGGATTTTGGACATACACTAGTTACGATGCATGTTAATCATACACTATAGATTCTATATGTCGCTTCCTCGATAGTTATATACCGTAGGACTCGGCTGTATCGATATCACACTTATTTATTATATCGGTAATACTGACAATAATATTTTGGTAAAACTTTGTGGATCAGGAGTAAGTTTATCGTGAAGTATGTAAATACGGCTTATTTTGAAATATTTACCAAACATACAAAGCAGTTACAGAACTTCATGCACAACATCGAAGTTCCGTCACTTTAAAGTAATCGTATCATGAAAAATAAATACAAATATCGCAATTCCCATGTTCCATAACACCGCTTTTTCATTTGGCGTCATCTCAATTTATACCTTCTAAATTTGACTGCAATTCTTTCTTTAGTGCCCCTCATTCTGTGGGCCGCTGACGTAGTTCACGATTGGCGCTTATTGAACTGCCCCTATACTTGAAAAAAACCTGATGACCAAAACAACTTCAGTCGGTGACCACAAAATTCCTTCGTCAATATGCACCTCACAAAACATTTCGGGGCAACAACAAAGATCTTTTGTCCTTACAGTATTTGGTGGCAACCACTATAGGACAAGGACTTTCATGGTAATGAATACATTCATCATATTGGTAGGAAATAATGAGTTCGTCAGTCGCACCAAAAATGTCACGATGCTAGCAGCAAGACTGGTTAATGGGTCTCAATAAACGGGCCATGGTTTAACATCTCGTCGACGGTAGTATCGAGAAAGAAACCAGCCAAGGTGTTTTTTAAGAAACCAGCCAAGGTGTTTGTTAAGAAACCAGCGATCGTCTGAAATGATTACGGACGACCATTGAAAACCCGGATCAGGGTGGTCGGACCAGAAATCGAGCCCGGGTCCTCTCGAACGCGATTTAAGTTCTTTACCACAGCGCCATCTAACTAGGTGTTCCGGTCTTTGACCTGAGCATGCACACACCACAAGTCTAACAAGTGGCATAGACGCCAAAGCCTGGACACTTCACCTCTGTTTATTTCCTGGACGCAATCGTGTGCAACGTAAGGGATAATGGAAGGTAACCCGTTTACAGTCTTTTTTTTTTTTTTAGAATATCCCTCACGAATTCGTTTGTAACATGATGCAAGAAGACGAACACCGGCAAACATGGCGTCGTGGCCAGGCTAGAAAGAGGGCCTCTTACAACACGCCAACGGGCATGCGAAGAATATAACGGACGTATAGTCTGTTCGCGATTTCTTCACACTTTTTGAATCAAACCTTTGAAAAATCACCCCATGTATGATGTGTTTAGTTATTTCCTAAATATGCCATGTATCACAAGCGTTATATATATATATGTTAATATAAAAGTATATTATTTTTCGTAAAATGAAAGATTTACTTATATTTCATCTATAAATTATAATATTTCATTTACAGTAAATAAGAATACAAACAGTGATGAATCTTGTGTGTTGGTAGCGCCTAATATGAAATAGTTCTCATGCAAAATACTATTACAACTGAGTGCGCACGAATTCGACGCACAGTCCCGTTGGTGGAATTTTATAGACTTAGTTAAGCTTTGGTTGCATGAGGCGGAGGAATATCCTGGAAGTATAACTTTATCAGGGCTTCAGAATGGTGTGAAGTAACCGTAAATGGATTATAGTTTTGCAGTCGCAGCAAAATGCTGTACTCTGGACGGCACGAATGTTATTGCTGTCAACTAAATATCTGGTGGCAACTATTGCATACCTTTCCAATTAACAAGCATGTTGTATTGTATTGTAGAGGATTTTTAACGACCCCGGTTTTATGCTTGAAAGCTTAGCAGGGGATGGCTTACAGACTAACTTAAATCCCATGCCTTGCCCGGGATTCGAACCCAGAGCCTACCGCACCCCATATCAGGGGCGCACCAAACGACTGCGCCACGGGAGGTCGGCAACAGGTATGTTAATGAGCGCTAAATTACTTTGTTACCTCCAATCTATATGTCACTGGTGCATCACTTCATGTTCTGTTTATTTACCAACCTCAAAATGTTGCCTTGGTAAGCATCAACCAAATGGTTTTTGTAACCTCTAACAAATATTTTCTTTCAGTGTAGGTGAAGCTCGTGGCAGCGTCCCCTTGTCGCTCCTGGACCTCAAAGAACATAATTTTATCAGTTGTGAGCCGGCGATCCGTGAGCCAGTGTTCGCTGTACAGAATGCGACAATCTGTCTATGTCAGTGCGTGTCCGATATGATCAATTCTCGTAATTTTCTAATTTGTCATTCGTAAGTTTCAATACGGACGTTGTCGACAGTCACTTGTTTAGCACTCGCAACAATGCATTTTTTACATTAAGAGTGAATTTTGTTTATTTAAATTTAATGCCTAAAACGAACGTAATATTTCTACAGCCATCACTGGAATGCTGCGAATATGTTAATAAAGAATAAAATAATAAATTATGAATTAACGGCGAAGTATATAAACAAACCACAACGCTTAGTTGCTTTTTAAAACTTGCCTAGTGTATTTTATGAACAGTAATTTGTAAAAAAAAAATTTTTTACTACGCAATCGCGTATGTGTTTTGAAGGTCAAAACCAACATGGCACTGATTTTGTCATTTTGTATTTTTGCTAACATCCACTTGATACAAAATACGAAATACCAAATTACCAAATACGACACCATTTTTGTATACAAAATCGGGCCACGTGATCATTTTGCCAACAAAATCTGCCATTTCGGACACAGGCTCAGTTTCCGCGTAGTCCTGCAGAGAGCCGGATGTGTGATGTCGCAGTCACATAGCTCCGACAAGCACGACGCGGCAGCCCCGACACGATACTTAAAACTAAATAGCCAATGAAACACAAGATAGAGCTGATGTAAGCCCGACAAATCCTGTCGTCCAACCAGTAATTTTGCATTAGAAATTATTTCTGTTTTCGCCGTATTGTGCGGCACGACGCACAGAGTGTAAAACCTTGCAAAATGAAATTGTATGGCAAGCTTTCCCTATAATGGCAAATACGCAGCTTAAAATAAAAACAGTCTTGAAAATTATTACTGTATTTAACTGTTGAAAATAATTTTACCTTTGTTTGCATTAGCGATAAAACTTTGTCACCATCATGTATCCAAAATTTCCCGTCTGCCCACCGCCTTCGAAACTAGCATAGTTAATCAGCGCCTTCTAAATGGTTCCGAGACATTCTACTCTTCGTGTCGCGTCAGTAAACTGTCGGGCTGAAAATTTGATTAGTCACATTGGAAATATAAATGCTGTGTCGCGGTTGCAGTTTTTGTCGTGTCGTGCAGTGTTTGTCGGGGTTATGTGACTTTCGCATGAGGCTGCGGAGCGCTCTACTTTCCCCTGCGTCAGCTACGGTGTGTCTCAGGAGCCATATTAGGACCCGCCTCCAGCTTCGGTACGGGCGGGCGGCTGCAAGTCACAATCGACACCGCGACCGCACCGCTCTCCCCCTCGTGTGCGGCCGGCGACAGAACTAATGGTGACGGGAGCGGCCGATCATCATCTCGGCGGGGGTGAGTCAGCGAGTGCCGTCAATTCGGCGACCGGCCGCTGCTGGCGTCGCCGTCGCCTCGCCTCACCAAGTAATTCTTGCTTCAAGTTTTTTCTACTCAGGTTGGGAAACTCAGTGCTTTTTAATTGACAACAAAAAATTTTCGCCGTCGGGACTCATTGGTGTCGTATGTGTACCGGATTGTTACGTTCTGTATGTAATTTAATGCGTCAATTGCAATTTTCATAACATAAATGGAATTGTGCAAAATCTTCTGATTTGTTTTGTGGTAGGACCTATGTAAAGAATACATTTTTTTCTTTACACTAGAGTTATAACGGGGTATGTCCGCATGTTGTTTAATGTTCTGTCGTAAAACTGGATTTAGCAAAATGTCGGCTTACACAATTACTTTATTTAAATATAATTAATATTAAAAAAGATAGTGAAAATTGTTTAAAGTATTATTAAACAGCGCAGTTTCCTTAATGGAAAGGAGAAAATACAAACGTTTTCTTTTAATGACGGCTATATTTATTTTTCACTTAAATTAATAACTGGTTACGATTGGAATAAGTTTGCTAGTGAAAAATTAACCCAAACACAGTTGTATTTTTTACTGTTTGCTCTTGCCAAAAACACGTGGCCAAACTGCCGCGTCAACGTGACTCACATCAGGGTTTTTATTTTAACCAAAATTTTAGCACCTGTCACACTATCACATTTTTGCCTTCAACTTTATTTGACAACATTTGAAGACAAAATACGGCCATCAAATTTTTCCTTCCAACAAATTTTATCAAATAATCTTGAATGTGTTTTTTAATGTGCCACACTGTCAAATATTTCTTATCAGGAGGATATAATTTGAAATATTATTAAAAAATTATTTTCATAGACAAAAATATTGCTTTCGTTTTTCCATGCGGTCCATTACAGGAAGAAATGTAAGTAATATTGAAATTTATTTTCGTTTCTTTACTAAATTAAAATTTTATTTATAAGATATGTTTCCTGCACAATGAAGTAAAGGCCTCTGAGTTCGTATTATTACGTGCAATATTCACTTAAAATAGCATTCATGCTCAGACATCTTCTACAAAAATTATCTTCATAACTTACTTCGTTTCCAGCAATTGTTCGTTACTTTAAGTTTCTCGACGTCCATTTTTGTCGTGCATGATTCTGATTGGCTGAGACCGTCAAACATCAAATAAAATTTAGAACCGGTACTATTTTCACTTGTATGATGGAAACTGAAGCCATCCAACTTTCTCAGACAAATATGGCGGCATTTATGACGTTTCCATGACGTCATAACTGTCAAACTTTATTTGACCAAACTTATTGGAAGCAGTTCTGACGGAAAAAATTGACAGTGTGACAGAGGCTTTAACCAGGGTTCACAATTGTGACAGGGTGTTAACTGAAATTAGATTTTTGGAATTCCCTGACTTTTCTCTGTTTTCCAGGCAGAACCATTTTCCCTGACATATTTTTTGGAGCGAAACCTTCCAACCATATTTTTTTTCTACCGCTGACAAAACAAACATGCTATCAATGAACCAGAATTTGATTACACTGCAAGCACAGATCAAGCAAGCAGGTCCAGCATTTTATTCAGTATATCAATATTTCTCGCGATATAAGCTATTGACTTCACACCAAAAACATACCATAGACCATATGTGACTTGCAGAAATTTTATTGAGAATTTATAAACTTAGAAATATAAATTTTAACTATGCTTATAATTACATTACCCTGTACTCGCACAACTTTTGCAGAATAGCAAATTATTGACAATTTTCCTGGCCCATGTGAAAATTCCCTAATGTTTCCCTGACTTTTCCCTGTCACATAAAATCCCTGACTTTTCCATGTTTATCCTGTTCTTTCAGTGGGTGGACACCGTGTGTGAACATAATGCACAAGGACAATATTTTCCAATACTGCATACTGTGTGGCTCAACACGCCAGTGACTGTCCCGGAAGGTTTTTGATTCCCAAACGTACTAATGTTCTTGGTTATGAATGGTCCATTTCACTGTAACCGAACACTGAACCTGCAACTCATAGGTTGTTTCATTTCAAGTGCATTACGCATCGGAAAAATTTTTTGTTTCCAACACTCGAAACCAAAAATTGAATTGAATCTGAAAGTGGGAGAAAAAATATTGCGTGGCTATTAACTATTATATATCGCAGCTGCAAAAAGAACTCGCTTACAAGAGTCATGTGTAATTTTTAAGCTTCTTAAAGGTACTGCTTAGTGTGAGACAGTCCGAGTGAAAGGATAGGGATTTAGATGTTAAATATATATCTCAGCTACTTTTTCACAATATCGCTTTCAAACCCGAAAGACTTTGCCGGAGCGACGCGGTTTCGACAGCTCCATTGTCAAAATAGTATTCAGTGCTGGGACTCGGAAATGCTTCGCTGCGTAGCGGGCACCCGTCACCTACCCCATATTCTCTCCACGACCCCGCTCAGGTCGAAGCGGACAGAGCCCGTGGGTCTTCGAATAACAACACATTTTCTGTTTTACCCTTTTGGCATGCGACTATAACGCTGTTCACGGTAAAGTGAGCACATTTTAAGGCCCTCCCAAAAGCCATTAACCACTACCAAATATATCTTATTGCAGCTTCAGGCATTGAATTTTGATGGTGGTGAAATGTATACACGGTGTTTATTGGTCACATTGCAATGTTTATATTAAAAAGCAGTAGGAAGATGGAAATTGGATGAAAAGAAAAATTTATTAGGGCCTTAAATAGTGCTCACTTTACCGTGAACAGCCCATACGTAGTTTCATTCGCTAATTACATCATGCTACCAAAATAACTTATAGGCAACAAAGGAAACAGAACAAAGATTTTAGACAAACTTCTGTTTTATATGTAGCAAAAATTTGAAATTAAATATAATATTAAACAGTTTAATTTTAAATCCTCAAAAATTACTCATCACAAATTGACTATTTCCAAATTTCTCAAGTATGTTACTAATATGTAAACTAAACGAATATAAAATTTATTTCATTATAAATGTGTGAACCTAAATTAATATGTTATAGAACATTACACATATATAATGCATGTACATCGAGAAAAAATAAGGCTGTAGGAACTATCCAGACTGTTAAAATAGGAACAGCTATCTGTGCGGTTGTAGGTAACATATAAATATTGTTAACGTGGATAATAATACCAGCAGAACTGTTTATTGTATTCCTGTCTGTAAATTTATTGGCCATTGCTACACCAGAACACTACGTTCCTACTACAAGATATATAGTGCTTCAAACAGAACAACTTCAGCAATATTTGTATTGTTGCCAAAACAACTAGGATTTATAATAATCCAACAAAACATTCTGTTGCTGCTACACTCAAACTTGACAACATAACTTTTATACACTCGCAACATAACATTCTGTTAGGTTATTGAAGTTCTGATTGCTGTGGGAACAATCCAGATATTGCTGAAGTTGTTCTGTTGGAGGTAGACCCTTCTATTTGTTTAGTAGTAGGAGTGATCTGTTGTAACCATATACACAGTACCAAATACAATCACACAGAGGAATACAACAAACAGTTCTGCTGGTATTGTCATTTGTGTTAAAAATACACTCATTCACAAAATAATTGAACACCTTGAAGGTGGCATCGCAGGGGCACGTAAGTGTGCACAGGTATGCAACATGGTAGTATGTATACAGAAAACATTAAAATATTGTACCACACCAAGCACGTATTGCAGGGGACCGACACTTACAGGATGCACTTAGTACTGTGTTGCACCACCCACATCACGAAGTCAGACGGTGGTATGGACGAGCATGGAGGCATACAGACATCGGATGTTCTCTTAAGGAACAACCTGCAACAGCTGGCGCAATTGACCCTCCAAATCCGCCGTGGTTGCCGCTGGTCGAAGTTGCCATCCGATCTGATCCCAAACGTTCTCGATTGAGGAGAGGTCTGGGGAGCTCGGTGGCCAAGGGAGCATGTTCATATAATGAAGGCAGGCCAGTGATACCTGTGCTGTGAGAGGTTGGGCATTATTCTGCTGAAAATGGGGTTTTCAAGCTGCACCAGGAAGGGGAGCGCACATGGTCGCAGAATTTCCTGGCGCGCCGACCTCCCGTGGTGCAGTCGGTTGGTGCGTTATCAGACTGGGTGTGGGAAGTTCTGGGTTCGAATCCTTGGTAAGGCACGGGTATTAGTTTAAATTAGGTCATAAGTTAGTTTGTAAGCTGTCCCCTGATAAGCCTTCAGGCATAACACCAGGGGACGTTAATAAGCCCTATCCAACCCAATCCAATTCATTTTCTGGACGTATTGCTAAGTCAACAGGGTTCCTCCAGTCACCACTAGTAGGGTGCGGTAATCGTAGGAAACGGCAAGCCACACCATGAGACCTCTCGTTGGAGCGATGTGCCGCTCTATGATGAACCGTGGATCACGGCGCTGGCCAAGACGTCTCCAGACTCGAATTCGACAGTCGTCTGTATCCAGACAGAACCGCGATACCCCACTAAACGCCAATCGTCTCCAATCTGCAAGCTGCCATACTGCCCGTTCTTGCCAGAAGGCCACACGTGCCTGGCGATGCTCAAGTCTTAATGCTAGACGTCGTAAGGGACGTAGCGACGACAAATCATGCTCTACTAGCCACCTGAACATGTTACTGATGGACACAGGCGTATCCCTAGCGGCCATGACATGTCCCTGGTTGGTGCACAGCGATGCCCGTGGAGTGTTTAGAGCCTGTCGCACGATGAAGAGATCCTCCCTGCCGGTGGACCGCAGGTGTCTACCCGAGCCTTCTCGACGGGTGTGTGTACTCTCATGTTCCCACTGCGTCCAACACTGATTCACAGTGTAGGCAGACGGATCAAGTGGTTGGTAGTGCGCCGAAACGTTCAACTGACTCTCTCAGACTCATCCAGCTGGACTAAGGCTTGTCGGATGCTCCTTCGGGGCATGCTGTGTGTTCACTGAACTTGGCTCTGTGGCTCACACTGCAGGCCTTATTAGGTGTCTTGCAGATGTGAATATGGAGGGACGTGCATGACCCCTAGTGATACATCCACGCAAACAAACAGCATTACACGCATATGGGAAACATGTCAGGCTGTGACGATATTGTGTGGCAACCTTCGTTGTACTCACGCAATTCGTTCATGGTGATCACTTTTCTTTTGGTAAATGAGTGTATTTAGATGATAGCTACAACCCACCAGATTACTGTCCCTTTTTTAACAGCCTAGATGGTTCCTACAATCATATTTTATTTTCAATATAGCTATTGGAGTAATGCTTGTAGAACACAGTGAAGCATAGGGAACTACCAGCAAAGTCCGTGCGTCCCGCGTGCCGAAATTTTGGCGACCAAGCCGAGGGGACAGACCGGAAAGATGAACATCCTGTCAGAACACAGCCTCGATTTTCGCAGGAGCCTCGACAGGTAGACGAGCTCGCGTCGTTATTTCATTCAATAGACTGAGCAGATTTTACTATAATTCGCCGAGAAAACACAATACCTACAGATACGTGAATAACCAGGAAATATAATAATAAAATATTTTTTTGCGTGTTTATAATTATGTGTATCAGAAGATTTGTCTGTGTAAAAATCTGAACTCAAAACATTTGCAGTGCCTGAATTGTTGCAGTTATTTCTATAGCTTGGTAGGGAATCATAAATGAACCCACGAGAGTGCAAATACTGTTCCCGAAACGTTTGACGCATAATATTCAATCTGTGAACACTCATAGAGTCTCTCTTGTCGGCGTGGAACAGACTACGTATAAACCACGCGTGTAGCTGTGCCGCTGCGGTGAGCGGAGGAACTGATTCATCCTGTCTCCGGGTGACTAACCGGAAGATCTGCGGGGAAACCTGGCTGTGGTCTCGCTTGTTTTCGAAACGACATCTGCGCCGCAAATAGGATGATTTCCTAGAAGTGGCGATGAGTAAGAAATGCTATGAATGCTCCTATGAAAACCGAACTTCAAAGAGCTTGTGAGAAACTGCTTGTGATAAACCCGATTTTTGATATGAATACTGTGAAAGTAACAGAGATAAACCATTACGCCAGAATGGAACCCTCAACTGCGCTGCAGCATGTGTGTGGAACATTTTTTTTTGGGTAGAATCATAGAATGTATTGGCAATATATTTCCTTCAGGTAACTCTGGGAGACAGCTTGCATACTGCAAACACTAATTTTCAGCAATTAAACTTAAAAAGGAAAAGTATTTTTTAATATTGATTTGTCAGAAAACATTCTCCTAGAATGTATATTTTTTCTGCACGGAACTTCTGTGCATACTTTCCACCACAGTCGCCGACAATATTTTTAAACTGCCATGGTTGCAAGCTGCTCGAGTGCAATAATGCACTTAATTTAAGTGCCTCCGCACACGTAGGGCGAAATTACATTTTGATGAGGGTGCTAGTTTCGCCCATAACGCAGTGTTGGTTTTTCGTACCTCAAACGCGCAAAATATAACCCTATCGTCCGTGGAGTTTTTCAGTTTTCAGGAATTAAATAAAATTACAATATATTCGAAAACACTTTCCTATGGTTAAACCTATCTCCAAAAAAGCACTCGTGACAAGAGAATGACAAATATAATTTAAAAAAACGTGTGCTAATAGAACGAAATCAGACGGTCAAATAAGTGTATGTCAGCTGATTGATTGAAATTGATTATCTCAAAACTCTGTGGCATTTGGAGAAAATTATCAAGTTTTTATACTTTTGAAAGAATACTTTTGGTAGCCCTGCTTTGTTTCATCTCTCTGTAGGATGTATACAGAATGTTGTAAAATTACATGACAATACTTCGGGGAAACATTTCTCACATCTGGAGGATGAAAAAATGTTATATGAACATAGATCCGTAAACGCTTCGTTTCTATACTACATCCCTTAATACATAACGTACAATGTATTGCCCGCGGGCTGGATCATGGTACTGTGGGATGCCATCGCAGTGTTCGTTTGCATGATACATGACACCTCGCATTACGACACTACGCCTAGAACAGTAGGAAGTGCACAGGCGTTAGTTACACATGTGTGAAAGCTTATCGTCGGCACTAAAGGAAATGTTCAAAATGCCCTCCATGAGCACGAACACATGCATCAACCCGTCATTGCATGCACACCCGGATGCATTGATGAATCCCTGGAAAATTGCTGATTGTTTCCCAACCCACCACAATACGGTTACGCAGAGTGCCCACATCGTCCACTGAGGTTGCATACACAAGTGCTTTTAAATATCCCCACAAATAAAAGTCTAGTGAATGCAAATTACGGCTCCTCGGGGGCTGGTATGGGGCTGCCAATTACAGCTTCGATGACATTCCACAGTAACGTGATCCAGCTCGCGGGCTATACACTGTACGTTATGTATTACGGGCTGTAATAAAGAAACGAAGCGTTTGCGAACCTGTGTTCATATCAAATTTTTTCATCCTCCAGATGAGAGGAACTTTCCCCCGAAGTATTGTCATGTAATTTCGCAACACCTGTATACTTCCAAACACGCAAACTCTAATATTGAGGTGGCCCAAAGTACTAATATACATTCTTAATGATGGTAAACTGTGAAGTAGTTAGGAACTCTTTTACAATAAATATTACTCAAATTATAAATAAACAGTGGCATTGTCCACCAGTTTAAAAAGTACCCATTTCAATTAGTAACAAAAGGGACTTTTTTTTTTATTAGGTGCCGACATTACTATACAGTATGTACTCCAGCCTTTATTTATGTAAAAACGTGTGCACTTGCACTGCTGGCCAAGAAAATTGCAACATCAAGAAGGACGTGCCTGGGAAATGCGTAAAGCAGGATAGGACAACGACGTGATTAGTTGTTGAGCCAAGTGGCGCAGCACTAACGTCCCCGACAACACTGATAAGCGGTATATAAGTGAAAGTCGGAGAGCCGCTGGGTGTTTCCACTCTCAGATTTTATATTATAAAGCTATTTATTACAAATTACGATTTCAATACCAGTTTTTAGTAACAATTTCACAAGACATTATAATAACACATGTATAATTTAGTAATAAGTAAAAAACCACTAACTTAAAATGATTACTTTATTATTTTGATTAATACAACCTTCTTTCCACCTCGTTCCGGACATGCATCTACAATTTGCAATCGTATTAAATATTTAACTTCACTTTGGCAGTAAATTAAACTAATCACTTACTTAACTAATTATCGCATGCCCCCTTCAGGGACTTGCTTTTATATTACAAGGCCTGAAATTATTCAAAATTTTCGTGGATTAACTTCACCGATCCCCCCCCCCCCCAGCAGGCAGTGAGAAAGGGGTAACCTGCAACGAAAATCAGCATTGGGTACAGACTCCAGGCGCTACCATGGAGTTCTGATTTAACTAATTGCAGCTTGCTGCATTTCAAATGCCATTTAAGACAGCCTAACCCGGGGGGGGGGGGGGGCTGCATCTCCCTAACCTGAACATTATAATGGTAGCCTTATGGGAGAACAAGGGTAATCACAGGCCTGTACTTCCCCGTGCTGAGGGAGTAGCGTCCCGATGATGTAAAACGGTGGCGGCGGCTGGGTGGTGGACCGTTCGTGCGCACAGATTGGAGCGAAGACGATGCGTCAAAGAACACTACAACCACACGAACAAGTTTCCGCCTTTGACCAGGGGAGAATCGGGGCATATCAGGAGTATGGATCATCCTACCGCAAAAAGTGGTTCCTCCGTTGTACGAAATGTAAACACAGTGAGGTAGATATGGGATCACTGTGCCGAGGAGGAAAATGCTGAGCGACGTGCAGGGAGCCGACATCCCCGATGCACCAACGAAGCCACCCAACGAAGCCACATCAGACACCCTCACTCAGTTCAGGCAAGTGGCACGTTGCTCTGTGCCCGAACACACCGTTCGTTGCCGCCTGCAGCGCCAGGACATCTTTTCCAGTCGCCCGTTACTGCAGCTGCTACTGACTGTACACCGTATATGTCTGCAGCTGCAACGGTGCGTGCAGCCCCAGCCTTCTACCGAATTCTCTTCGTAATGCAATACATAGTCCTACGATGGAATTTTCTCCTTTGTTTATTGTGACGAAACTATTTAGGCTGTTAAAGGTTATTTCAGCACTTTCAAAATTAACCTTTGAAAAATGCCACCGACCATACCTGCATATATTTTAATGGGTACACTGTCTGGCAAGTGCATAACAAAGTTGGCAACGCCGGGGAGAAAGTAGTCCCATGGCTTAACGATGAATTAAAAGTGCCATGTAAACATTTGCGAATACTGAAATAATTTCTTTCGATTTTTGTTTTTTAGTAATGCATCGAAGTGTAGAAATGAGAAGATTGGTAAAGTATTTAATTTCTAATAATTTCAGAGTTTCACTCGACCGACTCATGAAATAAAGTGATGAGGCCCATGACCATGACAATGTTAATTTTATCTAAGGCGGAAGAATACGCAACGTGCATATAAGTAGATCTTAAGCAGGGCTTTCAAAAATGCCCAGGTTATCGTGAACAGCCTATACACATCTTAGGTTGTATTAACCCAAAAGTTTTATTTAAAATATTGAATGCCACATTCTATATATGATATATATATATATCATATATAGAATATAGAATATATAGAATATATATATATATCGCGACATGTTTAAAATGTTTAAACTTTTTTAAATAAAATTTAAGGACTGAACTTCGTAGAGAATTTTGGGAAAGAGCGGGTTAGAGTGACCGGGCACTACGAAATAAATAAATGAATTAGCAGAGAGCGGAAATGTTATCGTAGTCGGAGCTCCCGGATTGATTCAATAAAGAGGCGAGCATCTGGTCGCAGTTAATTTCTCTAGATGCCAACCTTTAGATTCTCGTCTGTTTACCCAAACCCAGGCTCAGTACATTTATTAAGATGGTCAGCGTACATTTTCATTAATACTGGATGTAATACGCCCAAAGGATGTGCAAAATTATTAATAACGATTATTGTAAAAAATATTGAACCTACCGTATTGCAGAGGTTTGAATGTTGCTGAAACCAAAGATTATGTGATAAGGTTTTTTTTACAGTTTTGTGCATTTGTATCTCTTTCCCCCGCGATGTTCGCTTTTTGTTGTCTGCAGATATTTGCATGTACTTTCCTCGTTGACGGCTCCGTTAATCATTCTATAAGCTTTTTACAGTAAACTGAGCAGTGGTTAAAGTCCTGTTTAAGAACTTCTTGTATTCAGGTTGTGTATTCTTCCGCCTTATGTAAAATTAACATTGCCATGGGCCTCACCACTTTATTAATGCGTCCGTCAAGTGAAACTGTGAAATTATTACACAAGTAAATATTTTACAAATGTGCTAATTTTTATTCGGCGTATTGAAAATAACAGGAAGCGAAAGAAATCATTTATGTGATCACGAATGGTTACCTAACATTTTTTATTTGACGTTAAGATATGGAACTACTTTCCCTCTATCGTTACCAACGTTATTATTGGACGCATGTAACTCAGTACACCCGAGAAATATATGCAGGTAGGAGCAGTGGTAGTTTTCTAAGGTTGATTTCAAATACACAAAAAAGTGGAAGATTAACAGTTCACGTGAATCTTTGCCTCAGCCATCTCACACGTTGGCTTGACGGAAAGCAATTAGATCTAGGTAGCACTAACCTGCCTGTCAGACACCAATATTAGCATCTTCCCTAATTGGTCCTGCGGAGTAAGTATTCATAAGGGTGTGCGTACAGTAACATTACCATAAGAGAGTTTTACCATCACCGCAAGGCGTGGAACATTTGAGCGATATTATACTTCATTTCAGAGTCTACATGTATCGAGAGCTATGTTTTGTTTCGGAGGAACAGGGTACATGTGGCGCTTTGGGATACGCTGACGCGTCCTTATCTTCTCTGACCACAAGGCGCCGATAATGAAGCGTCGTGTTTTTATTTCCTGTGTGCAACAGCTGAAGCGTATTATTTTTCTGATGCAATTTGCGCACTGAAGCCTAATCCAGGCAATTTAAAACTTTACACTTATGTTGATTTATTGTTTTCCCGGAAACCGCAGTATGAAAATGCTTTTCCTGGCTACGGGGAAATACTTATAAAATAATCCTAGCAACATTCAAGATGCCTTGAAAGTTGTTTTCGCGTCACTTGAAGTTAGAGTTCTTCTTACAGGTGTAGGTTGTTCACGGTAAAATGAGCACTTTTGAAAGCCCTGCAAAAAACCTACTTGTTTACACATTGTGTATTCCTCCGCCTTACGTAGAATTATAATTTCCATAGGTCTCATCACTTTATTCGTGCATCGGTCAAATGAAACTGAAATTATTAAGAACTTTACAAATCTGCTCATGTGTACACTTCAATGCATTAAAAAAACAGAAAGCGAAAGAAATGGTTATCAGAAATGGTTACCTATCACTTTTATTCGACGTTATGATAGGGAACTACTTTTCATCCATCAATACCAACTTTACTGGGGCCACGTCATATAGTGCACCCATTAAAATGTATGCATGTAGGGGCAGTGACATTTTTCTAAGGTTTATTTCTAAAGTGTTCACTTTATCTTAAACAGCCTTTTAAACTGATGGAGCTGAGTTTAGCTCCGTCCGTTGTATCAGCCATGCTGTCCGATGTACTCCAGCTGTCAACTACCTGCGTGCTATTGAAGAGCCAAACAGTCTGTGGCTTCATTCTGATGTTACATCAGCCCTCGCACACATAAAAAAACTCAGCAGATAGGTAAGAAGGTAGGTCTTAGCGTCTCGTTAACAGCGAGGTAATTAGAAAACGAGAAAGCTGCTCCAAGAAGCAGGCACGGAACCTATCACTGCTTGTTGTAACGAACCGCCCTGGAGTGATTTCAAGGAACCTCGGGAAACCATATTCAGGATGGTTGGACCGGGAATCAAAGTCGGGTCCTGCCGAGTGCAAGTCCAATGGTAATGTTTCATTTATATATATATAAGTAAAATTAATAAAATCATTGAGAAAAAAGGTGTGTTGGTAATCCTTAGTAAGCAATAATTTTTACGCAAAATATGATTAGACTTATTGCGCAGGAATGTGTAATTTTCTAGACTCAGTTAAACTTTGTTTGCATGAGACGGAGGATTATCCCGGAAGTAGGACTTCAGCAGGGCTTCAGAAGTTGGAAGTAACCGTGAATGGACCATAACGATGGTCCTCGTACATACTGCTAGGCTTGCAAGCTCCTACACGAGAAAGGCGAGGTGGCTATAGTGAATGCCGACGGCAAGTGGATGGAGAAAAACCCACCGATCCGAGAAAGCCTTGTTAAAGTTTCCCGCGTGTCGCAATTGCCGCGACCCTGGACGGACTGTGGCTGCGTGGGGGGCCGCTACCTCGACCACAGACCACCTGCTACGGTAAACCAACACTTGCCTACTCTGCTAACCGGCTGTAGTTTGTTCACGGGTGATTGAACAGAACACTTTTCAAAGCCCTGCTTTATTTCGTCTTTCTGCCCGCAGAGTATCCCTCTGCTGCATGTAAACATTAACGCTACCATATAGGTAGTTGGGCTTAACGTCTCGTCGACAGCAAAGTCATTAAAGACGGTGCAAGTTGCACAGGGAAGAAGGTTTGGGGGAGGAATGGGAGGGAAGTGGCCATGGCATCTGTTAGGGATCCATCCCAGCATTCGCCTGGAGTTATTTCGGAAAAACATGGCCGGACGGGGGATCGAACTCGGGTCCTCCCGAATACGGGTTCAGTGAGTTACCACTGCGCCATCTCGCTCGGTGACTTGACTATAGACTTGACGTCAGTGCTTTGCCCAAGGCACAGCTCAGTATTCATATACACTAGCCAGATTTAGAGCACACAATGTGCATGTTTTCCAGTGTTTAACTATACAGTTCTTAAAAATGTTTATAAATCTTATAAACGAAGGAATAGCAACATTTTACTATACCGTTCCTAAAGTTCATGAACTGGCAGCACTGAGCCGATTCCATGGAAGATTTTCTCTTACTGTCGCCCGTCAATATAGCTAACGCGCAGTTTACTTTTTTTTTTTTGCTCGTCATAAAAGTCGAACTGCATTGTGTATTATAATGGCGAATGAAAAGGCTGTTATTTATTAACAGGTAAAATATCATAATACTCCAGAGTGCAAAAACACAATGACTCACTTCCTCACAAGAAATTTCGGGGTTTTGGATCTTAATAGAAGTAAATGTTAATTTTTTTTTTACATTCGTGGAGTAGTGCTACAACACTTTTTCCCAGAGACCAAATCTGTAAATTGAGGTTATTATGCTTATATTTTGCTTGACATGTTTAACGCGACATGTTCACTAACGAACATGTCGCGTTAATGTAACATTGTTCCGAGCTGTGGTCATTTTCACTGAGCGCCAACAGCCATATTGAGAAATATCTCGATTCCTCGCCCATTTAATAAATATCCTTATAAGTATATGCGCAGGAAAGGAAATTATAATTATAATAATTATTATTTTTAGAACTATTTGGATCGTTCCAGAATTGAATCTAATGATTACCTAGTTACTGAGAATTATATATGAATACATACAACATTAATGGATTTCATTTGTCTATCTACAGTTCGAAAAGAGGTTCAGTGTTGACGACAGATTTAATAATTTCCAGTAAGAAAAGTACTATTTGAAAGTACACATATTTGCGGTGTGCTTTGCAGTATGTGGAGTCGGCAAGGTGACGTTGTATGTGTGTGTGTGTGTGTGCATGTGTGTGTGTGTGTTTGTGTAAGAACACAGTGAATTTGTAACAATGTAAGAAGGTGCTCAAAACTGATATTTACATCTTGTCGAGCCAACATTTTTGAAAAATCCTCAGTAAAACAAGTTATGACGAAAATTATGTAAATATACAGTTTGCGTGCACCATTCCCTTTAAATGACATTAAAGTTGTCAAATTTCATTTTTCCATTACGTTAAGTTACTCATATTAAAAGGTTTCCAAAATTGCCAACCAAGGCACACCGTTTCTAAATAACTCTTAGAGATTTAGACCTAAGAGATTTTACTTTTCACATTTTGGACGGTACAGATTTTAGTGCGTACATCAACGAGAGTAGAGAATTAAGACATGTATATCTACAGTATACGTTTGACTAAAATTGCAGTTCTTTTAAATTAGTGGCTTCCAACATGAGTTCCGTACACTCAGTACACCACTGCGAAAATTGGCGAAGTATTAGCACGTCTATGTTTATAGGCATTTCACAGTCACACAACATGATCAACGAATGGATTATATTTCTATAATCCATTCACGGTTACTTCGCACTTTTCTGAAGCCCTGCTAAAGTTCTACTTCCAGGATATTCCTCCGCCTCTGGCAAGCTAAGCTTAACTAAGTCTGGAAAATTACACCAGAGGACAACGCACCGCTTTCCTGCGCACTCAGTTGTAATATTAATTAGCATGAGAACAATTTATTACTAAGCGCTACCAACACTAATTATTTCTCACTGTTTTTATTCGTGTTTACTATAAACTAAATATTATATATATAAATAAAATATAGTTAAACTCAAATTTAATTAAAAATATGGCATTCCTGTATTTGCAGAGGTATAAAACGCGTGATAAATGGCATATTTAGGAAATAAGAAATCGTGAATGAGTTATAGCATCGACGGCTATGTTAATTTATATATGTTGCAGTTGACTACACGATAAGATAAAAACACCATGCAGGGCTTACAAAAGTACTTGATTAACCACGAATCGACTATACTCGCTTGTGTCAAGTCGCAAAGTACGTGCGTACGCTTGCTTAGTAAACAATGAAGGGAGGAGAGCTATTGAGATGCAGGACTGACGCTTTGCCGCAAGGGAAGCCACGCCACAGATCTCTCTGCGAGGCGCGGGAGCTTATAAATACACTTCGCTGCTGAAAGGAACCGGTTTGAATCGCGGCAGCACGTTCCGCGTTCGTCCTTGATGACGGTTGGAGAGCTATTTCGTCGCTGGGCAAAATAAATGGCTCAATGATGGGAACATGGAGCGCGCTTGGATAAGGTTGATTCTACCCAGGTTAGGAACAAAACGAGTTTTCTTATGGGAGAGTTAGGTGTAGTGAAAATTTCCGCCGCTAGGTAAGCGCTAGTGTTCCAGAGACGTCACTTTTAATTAAAATTTTAAGCTACGTGAATATTAAAACCGAATGATTTCACTTAGTTAAGGAATTGTTTTATATTTGATTTATGAATATTGCAATTATTTTGTTTTTTAACTTAAAAAAAGAAAAGAAAAAATCCTTTACTCATGAGACACTAGCGCTTACCTAGTGGCGAAATATGGCAGTTGCCAAACTTAAAGAATTGAGTTTCCCAAACTTAGTACAATAAATATTAGCTTTTTCTGCCACACGATAGTTACAACAACCACCCCCCTCTCCATCCTTTTCAAACAGAATTTTTAAACACTAATTAACTCAGCGGATATTTATTGGTCATGTAAGAAGGAACTGAGATTTTAGGTTAAGTATGAGTAGCTTGGTAGTAAAGAGAAATTATAGGTCTACCACCGTTAGCATTTCTGATTTCATAAACATTCTTATGTTATAAAACGCAATGACAGAAACAGAAAGAAAAATTGGGTTTGGCTGTGTTGTGGACACGGCCGTTTGTTTTGCGTGAATACGTCTATGTTGACGCGCTCGGACGTTTTGATGATTTTTACGTTCCCGTCATCGCTTCACTCGATCATATGGAGTTTTATGGTTATCACTGGATTGCTATTAAGATGCTCTTTCCAACCGTATACGATTTTCATATTTCGACTTGGCTTTTTAACGAGTAGGTATAGGCCGAAATTATGTTAAGTTTTCTTAATTTTTTACATTAAACTTATACAATTTCACCATTACCAGGCCACACAAATGTTTTAATACACGCAACTGACTAGAGCATCTCCTAGTCAAAAGATACACTACACGGGAGTTATGAGACGCGGCAAAACGAACTCAAAATTGAGCTCCCCCCCACCCCCTCGACGCGTGCGATGCTTTGCAGTCCTCACTCAACGTAACATATTCTTCGATCCTTTGGCAATCGAGTGGTGTAATTGAATTATTTTGAATGTAGACGTTAGATTTGGAGCTGCAATGTCAAACTGTATCCCCCGATTTTTTGTTATCATCGGATTTTATGGCTTGCCTCCCACTATGGTCGCAAATTTAAACACGTATTCACATGAAAAACTAAAATCAAATACTATTAGAATTTATGCAGGTTGCTTAAAGGTTTCAAGTATCCTAAGAAAATGATGCAAGAAAGAAGACAGCAGATCCGCGGTGCCACAACACTTTACACATGCCACGCGCATGATTTCATTCTGCTGAGTGCTTGGAAACAGGATTGGCATGATCAACGAATTCGCCGAGGCTAGATGAAATAGACTGGAACCTGGAATTCACGTTATAGCACGTGAGCAACCATAGACACACAAGAGTCTATAGAATGTTCACGGTAAAGTGAGCACTTTTGAGGCCCTAGCTACTTTTCCTTTTTAAATAAATATTGTCACGTAAGTACTAAACACATTGTGTGTACGCACTCGGATATTAACGTCTAAAGCGAAAATAAAGTACATTTGTTAACTATTATTCTAAATGAAAGGGCTTTCAAAAGTGCTCACCTTACCGTGAATATCCTATATCTTAAGTTCAAAGCAGTAACGGAAAACTAACCAAAACTAATGTTGTTAAAGGCTGTTCACAATAAAGTGAGCACTTTGCAAATGAACCTTAGGGAAAAGTCACTGCCCCTGTATGCATATATTGTAACGGGCGCACCGAGTGACATTCACACAACAAAGTTGGTAACGTTGGATTGAAAGTAGTTCCATATCTTAACGCTGAATAAAAAGTGTTAGGTAACCTTTTGTAATAACCTAAAATTAATTATTTCTTTTTGTGTTTTTTTAATGCATCAAAGTGTAAAAATTAGCAGACTCGTAAAGTATTTACTTCCCAAATAATTTCACAGTTTCACATGCCCAACGCATGAATAAAGCGATGAGGCCCTAGGGCAATGTTAATTTCACATAAGATGGAAGAATGCACAACGTGCATACAAGTAGATCTTAAGCAGGGCTTTCAAAAGTGCTCATTTTACCGTGAACAGCCTATATAACAGCGCAGCAGTTTAGTTTATCTGCACCGACTTCTTGGCGGCTTTTTTTTTCTCGTGGCCAGTTACAAGCCAGACACGCAATATGTTTATTTTCACCCCCAACGCCTATGCCCTTTCTGGGCAATGCAGGGGTTTATCTATTTCCTTTAGCATATCATTGTGCTTCCTATATTATAACATTCCTTCGTTTGTCTCTCTCGAGCCACGTAACTTTAACTTTTAGTTTTTATTACTTTACATACCGACACCCTTTGATTGATTATTGATGTATATGATTACAAAATATATTTTATTTTAATGCCAAGTTGCTCTGAGGGTGAGTGTAGCGTAGTTATCCTGCCATCCACCTTGACTCTACCAGTAACCTGGGGGTTATTCTCTTTATTATAATGTATGTAATTCTACTGTACGCTTTTAAGCCATGGTATAGCGACTCTACAATATATTAACAATATCCATCCCCTCGCTAGGCAGAAGCCGGGAGGGGAGCATTTGAACTCCTTTTCTATCCCCCTCCCCTCCGCATATATCTTCCGTCAGTCAGGACTATTGTCATTTAATTCTCCTGTTCCATTTTCCGTTGCCAAGACCGTATATTTCCACTCTCTATTATCCTGGTTCCTTTCTGAGGCCATTGCTCCTCCACTGTTCATTTTCCTTGAATGTTACCAGGTCTTCATCATGTCAGCTGCAAATGCAGTAGTGAGTCAAAAAGGACGTTCCACAAAACAGATCCTAGGACCGATCTATGCGAGACATTGTCCCCCGTAAACATATGTTGTTCACTTTATTGACTTATTCTGTTCGCGAAGTAATTCATTAACAGGCCTGCCTACCAAGCCGGCAGCTGCGAACTTCGAATGGGGAATCAATGTTAAACGAAATTCCTTCCCATTGCGCCAATTCTAAAGGTAACTATTTGAAACCAAAACTATTCTGCGTGAAATTCCTTAAGGAACGATGCTACGTTAAAATATTTTGCCAATTTTTTTTGTTTAATATGTTTTTTATAAAATGTAAATATTGAAATTTACATATATAAATAAAAATGGATAAAAAAATATGTAGCAATATTCTCTGAGAAAATCGTGCTAATGTGTTTTTTGTTTGAAATAGTTATCTTTAAAATTGACGCAATGAGAAGGAATTTCGTTTAACATTGATTCCCCATTTGAAGTTCGCGATTGCCGGCTTGGTAGGCAGGCCCGGTATATCACATAAATATTAGCTGGGCCCTCCTTCCTTGGGTGGGAGATGTGTACTCGCCTTAAGGTAACACAACCCCACCCCCAAGTCGAAGCGCCGGCGACCTCGCAGTGATTCACACGTTCGCCGCCGAGCGCTTTATCACAATGACACGCCCCCTTCCCCTTCGGGCAGACGTCCCAGCCCATTACCGCAGATTCCGCGCCGCGATAGTCGCATGGACCCTCCGCGGACTCAGAATTTCCCAGGGACTTCCTAACAACTTCCGGTCACCGGGATCCGCTCACTTATCTTCCCCTCCGCCTCACCACTCGGCATTTCCACTGCCCACCTCCCCTTGCCGGGGTCAAACAGTAGGCCACGGCTCCCCTTTAACTACGGAAAGAGCTGCTATGTCTTCACTGTCGGCTTTCCGGGGGTTCCAGCCTGGATCACAGGCGCCTTGTGCCGTCTCGTTTATGACATCCTCTGTACTAGTACGTCCTCCTTAGCGCAGTCACTTAGTCTCCAAAGGCTGTTCAAGGTAAAGGGACCACTTTTGAATTCAACCTTTGAAAAATGTCACTGCCAACACCCGCGTATATTATAACGTGCTCACTGACTATCACGGCGCCCAGTAAGTTGGCAACGACGAAGAGAAATTAGTTCCATGTGTTAACGTTAAATTACAAATGTTCACTAAACATTTGTGATACTAAAATATTATATTTTACTATTGGGTTTTTGATGCATGTAAGTGTAAGTATTAAAAAAAAAAACACTTTTATGAAATATTTGCTTTCCTAAAATATTTACAGTTGCCTTTGGTAAAGTTAACTGCACATATTGCGGAAGACTACACAATGTGAATACAGGTATATACTAAGCAGGGCTTACAGAATAGCTCGTTTTACCGTGAACGGCCTATACTTCAGTGGGCTACGTGTAAAGCCGGGCGCATACACCAAGGAACAGTTTCACGCACAATCAAACGCGTCTGAAAAAGTAAACAGTGGCCACTTAAGCTACGAATCAAATTGCATAATCGCGCAATGTATTCTATCTTCTCATGGTTTGTTACTTGAATGCATTTTTTTTTGTTACAGTTAGTTTACAACAGGCAGTAAAGAAATAGATAAAGTAATATACAGTAGTATATTTTAACACGGCAATACTTATAATTAAAACTATTACTAATCAAGTCATATAATCATAATGTAATTTTTACAACAAATAATTCTGCTGGGACCTTATCTACCGGAACACTTTATCCTTTTGCAAAACCAATTGATGATTTGAAAAGAGGGAAATAATATGTCGCATATGGCAACATGCGTTTTAATTTAAGGTTGCTTGGGAATTCTTTATAGTTAGGGCAGATGTTTCTCGGTATACAATACCGAGTTTTTGTTCGAACATCAAGAAACGTAATTGTTGAAAGTGAGAGTTGGTAGCAATTTATTTGCACATCGCCTTGAAGTCTTCAAAAGCTCGCGCCTAATTTACATCAAACTTAAATAAATATAATTAGGACAACCACATCTTTTGAATCGGACGCTGATCACTAATACTTAGTGTCTTTTATAACTGAGGTAGGTCGTAAGTACGGCCTGTCAAAACGTGATTACTTCATATATAGGGATAAAACTTTTACAGAAACTAAGTTTATAATATTTGTGTAGTACATGACCAGGTTTGCTTATATTTGACTCGTAAATGTGGTTAAAAACAGGTCTTCGAATGAGCAGAGCATTTTAAATATTTTATTTACTTTACTGTTGATCACACTAAAATTGAAAGCAGTCTCATATTTGAGCTACTTGTATCCTAAATTCCTAATGAACTTTGCTACTCCATCATAAGTAAATGGAGAAATTTGTTACCACGTTTATCTCTATATTCGTGACTGAAAATTCTCTCAGGTAATCAAGACATCACTGCGAAAATGCAGTACACCTTCAGCTCGCTGAAAATCCTCAACGACCTCCCTAAAGTTTTTAAGACAGTTGGTGGAAAAGTCAGTGAGCCAGGCAAGTACAAGAACTATACCGAAAAAAACCTGCCAGTTCTGTTAATTCTTGACTATATGATAACTGTGGCCGTTGATTCATTCTGCACATCGTTACCTGATAGACATCTCTTCTGAAAAATTTCATGAGAACGTTATCGACACCGTCAGTGGACAGTCATATTTTCAGAAGTCACAGACACAATAGAAGTGCTCAATAAGCCAAACAACTAATTATCCAAGGAGTTTAGTACTAGCAGCAGTTGGCAAAAAGACACTGCACCGGTATAGAACACTGAAAGGGACTTCACGATATCGTATCATGTGTTCGTAGCACCCTAAACTTCAAAAAGACTGTAGGTTTCTTTAATATTTGAGCCTAGGTTCGATACGTATAAAGATATGAAGTCAGTGGTGGACATTTAGCGGTTGCATGCTTGACTTTTGTGTGACGAGATCAAATGGTGAAATAAAGACTTGCAAAAGAATCCGCAGCCAGTGAATAAATGATCTGATATCGAGTTTATAAAAAAACTGCAAATTATATTTTGATGATTAACTATAATACGAAATGGTAGGGTATCTTCTCACTGATCAGCTTGTACATTGTTATCCGCTTGCCTCAGAAGACGGCGACAAGGAGTGTTTACTCAAGCATTCTAAAAATAGAGGTAGTGAGATTTATACTGCTGAAATTAGTAGTAAATTCTTTAGATGATTTACCCACTTGTTTCGAGACATTTACCACCAAAACAATAAAGTCTTCGTTAATTTTTTTAATTGCTGAACTACGCAACATTTATTAGAAATTCCATACGCCAGTAATCTTAAACAGGTGAAAGCAATACTACGTACGATTATAAGCACTAAAGTGGACATAACGGTAACGAACACATACGATCTCAGCAAAAGAAGAAACTGCTCAAGCACTGACAGTTAAAATACGCGCGTGTGTGTGTGTATATATATGTGTGTGTGTGTGTTTGTGGGTTTTTGTGCGTGTGTCTATAAGCGTTAAAGTTGCTCCCACGAAATTTTGAATGTAGAGCTGAACCACAAGTTTGGCTTACAAATTGCAAAAATTTTTCCAGCTGTCTCTCTGGATAACGTGTACCTACCTGAGCGAATATCTGTAGGTACTGAAAATCCTATCGTCACTGATATTATATTTTGGAAGTAACTGGGGCTGCAACTACTGTTTCGCATTAAATATCCCGGATTTTGTAATTGGCTTCTACACAGCGGATTTTCAAGAGCATCAAAGAAAGTGAAAAGATTGCTTTCTGTTGTTGCTATAGAACCTATTGTTTTAGATAAATGTAGCCATAAAAATTACCATAGTACCTTTCAGGTCGGCAACACGCCGTACATTTTACCTGACACGGTTGCCGCCTTCTCAGGGTGTCAATTTCTAAAGGGCAACTGCAGAAATTAATGTGGCGGAAACACTCGTTTCTCCAGTGACTGTGTTTAATGGCAGTTACAATTTGCTCAGCACTCGTAGGTCTCCATGCATTAGAACAGAATACAAGAATACAAACAGAAGAGTCCCAAAATGGAGTTGATTTAGGTTTGCGGCAAGTTAAAGAATAACTCGGAGTAACTCCCTCAGTAGCTGGTAACCCTGGGAAACGCAACCGCAATTACCGCGTGTTGTAAGTTTTGCCTCTCAAAGCAGATGTTTTAATAACCTGTTTTGAAACTGATATCTTGACAACGGCGAAGTTAGCTTGACAGAAACGAAAAGTCAATGTCACGTTCACTTTGCTCGTCCTCTCATTTTGCAAATAAAATCATAAATTAAAAATTATCACAAATGTGCAATGTGCATTTGAAATTATATGTTGAACTGTTTTATTTAATTTCATTGAACTGTCTCGATATCGTATCGTCCCACGCCCTCCTCGGAAAGGCATTTCACGAGACGGATTCTGGAGCAACGAAACTCAAGACAAAATCATCATAATAGCAAACGAGTGTTCTTACACGACACGGAAATCGCCGTACAACGAAAATGAGACACGGACTTACAAAGAAACGAATATATAATCGGACTTTTCTAAAGCCTCTAATAAAGCGCAAAACTCACCTATATCATTTGTGAGCACTTGTATTTTTCAACCACTGTAAATAAAAAATGGTAATATTTTATGAGATTTCTGCGCAAAGAAGCGATTATGTTCAAAGATATGTAAGATTGCTTTCATGTAACTAAGTATATAAAAACGGAGGAGGACCGAAGTTAACTATATGTAAAAATAGGCGTTAAATTATAGGCTGTCCCCTTCCATGACGAACCCAGGTTTTAGTTAGTAACTTTAAAAATCATGAAGGTATTGTAACGAAACTATCAACAGGCGTACTTTACTGTGTAAAATGTGATGAGATTCATGCCCAAACAATGAACTTGACGCTCCGTATTGAAGACGTTGCAAGGAAATAGGATTGTGAAATTTGAATTGAAAGTTTGCGTTATGAATGAATGTGTTCGGTTTGCGTTTTCGATCTCCGCTGGGCGTAATAGGGCTACGACGTACGCAGACGTGAAGGGAGTAGGACATTATAGGCCGTTCACAGTAAAGTGAGCACTTTTTGAAGCTGTTTCATCAGACATAGTAACCAATAAATACATTTCATTGTGGCCTCGGATTTTTGGTTTTGGCTATGGTGAATGTATACACTGTGTTAATTACTCTCATTGCAGGGTTTACATTAACAAGTGCGGGAAGGATATAAATTGGTTGAAAGAAAAGCGTAACTAGGGCTTCAAAAGTGTTCACTTTATCGTGAACGGCCTATATCATAAATATCAGCTCACGAAACTATCAGTTATCTGTTCAGTTTCCTGCTTTATAAAATCTGTACATAGTTTAAAACAAAGTCGCCCGGCCGCGTGTGTATGTGTATTCGACTAAGGCTTCTAAACTACTTGATGGATTTTGATACGGTTTTCACCACCATTTAGAGAATTTCTTTTGGATGGTTAAAGAATATAATACAATGATATTTAATATAATGATAGTAGAGAAATGTCAATATTTTATAATAAAGTCGGAAAAAGCCGCTTTTCGGCTGTTTACATGGCTTACGCTGACTAAACCATAAGAGATACGCAAAATTTATGTACTACAGAATTGTAGATCTCAAAAAGGTCTAAAAAAAGTCAGTGGCGGCTTATGTTTATCTTCTATGGATGGAAATGATTGCACGTGCTGAAATCTTGGCATATTCGGGTACCAGGACGAAAGTATCTTGGTACGAGGTACAGCACATAGACTAAAGATGAGGTAGACAGATCTCGCTGGCTGCGCACAACTAATCTCCGTGTCCCAACATTGTAATGTTATTCGGTCTACACGTCTAGCATAAATGGCGTGAATTGGGTTTGAGGTTAGAACACTGTTTAGTAAACAAGTGCTTTTCAAATGTTTTTTACTTCTTCTAATCAATGAGAAATGCCTTTTGATTACATTCAAACTGGTATAAGTATTTTATTAGTATAATAGTGCTTTTCATTTAAAAATTAAGTTGTAAACAAACACGTTCATCACTGTTGACCATGTGACTTTGACAGTTGTGTAGGATTTGGGTAGGTCAATGTTGGGTACGTGCGCAGAAGACGAATAAGAGGTCGGCCTCATATTTAGTCTATGGCAGGGCTGCCATCAGCTCTGAAGCTGAAATCCTGGTTCCTGTATATAAAAATCCTGTAAAATCCTGGAATCATTAGGTCAAATCCTGTAAAATCCTTGGAATTAAAAAAAAATTGAAAATTACAGAAAAAAGTGGATATGAAAGACGTTTATATATTTAAAGTAGTTGTTTTTGTTTGAAATGTACATGCAAACCATGGTAATTCTTTACTCCGCTCACACTTATACTTTAGTTTATGCAACGACTGTATCGGCGATAATTTTTGTTTCCTCACCATTGCGATATCAATGCCAAATGCAAAACACGGACACCAAATTCTGATTGCATGCGTAAAAAAGGCAATTCGCGGCCAAAGTTCTTTTCAATAATGGCTTTTTCCTGTTGCATATGATCACACAATGGGGAATAGAATTATGTCAATAGCTACATACCCGCGCCAGTGAATAATTAACCAAAATATTTTGGACATACACTTTCGAAGCAATGGCGTATGTCCAAAATATTTCGCTTGGTTATTCATCTCCGCTGCAAGAATCTTTCAAAACAAATGCATCAGTGAAACTGACTCACATCGCCGTGGGCGCTAGTGTCGCATGTACGCAGCGGCCACTTTGAGCAAAGTACTATAAAAAAACTGAAGTTGGGTTTGGATTTTTCTAGAGTGTTAGAAATCCGTTAAAACGGCAGGCCTGGTCTATGGTACGCCACCCTGAGAAGTGGCACGTCTAGCACCACTGGCGCCGGTGAACGCACGCAGACAGACGTGAAGCTCACCTTGCCAGAGGTCGCGCACGTCCTCGCGCAGCGGGCTGCCGGTGACGGTGTGGCGGAGGTGGGCGAGGTGGACGGCGAGGACGCGGCCCGCCCTCGCGGAGCCGGCGCGGGTCTCGAACTGCGACCTCGGCAGCTGCAGCAGCTCCGGCCCGGAGGCGGGGAACTGGTCCGGGTCGGGCGGCGGCGTCAGCGAGAACTGCTCGCCGCACCACTGTAGCCAGGATCGCACGTGCTGGCCCGTCCACTCCGCCGGGTCTGCACACATACACACACATATCTCCTCTCACCGACCGTCCTTCTGTACTAGTGATGGGGCAAACCAATTATTTTGTAACATCGATTTATCGATTCTTCGTATTTACCTTAATCTCTCAATCGACGAATAATCGATTATCAATAGATTTTTGACAAAATTATTCAGTATATTACATTTTCTAGAGTTATGGATTCAAATTGCAACACGAACGAACACGTAGTAAGCACCTTCACACATCTGGTGTTGAATGTTAACTGTTATAAAAACAATAAATAATCATTGCCAATTTAAAAACATAAGCTACATATTAATTACAAATTTTTACATACGCTGGAGCAGCGCCATGACACTTTTTTTTTCACAAATCATTATGTCAAAAACATTAGACAAATATTTAAAAAGAGAAGTAAATCAAATATGTGCATGTAAAAAATGAATTAACTTACTGTTTCAAGTGTATAAGAAATATCAGAACTCAAAGTATAACTATCTTCATTCCAATATTATTTTTCAAAAATTAACTTAGCAGTGACGATTATTTTTTATAATCGATTAGGGTTTCAATTATCAAAATCAACATTGATTACTTACGATTATTCAAATAAAATCGATTAATCGATTTTTAACATCGATTATACCCATCACTATTCTGTACCACCACCACCTACATGTAGGGACATGCAAAATGCGCGTTATTATTAGAGACCCGAGAAATTCGCGAGTTTAATTACCTGTATAGTCCATTCATGGTTATTTCAGTCTTTTATGAAGCCCTGCTAATGATCTACTTCCAGGATATTCCTCCGCCTCGTGCCAACTAAGCTTAACTACGCCTGGAGAATTACACCAGGGGGACAACGCACCACATTCGTGCGCACTCAGTGTGACAGTATTTTGTATAAGGAGTTTTTCTCACTAGGCTCTACCAACATATCTATTTTCTCCCTGATTTTTATTCAGATTATTTTTTAATGAATCATTATAATTTATAGATAAAATATGAATAACATTTCAATTTAACAGAAAAAAGTAACTTTTATGAACACAAGTATAAAACGCTTGTGATACAGTGCGAATTTAATAAATAACTAAACAAGTCATACATAGGGAGATTTTTTAAAGGTTTGATTGAAAAAGGCCGAAGTAAACCGTGAATGGACTATAGGCCAGACTCCACAGTCTATATACTCTCATACAGATATCTAGGGGTAATGAAATTTCGCGCAAAGATTTCAAGACAAGTTATACTTCAAAATACTGTAGTGTCATTTGCCTATCTTGATTGACTGAATTAATATTTGACACGTGTTAACTGCCTGCACACGAATCAAGTAGGAGACCGTGGCGATGTGGCTGAATTCTGAATCGCCCGGTCAAATATGAAAACTCCTTCTCAAGAACACAGTAACCAATGGCTATAGACAAACTGCTGTTGGGTGCTTATAGTACTGAAGTCTACTGTGTACTCAGATTTTTCCCCGAAAATTCGCTACCTCTAAAGATATCAACTGTTAATTGGTTGATTGCTATGGTAGTAAAAGGCGGTTGTTGAGCGCGTAGTTCCTTGCATGTTTGTTATTGGCTCATTTATCTGCAGGAGGTGTCCAAAAAACACGTCCACCAATTATAAAAGTAACATGAGCGTAAATGTGTGTGAAATCCAACTTGTCTAGAAATGAACCCGCGAAATTCTCAGGGTCTCTACTTATTATTCGGCATCAGGCTAAACTTCACAGTACTGTATGTACTGGAGCTGGCGTAGTTTCTACACTGGCTGCTGCACAGATATGAATTTACGCCCTTTCTGAATGAACTGTACTTGGTTGGGGCACACGATTGTGAAGCGTTCATTTATAGGCGCAAAGTTATTCAGGACGTGCCACATTCATTATGCTCCAATGACAAACGTATTGCAAAGATACGCGTGTTTAAAGTTTAAAGTGTCACCAAATAATAACGCGAGTTTTGCAGGTCTCTACGTATAGGCTATTCACAGTAAATTGAGCACTTTTGAAAGCACTCTCATTCGAAATAACATTCAATAAATATATTTCATTGTAGCCTCAGACGTTAACTTCCGAGTGCGGTGCAATGTACACACTGTGTTTATTTCATACATGGCAATATTAATATAGTAAGGTGGTTAAAGGATAAAAAATGGCTGAAAGTAAAAAGCAGCTAGGACCTCAAAAGTGCTTACTTTACCGTAAACAGTCTATACACAGAGAAATTATTCGTTTTAGTGTCATTACAGAAGAGTCAGGGTCATTACTGAAAATGTTTCAATATAGAAGCATTACATTTCATAATTCTATGCAAATTCTTGTACCTGTGCCCTGATTGTCATTAAAAGTTGAAAATGTTTTAATTTATGAATTTCGTATTAATTTAATTGTTGCATAAATATGTGCTAATAGTTAACATATTTCTCAAGTGGGAATTGTGCCGGACGATGTCGTTGGTCAGGGGGTTTCCTAGGGGATCTCCCGTTTCCCCTCCCCCTTCCCCTCATTCCGGTGTCGCTCCATATTCACTTCAATCACTCTCATCGGCTCTCAAGACCTCGCTGTTAAGAGCAGCCCAAATCTCTTCATTCACTCACTGTTCTGGATCGTAGGCAAACGATAAACTCTTTCTTATTATTGTGTCCCCAATTTCAGTTCTGTGTCCACCACCAACGATGAGCATAATGATGAGAACCTTACCACACCCATTTATTTACCGAAGGTGGTTCTAAGGTACCTGCAACTTTGTGATGTATATTTAACTTCCTTTCTAACGTAATTATTTTGATAGTCAAACTATGTACTTAATGTGTTTCTCTATGTTTGTTTTTATTGGAAACAAACGTAGGACATCTTGGTAAGCAGCAGGTGCATTAGCTACACGACCACACGCCCTTTAAGGTAAAAATAACTTTTTTAGAGATTTGAAATTTAAGAAACTGTTAGGATTTTTAGAACGTAAGATAATTTACTTTAAACAGTTAGTGAAGACACAGATGTGCACTGTATATTTCACGCTCCCTGTAATCCACGATGTCTACTGAGGCAAGTGTATACACCTGAGCGTGGGATTGCAGCAGCATTGTAATATCCAATAGCAAGAAACAGTGCACGACATTACTGCTAGCTGGCTGTGCGTTTGGACCAGCCTCGTCGACTTCGTCTGCGACGTTAAGCTGCGTCCATAATTTTTACTGCATGTCCCTTGGGTGTACCGAAGTCGACGCCTGAGGTCGACGCGTCAGTTAACACACTAACGACGCCAAGGTCAAAGGGTAAATTAACACATCAACGGACTTAATCCAGAATACCATATGGTGTGCGGGCGTCACGTCTATGTGACAGTAACCATATGCAAGTACAGTGTACTAGTTCTAGCAGATTGTAATTTTGACGTATTCGAATATGTACAGAAATCTAACCATACAAATGTGAGTACACACGAACATATTAGTCTTCCGTGTGCGCTGTTGCGAGACGATAAAATAATTAAAATAAAAAATTACGTTTCTTCACTAATATAACCCTTCTGTGTTTACTTACAACTTATCTGAAGCACAGTAAAATTTCTCTTTTTGAGCTATAACCCGCCTGTCCTTCCGCCATATATTATATATATATATATATATATATATATATATATATATATATATATATATATATATATATATATATATATATATATATGGGTGTCCTGTAGAAAACGCAAAGGCGTAACAATCGCACTGTATTTGTGCGCTATGTTACAATCAAAAATAAATATTTTGTACATATCAGTGTAATGCATTCCAACGTTGCATTTATGACAACTTAAATATTAAAATCAGAAACGCTTACTTTAGAAATGGCGCTAAAAGTTTTTTAATTAATATTTTATTTATGAACTATTTCGTATTTTCCTTAACCTTCTTACAGTACACTACCTTTCCCGCTGTCTTAATTCGTATTTACTATTACGTAAATATTGTAATTGATAGATAACATACAATTGAAATTTTTTTTTATCAAAAAGATGGTGCCTTTACTTTAATGGAAGTATAAAATATTTTGAAATATGGTTTATTTAGGAAACAACCAAACTGATCTTACATGGGATAATTTGTCAAAAGTTTGATTCATAAAGTGTGAAAATACCGCGAATACACTATAAGAATAAGGGTAATATTTATGTATGACGCTCGCTAAGGACGAGTCAGTGTCACTGACGTATTTCCTTCTCTGTTTCTCCTCTTTGTTATGAAATTCCTGCTTAGCCAGCGTTCTTCCCTGAACACGTTCGTATAGGCTGTTCACGGTAAAGTGAGCAGTTTTGAGGCTTTAGTTACTTTTTTCCATCAGCCATTTTTAGCCTACTTTGCGAAGGAAATAAAGGCTTATCAGATCACTTTACTCTCTATGTGTGTATGTGTGTATGGATGTATGTGCGTCTCTCTCTCTCTCTCTCTCTCTCTCTCTCTCTCTCTCTCTCTCTCTGTGTGTGTGTGTCTGTGTCTATGCGTGTGTGTGTCCCTCCCTTTCAATTTTTGACCGCTTGAACCGAATTTCACCCAATTCTGTACACATATATTACCAAGTAAGTATACCTGTCTTTTATAGTTTTTGACCACACCAGCAACTTAATTTCAAGATGGTGACATTTTAAAATTTAGGGTGATATGCCATATCTCGGAAATCATTAAACAAGTTTTAAGCAAATTTTGCATGCTGGCAGCGAAAGTTCGAAGCATTGAATTCAGATGTTAATGTTGTGGTTGTTCCGCCATTTTGGAAGATAGCGCTACATGAAAAAATAAATTCTGAACTGCGACTCTAATGTAATACCCGGAGTTTCCTAAGCCGATGCACTGATATAGATGGTTTACAAGTGCAGAACAATGTTAGTTATGCAGTAGGTTTATCAAGACTTGAGACCAAAAATGTTAATACCAAACCTTAGGACAAGCCGTAATGGATTTGTCTTCGCAGATCCTTCCCATTTTTACGTCGTTTCCACGGATTCTGCGGGGCGAAGAATCGAATCAACTATGAATTGTAGGGAAGTTCATTTATAGAACGAAACGGGCATATGGGCCGTCTATTTGTAATATTTTATATACCCAATCACTCCAAACAACAATTTTAGTTGGGAGTATGATGTTTTTCCAATTGTTCCGGAAGAAAATGTTATTTTATGAAAGACTAATGTTTTCATACTCGATAGTACAACACATTCTTATAAGTTCGGCTATTATTGCTCTTTCTTGCACAACGCAGCTATTTAATCACCAATAGTCTGCTAACATAGCAAGGAGCAGCTGTTTTTCATTTGGTCTTGAAACAAGATGAACACGGGGGAGGAAGAAGTAAGAAGGTTATTTATTAAACTGCAAAACATTGGCTTTTACGCATTACAAGTCAAAACCTAAAATACAATTTCTTACATTACAAAGATTTTGTTCCGTCAGTTCTGGTAGTGTCTCGTATACCTCTTCCAAATTATTGTGAATATAATGTGGTTTTCACCGAAACAAAATTCGCCTGTTTGTAGATAACCACAGTTGCATGCACTATTAGCGGATTGCCTACAGTGGCAAGCTACGTTACATGCGAAATACGGTTGTCTCGATAGACTGGCCAACAATAAATGGCAGAGCTGCATAGTTTGCCCCAAGCATTGACTTAATAAAATACTGCATTTTAAAACCAAGAATTAAGTTAAAAAAAATTTGCAATTGCATTTCCTTGAAACCGTATGATATGTATCCACTGAGAGACGCAAAAAAAAAAAGTATGTTGGATCAGTTACGTGTATTCCTACACTCATTCCTAATTTATACTTCACAGAAATTACCGTTAATAGCTGCCGCCATTGGAACGACCTCGAGTAGATTCCTCCCCAAGTAAAGACAGTAATTAGCTTTTAGGTAAGTTTAATGGTGATTACGTAATTTAAGTTATGAAAATTTTCAAGGCAAATGCGTGTGTTTGTGTGCTTGAGAATGTGGTAGTGTATATTTATATAATTTTTAGTTATACGCGTGGTGTTATTTATTTACCTTTCTTAATTTTCAAACATTGTTTTCAAAGTAATATAGTTCATAGAATTCTTGTGCCTGCTTTTGTTGTCCCTTCTATGCCGTACCCGTGAGTTGTTCAGCGTAAGACAATGTACTCTTTTTTTTACATGTGCCATCGAAATTAATTCAAACCTGAATGGAGTCAGCAAACGCAAGTGCCATGTTACAGTGCGCTAACTGCCGCAAGATCACGGATCGTATGATGCTTGGACCAGCTCGCTCACTGCACCAGGAGGCAAGCAGCGCGAGCTGCTCACAGGCTCGAACACGAGGAATATACTTCCAAAATGTTTGCGATGGTAGCTAGGCAGGCAGTAGTAAATAATTCCACGAAATTCAGATCGAGTTTGTGATAAAGAACTTGCATTTCGAAAAGGACTGAAAATCAATTGTTCTCGTCAGTTAAACAATTAAGCATGCATGGCATTTCCTGTTGGGGTTCTGGCATTATCGGTGTGATGCAATTATTAAGTCAACTTTCTTTAAATATAGGCTGTTCACGGTAAAGTGAGCACTTTTGAGGCCATAGTTACTTTTTACTTTCAACCGTTTTTTTTTCCTTTGTCCGGCTTTTAAAATAAATATTGCTATGCAAGTAATAAATAAAACCAATGTGTTTATTCCACCGCACTCAGAAGTTAACGTCTAAGACTAAAATAAAATATATTTATTGGCTATTACTCTAAATGAGAGGGCTTTCAAAAGCGCTCACTTTACCGTGGAAAGCCTATAACTGTATTTACTGCATCTTATATACTATGGTAAACTTACGTTTCCCACATATTATTTAAACAAAACCAGTAAGATTTTTGAAGTGATGAATGATTTGACAACAATAGCTTATCATTTTTTAGCGTTTGTATTAAATTTAATTATTTGAAATGTATGAAATCATGGGCCATAAAAACCGTCGCAGGTAAAATGGAACCTCGCCACTATTATTATTATACTGTTGACGTCATCTAGTGGCCGCTGCTATAGATGTGAGTGTAGCAGCATGTGACTAGTCAGTGTGACGATCTTTCGTAGCAGAACAAGTTTATATTGTTGATTTAAAAGAAAATACAATTTTCAAATCTAATGCAGGTGAATTTAAAACGTGTCACTAGAGCATGCGTAGAAGAGAGCAGTCATTTAAATTCAGCATAAGTATACACAAAGTTCATACATCATTTTGTGGCGGTCATGCAATTTTCCTATCAGGCTGTCGTATAAGGAGATTAAGTGATTCTAGACACCAAATTTAGGTCAAAATGATACTGCTGAGGGATCATTTTGACCACTTATAATGTATATATTGATGCGTGGCCAGTATCGCCCGGAACGCCCTCTTGTTTTTGGTTAACTCAAATGGGCACAAAATCTCGCTATATAGTCTATTCACGGATTCTTCACACTTTTCGAATCTAACCTTTGAAAAATCACCCCATGTATGACATGCTTATTTAATTACTAGATCTGACATTTATCACAAGCGTTATATACACCTGTTAACTTATAAGTATCCTATTTTTAGTTAAATGTAAGCTTTGCCTATATGTTATTTATAAATTATAATACATAATTTATAATAAATATTAGTAAAAACAGTGAGAAAACGTATGTGCTGGTAGCGCCTAGTAAGAAATAGTTATCGTGCAAAATATTACTACAACTCATTGTGCACGAATTCGGTACGTTGTTCTTTGGTGTCATTTTATAGATTTAGTTAAACTTAGTTTGCACGAGGCGAAGGAATATTTTGGAAGTAGAACTTTAGCAGGGCTTCAGAAAAGTGTGAAGTAACCGTGAACGGATTATAGTTCGGAATGTGTAAGATTAATCGCAAGGGAACACTTTATACACTCTTTATTTCTTTAATACTCATATGTGCACTGATACCCCACCAGACAGTCAAGCCTCTCAGCCCTTGTGATAAGTAACACACGTGGTTTAGTGAACTTATCCAATGGCGTATGCGTCGAATCGCGTTTACCAACCGGCTGTCGAAAGGGTTTAGCACTTACCGCCAGAAATGTTTATTCTTGTTCTTCGTTATAGTCGCGAGAATTACCCAGTAAGCTTTCCGGCTAAGCTCTAATAGCACTGAAAAAAAAAATAAAATAAAATTATTCACTACTGAAAAAAATGTGGCAGCTATAAAATAATTTTCACGAAATTCTCCCTGAACAAATTATCTTGTAGTGAACACAAAATAAATGTTTTTGCTTTGAAAACAAAATGTTTTTGTAGAGGCCTTTGAACTGTTAGTAACAACAGAAAGCAGTTATCTTGAAACCCCTTAAAAAAATATGTGGTCGCTACAATACAATGCCCACCTTAGAGCGAATGGGCAAGCAGGTTGCACTGCCAGACGAAACGCGACTTGGTTTAATTTATTGCAGCCGCAAGTGCCGAAACAGAAATTCTCTGAGAGGAGTCTATCGTTGCCGCACGAGATCGCCCTCGTGGCAGTTTCTCTCCTCAAGAGCCCGATGGACAAAATACAGGGTAAAGTTTTGTGATGTAAATGCAGCGTGATAACTCTCGATTGTTATACCTGTTTTGCACTCGAGCTGACTCCTTGGCTTGAAGGTATGGCAGACGGCTGGGGAACATGGTTAGGAATATGCAGGTAGGTTTATCGCAGTAGAGATCGGCTGCACCTCACGTATCTCTAGACGAGCTAGCGACGTGTGGTTTCCACCTGCGGCTTCCTGGTAGCAAATTTCCAAGAAGCTGCTGAAATATTACGGGTATTTTTTTCAGGAGGAGGGTGAGGGGTCGGGGAGTGTTGTTTATTAAAGTGCACGCTCCACCAGAGGTGGATTTTCATGCCGTGAAGACGAGGGTTGCATTAAAAAAGGACTTTATACAAATCTCCTGAAAAAAAAATCCAAAAAGTTTTATGTACGAAAATATTTTGCTTAGGTGACAACTTACGGAGAATAAATCTCAAGCGTCAACGTACAACATTTTAAATCGTGCTTTATTTTATCCGGTAAGATAATGACCTCTGTTATGTATAAACAAATGATAAATCAAATTGAACGCTGATTTCTGAAATAGTTTTGCAGCGCTTCAGAGCAACTGTATTAAAATACCAAACTAGAAAGACTCCGTCAGGTCGCAGTGACCACGTCAAAAATGTTCAGTGTATTACACGCAGCAACAGGCTTACTAGCCTGATTGCGGGAGCACAAACACGTTGCGAAGAAGTGGTACGAAGCCTTGAGCGCTTCTAAACAAACCTCTCTAAATAGGCTGCTAGATATTACGGCTGGAAACCTGGCGAACGAGGGCTTTGTCGTCGTGACACTGCACCAGAAAGACGTCCAGAGATGGGGGTGTGCCGTCCGCCGACATTCGTCAAGTCATCAGCCTACAGCATCCTGGACAAGGTGAAGGCGGACCATAGAAAACTAGCCAGAGTGACTTTTATAGAAATAAATCATTTAACAACAAATAATAATAATAATATCTGACAATGAGTGCTCCTCCGATTTAATGAGTAACTAATATTTTGTAACGAGATGCATTTGGTATTGACTGCAATACAGGGTTAACGAGTTCACCTTTGAGTACGCCTAACCCCAACTTGTACGCTTAATATAAACTACTAATATTCACACTTAAAATACCCACTCTTTTAAAAAGCGTAACAATTGTGTCTGGACGGAGATCTACTTTTTGAGTGTGTGCTGTGAAATCGGTTTTCCTGCGCCCCCAAACTCTCGAATGTCGTTGTACCACGCATTTCCAAGACGGGTTCAGACTCCAAACTTGAGGGTTCTATCATGATCGTTACAGTGTGACACGGATCCGCGTTTCGACACTTATGTTCGCATCCTTATGCTTTTTCGACAGTAAGGGATTTCCAAACTTTGGTGGAAACCCATTACACAGCAGCACATCTCCTGGGGCCCTATAATCTAACCTGAGATCGCTTAAAGACAGTCAACGTAATCGTCTTTATCATAAAGAGGGCCATAACGATGGTTACTCGTATAAGCGGATTATGTGATATTCTGTAAGCCATATCTTTATTGATATCTCTGTGCAATGATCTACGTTTGGAAACGCAGCGGGTTTTGCTCTGAAATCAACGATCAGCTTGTTGAATTATATATTTTTCCGTTATTACAGAATTAATTCTCACAAATTGTGTTTTTATAGTGAATTTTTAACTATAAGTGAGATTTATTTCTTAATAAATTTTCGAATAATACTTCTAAAATAAATTTACTTTTTTATACAGAAACAAAATTTTAGGTGGTACTAGTTCATTTTGAGAATCACGAGATAGCAGCACTGGCCCTTGGCCGAACCCGTCATTTCGTAGTTACGTTAAAGGGGGAATATCACTAGCGAATTAAAATATATACTCCTTAAATGTATTCCAGACACCGTTTATTTGTGCGAAAATATAACAGGATATAGCATTGCTCATGTTTAGGGTATTTTAAAACGTTTTCTCTTCTGTAAGATAAACCATAATACGTCAGCCATTTTCGTTCCACTTTCGTTCATAAAGACACTTTGTTCTCTTATTATAACACAAAGACAGTCACAAGGCATTTGAAAGACCATCATGGAGACATATTGAGAGACAGAATACAATTTCGCCTCATAAAGATAGTTAAGCGGCAAATATCTTTATATAAAGACAGATAAAAAGTTGATGAAAGTTGTTGATGACTAGACGTCTAAGCACGAAATGGACCAGCAAAGAAAAGTGTCGGCTCTCGTTCCTCTAGTGACCTCAGGATCAGCAAGCAGCGTGCGTGTAAATACGGTCTACACTGGGACTACTGCTTCACGCAACACAGTCGCACGACCTTGAAGCACGACGTAGATGCATCAGGAAATCGACCTACTCGTGATTTTCTTTCCCATACGGTTTCAGCCTCGTTGAAAAGGAAGTCGACTGACTTGTCGAGTGACATGTGTAGTCGTGAAGGGTCAAGAATTGCCGACGTCGCATAGCTGTATCAATGCACTCGGGACTTCCTTCGCGTGGGTTCGAAATTTCAAAGATCGTCGTCATCGCCTACTAAAGTACGCCAGGAATCAGATCATTTACACCATGGGACAATGTCTTAGACTAGACTAAGGCGCACCACAAAAGGCCTTAAACGCTTTTCTTTACTGTTCGTAAAAATAAAATTAATAAGGGCCCCAAAAGTACAAAGGGCATCTTCCTTCTACATAGTCAGTCGACTAATCCGGTACAGCCACCACGGCCAAAAAATTTACGCGCCAGTTCAGTTCACTATACGGTTATTTAATTACAGACTCACTCGAAACTCACCAAGGTCACCGACCGTGTCACGTGATCCCGGTGCAGACCCGGTTTAATATATGCTCCTCGCATGGCTGCAGGCGGCGCGACGAAACGACGTGAGAAAATGCTGCGGCCTCCATTACGTTCCAAATGGCCTGCTCTATCTAAATGAACGCCCAGATAATCCCGTATCACTCATGGCAGTATGCTGCCATACTACGCCTAGGCCCTAATTAATCTCGTGGATGACTAGACGTGCATCCTCCACAGACTCCGACAGCACTTTCTTTGCACTACAAGATACATAACCAGCGACAACTAGTCTAAATGAGGAAAAACTGACTGTACACTCTAAAAATATTTCTGGTAAACTTCCTAAACTGAATTGGAAGTTTTCAACCCATATATCGTATAGAAATAATACCACACATCCGGCTACAAATATGGAATGTTTAGTGTCGCTACTATACAAAGTTGGTAAGTTTCCTACACATTTGACTGTTCTCTGAGAAAATGTAGGAACGCTAGCATGAATGCATGGGGAATACTTTTGCCATCCGCGCTTTCTCAATCTAGGTATACATTCATATAGTAAATTTGCGAATAATTTCTTGGAAAAGTACCTAGGAGACTGCTCCACTAGATTCACTGAAGTATTGCTGGTTACAGATGATCATGGTGGCCGTGTTATGTTGCGAAGAGGCCGGACTTGTGATAGATCGCTCCCAGCTTTGCGATGTATCGATTTACGAGCATCCGTTTCTTACCAATTAGTTACGTTAATTTACTAATTTGCATCTGCGTCTTGACGTAATAAGAGAACACGGGTGGTGATTTATCCCCACACGCATATTTGGCATCTCCCCTCCACTCGTTTATGAAGTTAAAGAGGGCTGGAAAATGCTAACATTCTTGAGCAATGTTATACTGCAGACTTATGCATAGTGGATTTCCCATTCTCTGTATACGTTAAATTCTTCCATTACATGCTTAGGAATTTTTACAGTATGTACACACTGAAGTCGAATAAAGTAAATTCAATAAACCCAATTCTGTAAATGAATTCTAATCGACTAAATAATGAGTGGAGTGTACTGGGAAAACCAATGTAGAGGAATTCATTATTCATTGTGGGGCCCCGTTGTTTTGAGCCTTTATATGGATAATTGTGAACTTGAAAAATGAAAATCTTTGACTGGTGATCATTTCAATGACTATGGTCCAGTTATCTAATAATTATTTACGCCGATTTACAGATGAATCGAGTATTTGAGAGTCTGATCAACAATTTTTTGCGCTTATCCAGTAACCAGCAGTGAATTTTTAGTATAGGCTGTTCATGGTAAAATGAGCACCTTTGAAAGATCTGCTTAAAATCTACTTGTATTCTTCAGATTACGTAAAATGAACATTTCCATGGGCCTCATCATTTTATTCATAAGTCTATCAGGCGAAACTGTGAAACTATAAAAAAAGTAAATATTTTGCATATCTGGTCAATTTAACACATCGATGCATGGAAAAAACAAAGAAAGCGAAAGAAATAATTTAAGTTATCATAAATTGTTACCTAAGACTTTTTATTTGACGTTAAGATACGGAACTACTTTCCATTCATCGTTACCAACTTACTGGGCGCATGTCACTCAGTGCGCCCGTTAAAATATATGCCACTCAGAAGCAGTGACTTTTTTCTAAGGTTGATTTCAAAAGATCTCATTTTATCGTGAACAGTCTCTAACCAGTAATTCTGTAATCCATAACAAGAATTCAACATAAGTGGTTAATTATAACTTTTTATCTTTATAAACTGAGCACTAAGAACGCCCGCGTTAGGGCCTTACTCAGTCTAACGCTATAAATGCCGTTAGCGGTCATCGCTCGTAAGCGATGCCCCAAACCTCAAGAAACGGTATTTTGGTGTTATCTGTGATAACTGCTATATATTTATTAAGTTTTGGTTTGCAAAGTGACGTCTCCTAGCCGTGGTATCTACAGATTATCCGTGACTCTTTCCTATTCCCCCCCCCCCCCCCAGAATATCTTACAATCGTAACTACCTTAATTTAAAATGGGTTTATTTCCGTTGTAGTGGAGTTTGTGTTCGAGATTCGCACGCATCATACCCGTGTGTTAAGACTGAAGATTACTGTTTCGCTGGCCATTTTTGCAAATGAAGAATGAAGCTGAGAACCCGTTTTTAATGCGTTCGCGAGTGATACAAATTTTTAAAATAGTAGCTACGGCCAGCACTATACCACCGAAATTTTTATCGCACGGACGTAAAATTTTAGGTGGGCTACAAGATCAACCTTTTAGTTCAGCAAGAGGACGAACTGTTTTAACCGCGAGGGAAATACCTTATTCTGGATTCGGAAACTTAATGGTGGCATTTTCTGTGTCATTTAATTCATATTTACCAGTAGTCCTGAGGGCAGAAGCTTGTATCTACGGAGATAGAACAACGGCAACCACAGCTAAAGCACACCATTATTTAGATTTTATATTTCCTTAACCCTTTCAGACCCACTTTAATTTACGGTTTCAGGTATTGCAAACAAAACATTTTATGATGCACGCTGTACATAAGACGACACAATTATTGTTTCGCTGTCATAGCCAATGAGCTGTAGGCTATATGTTCGGCTGCAGTAACACGAACCAATTATGACCTAGACCAGTAAGACGGTTTGCGAATCAAACCCACATGTAAAATCATTGGTCATTGAGCTTCGCAGTGTGCAGTACAGACCGAAAATTAGCTACACGTGGGTAATGTACACAATTGTGTATACTGGGTCTGAATGGGTTAAATGAAAATAATTTCAGTAGCAATCCACAATTTTATGATTCCTTGGAAAATCTGAATTTGACTAAGTAGCCATAAAATATAAAAACAAGGACAAGTGTTTTAAATATTCAAAACACCTTCAGAGCATTATAATCTGGCTACAAATCAATGACAACCGTTCCTTTGTGGTCACAGAAGGTTACACACGGTTCACTTTCTTGCACAATAAGGTATACACTTTTCTTGTTCAAGTCAACTTGCATCGTGTGACTGGCTAACTTGTTTGCAAGTGGTTCGCATGTAAGGGTTTGCGCGCAAGTTAGAAACATTTTAAGACTGTTCAATTTTCAGTTCACCTTCTTGTGCAAGTAGTTTGTTTACATTGGCGTTTTACACATTTACGTAGTTCGTGTACATTTATTAATACTGTATTGCTAATACGAGAGCAGAAAACAGATTTTAATTCTGCATTAGTGATTTGTTAGGTTTGTAAGATCTTTGTGTGTTGTGTAAATGAGTTACTGGCATGCTGCAACATTCCCTTCTAGTTCACCTTTTGGTGATCACCTTCTTGTTCACATATAATATGTCGGTCTGTATCAGGCTTTAAGTTTCAGTGACCGTAAATCGCAGATGTAATGGTCGCCTGCTGTTGTATAGTGACTTATGAATTCTACTACGCTAGCAATTGGTCTCCGGAGCACTCGACTAATTGTTTAGTCAATTTACGTTAATTTACATAATTGACAAGATTGCAATTAATGATTCAACTTCAGTGTGTACATACTGCAACAAAAGTTTGTCAAATTTCTAAGCATGCAATGTAAGAATCTAACGTATGCATAAAATGGGAAATTCATCATAAACATCTTTGCAGTATAAAATTGCGGAACACTGCTAGTATTTCACTTCACATTTAACTTCATAAATGAGTGGAGGTGAGATACTAAAGATGCTTTGGGGAAGTGCTTTCTTATTACGCCAATACACAGATGTGGCAAATTTGCCGACAATCTATTTCAGTGCAGGAACCGCCCCGGGAGCCAGGAGACACGGTCCAGTGGCCTGGCCCGAACAATGCCGCCTGGTATTAAAGAAGGCAAATTGCCAATGATTGCCTCTGATATGTAGCACCATCCTAGAGGCAAGATGGATGTTGGTCGACCAAGAAGAAGATGGAACTAAGTTTGAAACCTGAACAGGCAGTGGCCTAATCCATGAAGTGTAGAAGAAGAAGATATAGCAACATCCCAGGGTAGAAAAAGTGATGTTTATTGTTATGGTAACCTTCCCAAGTACAATTGCGATTACGGAATCAGATCATATTCGCCCCAGAGAATATTATCAACCTCTGAGATTTGATTCATGATTTTAATTTAGAAAATAAAACTTTAGTGTATGTTGGTGGCATCAGTTTATGGGTTGAGAGGTCCTGGTTGGAGTCCGAAACGTAAGGCGTTAATGTTTGTGTCTTTTTTAATTGTAAGCTTAAGTGTGTAAACAGCCTCCTTACTAACCTGCATTTAAAAGGCCGGGGGGATAATAAGCACCAATTAGATAACCATGCAATCAAATAAAGTTGCAGTTACTTATGCGGGGACATTATAAAGTGGACATTGTGGTAAAAACCTATGCTCACAGCACTGAAACAAACTGCAATAAAAGACTGAGAAGTTTGTCGTATTCTATTGCCATACTATGCTGTTATTGCTAGGTTCGCACGTAGGATTTGATAATTTAGTTTAGGAAAAACTAAACCTGAAAGCCCATTTTCCTACCGTGAAACTTAGATATTATAATAAATAAGATTTTATATGGTTTAGAAGAGGGGAGGGGCGGGAAGTTGTTTGGGTCAATGACTTTATTTTTATCCCCAAAACCAAAGTAATGTTGCATTTCGTCTCCCAGCGAATCTGCTGTGACTCCAAAGGCTCCTAGCTTTCTCAGTGATTGCACTTGAATAAATGCGGGATAGTTATTTTAGCTAACAGATATCTTATGGCTATCTTCTCAAGATCTCGTTGTTAAGAGCAGCCGCCCAAACATCTGTAACTCTTTATGGTTGTTGAATCTGACATTTCATTCAGAAGGTAAAATGTTACTGAAAACGACAAACGTGACGCGTTGTTTGAAGAAACTACTGACAGTATATTTCCCCGGTGGCTTATCGCCTGCAGCTTTTCCAGAATACTGCTCACGCAACAGTTACCAGAGAGGCGTGTGTTCGGCAAACATCGCCTGTACGACGCAGCGTCGGTGAAAAATATCAACGAGTTTGAAAGGAGTGCCAGGACAGTTTGATTTTGATAGCATCTCACGGTTGGCTCTGCATCTTAAAGATGATTCATCACACGTGGGAAACGTCTGTTTCAAGCTCGGTAGCGAATTGTGAATGTATGTAGCTCGACTTCTCTCTGTACTTGTGTCCATGAACTCGCTCAACAGTGGCTAGCGGCCTGTCTCTCGACTCTCTCCGCGTCTTGTCTGCTTCGTATCACGTTTATCCACCATCACACTTTTCTGACAATACTTTTTTATGGTGTCTGTACTACTTTTTTTTATGAGTTCTTAACATTGTACAGTCAGGCGCAGTGCTCCATAGGGAGTTGCTTTACTTCAATCTTAAATGCGCTGTACAGCAGACCCAGAGGTCGAGGCGAAGGCGACGGCGAAATGGGCTTATCGCTGAAACGCGCCCGGTGACACTAGCGTCGTTTAGTGGAATTAAAACCGCGAGCATCGCATGCGGAATGACGAGCGACTCCGCAGGACAATGCGTGCGGTCGCATGTGGGAATTTCGGTGGGACACGCGCCCGCCCGTATACGGAGGACACCTCGCGCCGGACGCCGAATGTCAATCACGTTGCGTCGCGGACACCGGCGCACAGCGTCCGAGCTTCCGAGAAGGACGCGGCCTTCCCGACCTCGCAGTGCTTCCTGTCCCGGAGAGGTCCTTGCACAGGACCTGCCCTGACTCCGTGCAGCCAAAGGTGAAATGGAATAGACACGGGAAGTCTAACATAACTTCGGTGTAAGCCTGAAACGGAGCCAAGTCGGTAACTACCTGTGGAAATGGCTCCGGATGAAGTCAGTTGACGCCCACTGATCATTAAAGTGGATGAATTTACTTTATTCACAAATTCGCTTCATGAAGTTGTAAGCTGGTATTAGCTATGTGCTGTACCCTGTTGCTTGCTAGTTTACACTTATACCATTAAAACGTAGCACGGCAGCTAATGCCATAGGACGCGTGAAAAGGGCAAGTACCAGCTTACCTTGAAACATTTCACCACACGCCACTGAACGTCTGTCATGAAATTATGAAGCGTATAATTTGTTCACACTACACGAGTGAGGAGGAGGCTCGATCCCAATCATGAATTGTAAATTAAATTATCTAATACTGATAATATTTTTCATGCAATTAATTGTATACAGAATTCATAGACTTCTATCTGAAGTAGGAATAACAGACAAAAATCGGGGCGTGGTTTGGTGTGGATATGTCTGCATTGGAGGTAGATGTTTTCTTTGGTATATGGGAGTGAAATGAGAGTAATAAAAAGAATACTTGGCTTTTACAGCATAAAAATTCATCATACCTACAAGTCATCTTTCATTTCGCATCAAAATAAGTGCGCTAGCACATCGGAGTCGCGATATGTATGCGAAGTACTGCCCGGAAATGTTTGCTACGCCCAAAATAGCCGTCAGTCGGCGCGGGCCCCCACCCGCACCTCACGCATGCACGACGCCAACTCAAGCTCATGCTCGCACTGTAGTCGTATAACGGCTGTTCACGATAAAGTGAGCACTTTTGAAATCAACCTTAGAAAAATGTTACTGCCCCTGTCTGCATATGTTTTAACGAGCTCACTGAGTGACGTGCACCCAGTAAAGTAGGTAACTATGGATGTAAATTAGTTCAATATATTAACGCCAAATAAAATGTGTTAGGTAACTATGTGTGATAACTTAAATCAATTCTTTCGCGTTCGGTTTTTTTTTTTAACACATCGAAGTGTTACAATGAGCAGATTTCTAAAATATATACCATTCTAAAAATTTCACAGTTCCACTTAACCGATGAATAAAGTTATGAGGCTAGTGGAAATGTTAATTTTACACAAGGCGGAGGATTACACAACGTGCATACAAGTAGATCTTAAGCAGGGCTTTCAAAAGTGCTCATTTTAGTGTGAACAGCATATAACAGATTGTGAGAGACCTGAAAAAATTCTCGAGTTCAATGACTTGCAGGCTATACTCTACAGTCTTTTGTACATATATGTCGATGCCAACTGTGCTTTGGTTGTCTGCTGTCACAGTGGAAGGCGGCAATTGAGCCAGCGTTCAAACACATAGTGGACCAATAGCTAAAGTTATATGAACACAGGTGTTTTGAATTCAAACTTGTTCCAAAAGGAATCCCCGAATTCTTCAGGTATCTACAGATTGAAAGAGACCACATTTATTCCCTGCAAACATTACATCGCCATTTCCGTCCCGGTACGCTATGTGTCGGCCTGATTTTGAAGATGTATTCACGTCAGAACGCACTGGACGTCTCATACACCTGTTTCACTAGTAACTACACTGTACACCTGATACAGTACAAATGGAGGCAGGTCAGTAAAACTGCGTGGTAATGGCTTCGACTGAAGCTGTTACAGCTTACAGCTTACGGGTGATTTATAAGTTATAAAATGGCGGACACCTGCATTTAGAGATAACTACGTAAATTGAAACCTGTGTCATTATTTAATTGTGAAGCGTAGTAATAGCTTTTACACTTGTCAAAGCAATTTAGAAGAAAGGAAAAAAAAAAAAGTAACATATTTTAGAATGCAAAACTCTTGCTTTCCCGTTGGCTATAAAAGTTAAGTTCAATTAAATATACGAAGTTGGAATAGAGTAATCACACTTTACGAAAATTATACATGTTACACGTTTTAGGCGGATGTTCCATCTTAATCATGAATTCTAATTTAAACTTATTTATTTAATATCGACAACAAATAATTTATATGTAATTAATTTCGTGCAAAATTTCGAGGCCTCCGAATGGAGCACAAGTAAACGAAAAAAAAGAGTATAAATTCTTACGTTGTGTCTCCATAAATTGATATGAATAACACACCAAGATATTGATTCCCATTTGTAACAAATTCTTAAATTGATTACAATGATTAGTATTTCACTGCTATACCACTTTTAAATTCAGAGTGTTAACACTTATTAAATCAACAAAGATAATCAATTAGTGGTAATGATAGCTAGGGTGCCGCTTGGTTAATTTATGAACAGCGAATACGGAACCATATGGTTAGGAACCACATGTAATCAATATGTCCCATATTTTTAAGCCTTTCTGAGCATAATCACGTTATACGCAAATCTCAACGTTTTAAAATTAATTTAAGGGAATTTTTCTATGGGAGTTTGGCCAGAAAATCATGAAATCATTTCTGTTTTAAAACGTCTTGTTAAAAATCAGATGTTTGAATTACCGGAAAAGGAAATAGGTTTTTTTAGGTGTGAGGACAGGTGAAATAGTAACCTACTTACGTTTATAACAATGTCACGTAAGACATTTTGGCGAAATCGCGAATAGTATTTAATATACTGGCAACATTTATCCGGGATCCTTCGCAGCGAAACTATAAACATTTCGTTTACTTAGTTAAGAATTTTTGGGAGAAGTGCACAAAAAGTCTTGTCGATGTACAGAAATTCTATACGTTTGCTTATTATTACGTACTGTGTTTTGTATAAAGAAAGCAATACACCCAAACAAATGATTTACGGCGGAATTAGAACAAGAATCATGCCATATCTATGGATTAGCGTACGCATAGGTTGAATACGAAATTTTAGGTAAAACGTTTTAGATCAGAATTATGGGATGCTAATTTTTGCCATTAAAAATGCGTTAAGTGAAAGCGAAGAGTTTAATTTGTTATATTAGATTATGATTTGTATTTAACTAGGGTTTAAATACAAAAATTGCTTTTTTAATAATGAAGGCAATTTCAAGTATCTGTATATGTCCGCCAAACCATCGACATTCACCTGTCGAATTCAAATACTCTGGAAAACCAATCTTCACATCTCTAGCCCGATAAGAGAGGGAAATCTGTGGAATGCAGATAGACATGTCTCTGAAATGCAGATATGTCTGCAGAATGCTGATGTGTCTTGGAATGCAGATGTGTCTTGGAGTGCAGCTATATCTGCGGAATGCAGATTTGTCTGCAAGAGATACGATTCGGGATGTGGTGCATGTCATTAACCGAACACTTCAATCAATGCAGAAGTGCAATGGTGGACCCTTCGAACATATTTTGCGGACATGCAGTGTCCTCTTTTCAAGGCAATAGCAAGGCCCAAGGCACAAAAATATTATGCCTGGAATACCCAGCCATATGTTAACGATACTTTTAATGTCTGCCTCTGAGCTATTCAATTACATCCTTCCAACGTACACAATTACGAATCATCGTGTATTTATTGTGACATGTGGCGCAGAAACCAACGAGGGACGCCATCTACGTCAGAATTCTACTGTTAGCGTTACAGTTGAGTAGGACCAACTGTCTTCATGGGAAGGCCTAAAGTAGAAGTTGAGCAATTAATTTAAATCTATGTCAAATGGAAGGCAACATGAATAGTGTTAAGAAGTAACGATCCATTCATGTAACAATTAAAAAATAATGTAATCCCAGAGGTAAGGTTTATGATACTTATTGCAATTTCTGTGTGTCAGGGGTTCTGTAATTGTTACGTCACTAGAACTGATCAGTAACTATATATCTACGATACAACCCTTAACAATGCAATGAACATGCCGTGTTTAACTTCGTGATGAATATAACTCACTAAGAAATGTTTCAGTTAACAAACGTGGATTACTATTGGATCCACGTGTATCGGAAAACATTAAACTATTTGCTGTGTGGTCTGGCAACGAGCGTCATTTAAGAAAAGTTACGTTTATATACATCAGTATCTCGAACGGCAACTGGAGTTTATTTGTTCAAGTATGAAATATACAAAAAAATAACTGTAGGAAAACTTAAAAAAAGTAAGTAAACCTAAAAAATAATTTCGTATTGGTTATTATGCTATCACCGATTTAAGTCTCAGTGATACTTGCCTGAGGAATAAAAACTGTATTGTTTGAGTGATCTTTACTTTGTTTTTAAAAGCTTCTTCCTCAAAACTCACTCCAGGAGAATTACGGGATCGTATTTTAGTATAGGCGATTGCCGATTCATTCCCCCTTTATTAATGGTTTCAACTAATTGTTTCCTCTTTGGTGACCCCGCCTTCGATGAGGCATTGAGCCAAACATAAAAAGTGCTTTAGGCGTTACAATCCTGCGGCCGAATGAGGAAAAGTTAAGCCTTTCTTTAACAGCGTGTACGCAAAGGAATCATCCGAGGAACATGGAAAATTATCGGTATTTAACACCATTCCTCACAATATGGTCTCAACGACTAATGATTACTGTGTACTCTGCAGATTATCAAAGATACGGTAATTACGTCGTGCGTGCCAACCATAGCTGGAATACATTTTAAATTTAATAAATGCTTTGGGATTACACATTTAAAATTAAAAAATCAAGAAAGTTTTAAAACATCCGAATTTCCTAGAATTCCTTCCATTATGAGTAATTTCATTATTTTTTTCTTTTTACAAATATATTGCATTATGAGACTTGGAATAGCAAGATGGTTGAAGGACATGCATACTAAGGGCGGACATACACGCACCTGATAAAGTCGGCGATGGTGTTAGTGCCGATATCAGGGATCCTATGATTACACATAATCTTAAAGCCGGGCAGTACATGATGTCTAATCTAAGAATGCATCGTAATTATCACACACATGTCAATGTGATGCCGGTGGTCCCCTCGGTATCGGCGCTCAAGAAAATCTCGCAAAATTCTGTGATGCCACCTGGAATTGTTCTGGTGGTGTTTGCTTAGAACTGCGAAACCGAATACGAGCCACGTCTCGCACAGAGCGATAATATAAAGAGCTTTGAAGTTTTCTTGCGTCTTACAGATCATCCTCCCAGCAGGAAACACGACCACAGAAATCTTCTGTTTCGTACAGGAACCATATTACAATTCGTAAGAATTCCTCGTTGAACTGTCTGCCACGCAAGCGCCGAAAGCGACTTGTCGGTGCGTGTGTACACAGCCCTTGCCATTATCGGCGTCTCAGCGTTATCGGAGCCTAAGGTCTTAAGGTGGTACGATCATGTGACAAGGAGGCCAACTCGGGAATAGTTTGCGAAGGTTGCACAGTTAATGAGTACCGAGTAGGTAGCAAAGAGTCAGTAGCCATTAATACCAGGGAGTTTCGTTATTGCTGGTAGTTATGGTAATCGACCCCGTCCGAAAGTGGAGGAAATTTCTCGTTATCCTTCATCATGCTTCTTTTATATATCACGACATGCAAAAGCAAACAGCAATATGTGACGCGAGAGTGGATTTGGCCTTAGTAGAAAGACACTTGATACTAATATTTTGTACTTTGTTCCACCAGACTCCGTTCGAAATGGATGTAGAGTATTATAATGAACTATACGTAAAAACTTTATGGAATGATGTAATGGAAAAGGGATTTAAAAAATATTACTAATCGCCTCACATAGATTGTATCTGGAGTTCAGGATAATACTGTGTAAAGCACCCAGTCTATTTGGAATACCTTGAGCTTCCTTTCCTCAAATTCATTGACAGGTCAACGTAGTGAGTTGTGACAGCTCCGGTAGTGCTCTGGACAGACAGTAGGGCGAGGACGGCACAAATGTGATAAACTGTGTGGGACAGTGGAATTAAGAATTAATAAGAATAAAAGTAGACAAAAGACTTCAGTTGTGCGGAAATTCTTCAGATGGAATAATAAACTTGTTACACGTAAGTTGTTTAAACGAAAGCTAAGTTACATCTCTACCATAAAAAAAAAAAAAAAAAAAAAAAAAACATTAAACTGTGAAGTTGACAAATCCAAAACAAGAAATCGAGTTTTACCTTAACGGCACATTTTAAAAATTTGTATCGGTTTTACTTGGAACAGCAGAAGCCAAACACTGGCGAATGTTAAACTGGTACTAAATGTATCTTATAGTTCAGCAGCGCACTCATTTTAAGTACCTGTTACGAGTGGGTATCAAATACAAAGTAAAAGGTTGATACTCTGTAACCCACCAAATTTGGTTGCTTACCAGAGCAAATAGCGCCGATAGAATCGACAATATTTGGTTACTTATAAGAAAAATTTACTACGCTAGAGCTAATAAAATTGTACTAATAACAATACAAAATAATTTCACTGAGTTAATTGAAATTTGGCTAATAATTAGTTAAATATTTTCTGCTATTATTATAACAATTCCTCTGTTAGCGGTACTATAGTGATTCAGTATCACTGACTGGCCAGCGATTCCTACTGAGTCGGTAGTCAGGTGCCAAAAAGAGCTCACTTTCCAGTCAATAAAACTTAATGAAACCACCAATTTGAATATGATATGTATATATCTTAATCGGTTTCGTGGGGCAGCTGTTATCATACTGATCAACAAAACAAAGATCCTACAGCTGGACTCTAAACTGGATTAGTTTAGGGGTACACCACACTCTAAATAAATTTGTAGACTGTCACATCTGTAGCACTAACGGTAACTGAAACAGTGCAATGCTGTGTGTATGAAATTGATTTTAGTGGCAATGGGAGTATAAAATATTCACGCAGATAAGAATCTGAATAATTAATTATTAACTAAACTCAGTACGTGCTGAATGCTGTAAATAGAAAAGAGTTCTTTAGATACCATAGTACACTCTTCAATCTAGGTGACATTTCGCAACGGTTGTCACCAAATCGGCTGAAGTCTTGGAAAGTGTAGCGATATGCTACTCCGAAGAAAATATAATGTACTTATATGTTGAAATAAGTCCTTTTCTTAGATTGATTACTTTTGAATATTATTTTCCACCGCATAAATCTACAATCATATAGTTATAAATGACAGCACAGAATTTCGATATACTCTGTACGGTGTTCTATGTATTGATTGGAAAAAGGGGTTTCGGGACTGTTCTACGGTTTCTGCAAATACGTTTTTTTTTTTTTGGGATATTGTACATTGCAAAACATGTGTTCAGCATTGAGTTATGTATGAAACACTCTTTAAACATCTGTACGCGTGTTTTTGTAGTGAGAAGATCCCGATAAAGCCTTGTCTGTTTCACACATGAACGAAATGCGTGTTCATCGTTATGGCCACCACGCACAAGTACAGTACAGATGCGAATAAAAATGCCATGCGATTCAATGAAATAATTTGAACTGTGTGGCACTTTAATAATATACATTTTTAGGCCATATTAATTAATTTTAAACGTAAATAATTAGCAAATGAAACTAAATTAATAATTAAATATTTATTTGAAAGAGAATTATAACTGATAGAAAATACTGATTTAATACAGTATAGAATTCAATCCCCTGGGCTACAGAAGAACGCTTTTAGCCCCGTCTTATGTACACAGGCATTAAACATTGTATAACGTTTTGCCACCAAATTTATACAAATTTATTCTAATATGACGCAAGTTCGTCGCCGCAGCACCGGTTTTTTAAGTTGAAAATAACAACATAGCGCGGTAGATTAGTTTAATAAAAATTTAATGCGCTAACGAGTGCAATAAATATTACTTGTTTCGAATTTGTAATTCTGACGCCAAGCGAAGACACGCGTGTGGCGATATACGGACGCAGTCAGGGTAACTAGCCAATATATCGCCTTCCTCAATGTTTGAATTGATTTCTACATCACCAATCGCTTGATCGAAGTGCTCGGACTATTCAATGGCGGGACATCCTAACTCAGGCAGATCTGATTATTACAGGATTCAGCATGGTACGGGTATGCAGTAATACGGTTAAAGCGACTGCAATGGAGCCGTGGAGAGAAGACATTAATTTTTGGATAAAATTCTCCCCTGGGGGTTCTCACTCCACGACGATGTCTACCACAGCCAACACAGCATACACTTCTTAGGGGAGGAAATACTCGTATACTGGTATTTCAGGATGGAAAGTACCTTTGAAAAGATAGCTAAAAGAAGTGAAGAATTACGAAGCAAATATCGGCAGAGCTGTGGAGATATGGCACAAAGACAAAATCGAAGAACGAACGTGCCGATTGATTTTGAGAAGGTTGGCATTGCTTATTGCAGTTTCTGTATACAATCGCTAGCGCATATTAATATAGATGGAGTTCTTGAGGCGCGTGTTTGAAGCAGATCAACTATTTCTAATGGTGAGATCACCTGCGTGCATAAGACGCTGTATATATGTAATTATCTTCTCGTCGACGGGTTACTTGTCTTATTTAACTATTTCTTCGGGTTCAGTCTTATTTTTCCACGACAGACGTCTGCGTAGAAATGGCGAATGTCCAAAAATATCCATTTAGTCGTTCACCCCCATTGCACTATTCATTCAATGATCAGAAAACGCTGAAATGCGTGCCGTGCAGTCTTAACCGCAGTGCAGCGCGCTACCATGGGGCTAAGTGAGTAACTACCACTACTTTACCGCAAAATAAGAAATAAATAAATTATCCACTTCCTCATACTACAGTCACTTTCCTGTATCGATATTTTCGATCCAACAAAATACAGAAGACATCTATCTAAACTATATTCGCGATCAAAATATGATTCTGAGTTGAGTCGATCATACGAAACCGTTTGGTTGGCGTGAAACTTCCTTTGGTTGCTGATTGCATGTAGGCACTTCAGAAAATTAAAAAAATTCGGTACTGTAAAGTGAATATAGGCTGTTCACGGTAAAACGAGCACTTTTAAAAGCCCTGTTTAAGCTCTAATTGTATGCACGTCGCGTGTTCTTCTACCTCATGTAAAATTAATATTGCCGTGGACCTCATCACTTTATTCATGCGCGTCGTTTAAGTTAAATTGTGAAATTATTAGAAAAGTAAAGATTTTTTCTAATATGCTTCTTTTTACACCTTGATGTATTAAAAAAAAGCGAAATAAAAAAATAAATCGTCACAAATGGCTACATAAATCTTTTTGTTCAACTTTCCCTCCATCGTTACCAACTTTACAGGGCGCATGCCACTCAATGTACCCATTAAAATATATGCATGCAGGGGTAATGATTCTTTTCCAACGTTGATTTCAGAAGTGCTCACTTTATCATGAACAGCCTTTACAAGCATTTAACTTGCTGGGAATAAATCTAACCGATCCACTAATTAACTATGTCATCAATTTTCTCAGTTATAGCAAAACAAGCAAAATATGCCATAAATATATGTATGCAATATGTCGAAAAACCACACCAGAAATAGTAAAATTTCAGGTCTATCAAATTGACTCTAAGCATAGCTAGCGTCAACAACCAAACAATTAAGAAAGGAAGCATGAATTATTTCTTTGCTTGAATAGTTGTTATATTGAAACCTGTTGAATCAACTCACCACAGAAAATAAAAGATGCATGTTTTTGCGAAATCTGGAAAGAGTTAAGTATTTCCTAATGCAACATACTCCAGTATGTTCGCATACACGCATACTTGCATTTAATTAGAATGATATGCGTCTGTGGGACAAATTTCTTCTGTCACTCTTGATGGCAAAAAAGACTACGCTTATGTGTTTACGAGACCGCACCAAGCGATGGTTCGTGCCCAAAACATAGCATGACTCAGACATACCTGAACATCGAGTGCGTTCTCAAGAGATTCGTAGTCTTTTTTAATGTTAATTCCTCATTTTCGCAGCCGCTCTGGCAGATTTGTTATTTGACTTGATTACTGAAGTTATCCTTTGTGAAGGTGTGCCCGATAAATGTGCAAGTTTATAATGAAACTAAACCAATTGGTGTTGGAATTTCGTGTGTTCGCATTCCGTTTTCATGCATGGAGAGCCAGACAATGCTTAACAATTGTGACCCATCAAACACGAGCAACTAATAGCCATCACAACTTGTAAATCCTGTTCACGATAAAGTGAGCACTTTTGAAATCAACCTTAGAAAAAAGTCGCTGCCCTGCCTGTATATATTTCAAAGGGAGCACTGATTGACATACGCCCAGTAAAGTTGGTAACGAAGGATAGGAAGTAGTTCCATATATTAACGTCGAATACAAAGTATTAGGTAACACTGTGTGATACTTTAAATTATTTATTTCCCTTTCTGTTTAATTTAATTCATAGACGTGTAAAAATGAGCAGATTTTTTAAATATTTGCTTTTCTCTTAATTTAAAGTTTCACTTGACCGACGCATGAATAAAGTGCTGAAACCCGTGGCAATGTTAATGTCGCATAAGGTGGAATAAGACACAACGTACATACAAGTAGATCTTAAAAAGGGCTTTCAAAAGTGCTCATTTTGCCGTGAACAGCCTATACGGTAAGTGTGTTGCGTGTTACCAAATATTCACAACAGTTGATATACCAACTTTCACTGCTTAAGTAATTAATTGTGATATTAAACTTAACGGGGCACCCTCGGCCACTCTCCCGAGAACAAAACACACTTATTTCCGAAGCCTTGCATGCAAGCAACAAATTTGGCAGATGTGCTGTAGGTGTAGCATGACTACCAGGCTTCAAAACCGCCGATAAAGCATGTTTTTTTTCCTCTCAACCCATTGTTCTAAGAGTCATGCCGACGTAATATAGATGTCCGTACTACCTGTAATTTAATACAACAAACAGCAGCATTTACCTGAATAGCGCCAACTCATGATGATATCCCTATGCTATTGTAATTATGACAGCTCTATTTTTTACAGCTCTCGTGCATTTTCATGCATTTGACGGACAACAGGAAAAAAATTATCCCGCAATTGTTTTAGATCTAATGCAAATTAACACAAGTTTTTCGTTTTACTTTTGCTGCCGTGTACTTTCTTTAGGAATTAAATTTGACAAGTTACAGCCGAAATATTTTTAACCGAGGAAACACTTGACAAATCTTGTCAGTTTTGCTGGTTGGTTCACTGTTTAATCCGCACTGTTGACAACCCTGATGAAAATTTTCTTATTTCTACATATTCTGTATTTTTCGGTCATATGTAAAAATTAAGAATTGTTCTGACATTGTCATTACCTCACGAATGAAAAAGTTAGAAACATGAATATATACTTAATAAGGGAAATTTTTTACTCTTTAAATGTATGCCACAAAGAAGAAAGGAATTTCGGGGGCTACCAATTTAATAGCCACTCTGCTAAGATAACCTTTTAACAGAGGACTAATTTTCTAATTCGTTGGGGCCACGGTCGCGCAGCGGTTAGAGCGATTGCGATGAACCGAGTTCGATTCCTGGGGGAGGGGGAAAAGGCAGCGCTGCCGGGGTGGCAATCGGGCCAGACGATGCCACTGGACGGCGAGTTTTCTTGGAGATCTCCCATTTCCCCCGCCCTTGCATTCCAGCGCTGCTCCATACACACGTCTCTCCACCCTTATCAACTTTCATCCCCCCGATGTTAAGAACCGCCCACTCCACTCTTAACTCAGTGGAAAATTTGCTGTAGATTTGCAAGTCAGCGTTTCCATTAAATTAGCTGCAGCAGCAGTCATATTAGTATAAAAGTTTTTAAGATACTGATTTGGAGAGTGTCGAATTAACTCATTCAGAACATTGTGCGCAAACTGTATAATTTCTTCTCGTAAACTTCCTAAACTTTAATGGGAATTTTAAGCCTATGGAAACAATACCACATATCAGGCTGCAGATGCAGGAATGTTTAGCGTCGCTTCTATAGAAAGTCGGGAAGTTCCCTACGCATTTGACTGTTTCCTGAGCAAATGTAGGAATGTTACGATTAATGTATAGCGGGAAAAATTACCATTCCCGCTTTTCATTAAACGTATACACTGGTATGGTAAATTACCATTCCCGCTTTTCATTAAACGTATACACTGGTATGGTAAATTACCATTCCCCGCTTTTCATTAAACGTATACACTGATATGGTAAATTACCATTCCCGCTTTTCATTAAACGTATACACTGATATGGTAAATTACCATTCCCGCTTTTCATTAAACGTATACACTGGTATGGTAAATTACCATTCCCGCTTTTCATTAAACGTATACACTGGTATGGTAAATTACCATTCCCGCTTTTCATCAAACGTATACACTGGTATGGTAAATTTAGGAATAATTTCTTAGAGTGCAGTTGTGTACGTAACTCACAGGTTGATCATTTAGGTTAGTACTGTACACTGTAAGGCTCAAATCTCATTTATATTTCCTGTGGGTCAATGATTCGTCAAACGTGTTAACGTTCTAGGTAAAGAATGGTTCTAATTTCTTTGGCCGAACACAAATAAAAAAAACAAGTGTTATGCTAAGGGACAGCAGACACCAAAAAAATGTATTAACAGATCGTAAAATCATAAATTAAATCGGTTATTTGAGAGCTTTGCTCAGTTCCGGCGTACTGAACACTACTGTCCTTCCGATTCACATAAAAGTTAACACTGCGGAACAATTGTTGGAATTACTTTTAATAGTAAAGAGCCAGCTGTACTGTGGACACGAGGGTCTGCGTTTTCGTTGGCCCTTTCGGTCGCATTAAATATATCATTTTAGCTGTTGCAATCAATATTTTTTTTCGTTTGAAGCTATAGGATGTTCACGGTAAACTGAGAACATTTAAAAGCTCTGTTTAAGACCTACTTGTATGAATATTGTGCATTCTTTCACCATATATAAAATTAACATTAGAAACGTATCTATTTTGCAAATTTGCTAATTAATACGCGTGTGTCATTAAAAATCAGTAATAACAAGAAATCGTAAAAGTATTTACAAGTGTTAACAAATGTTATTTTAATTCAACGTTACGACATTGAAATACTTTTCCTCCGTCGTTACCAACTTTACAATGCGCATTAAATTCAGCATGCCCGTCATAATATATGCAGGTAGAGACAGTGATATTTTTCAAAGGTTGATTTAAAAAGTGCTCACTTAAATGTGAATATAATTTATACAAGTATTATTACATTATTACAGGATGTATAAGGATACAGAGACGAAATAGCACGGAGGTTTTTCCGATGTAAGTGTGCCCATTATCTAATTGGCTACGGGGAGGCACTGGGAACGGGTCTTGCGTGTGATTAGCTACCGCACACTGCGGAAGGTACCCTACTGGCTGGGCTGCCGCGGCTTGCGAATGGCGTTCCTACACGTTGCTGACATGTGCTGGCGTGCGCGGCTGGAGTTCGCGGTATGACGGGCTGTTTCGCTTCTGTAATACTACGTACTTTGTGATTAATACTCTACCGCACGTCGGGATTAAATGAAAACATGTTCGCGCTTGGTGTTATTGGCAGAACAGGCTGTTTATGAGACTGGGGAACATATTCTTAACAACGAACGATGTCTATCACCACGTGATGATCTGCTGTATACAGCATCGTTAATTGAATACACTTCTTCTGCAACATCCTACGACCCTGAGACTAAAAGAGTTATAAAGGCTGTTCACGATAAAGTGAGCACTTTGGAAATGAACCTTAGAAAAAAGTCACTGCTCATGCATGCGCATATTTTAATGGGCACACTGAGCGGCATGTGCCCATTAAATTTGGTAACGATGGATGAAAAGTATTTCCATATCTTAACGTAGAATAAAAATTGTTAGGTAACCATTTGTGACAACTGAAAACTAATTATTTCACTTTCACTGTTTTTTTTATGCATCGGAGTGTAAAAATGAGTTTATCTATTAAGTATTTACTTTCTTAATAATTTCACAGTTTCATTTGACCGACGTATGAATAAAGTGATGAGGCCCATAGCAATGTCAACTGTACATAAGGCAGAGGAATACACAACGTGCATACAAGTAGATATTAAGAAAAGCTTTCAGAAGGGTTCATTTTACCGCGAACAACCTATAAACAAGATTTTTTTTTAATTCCGAGGCTGATTTAGAAAGTGCTAAGTTAACGACGGACGAACTATATGTGAGCTACCTGTTATCCGCGGAAATATTACACGATTAGTTGTATACCAAAACACCGTAGCTCAAATCCGCTTTCGTTAACAGATTGTTCGTTTCGTTACACGTCTTAGTTGTCTTCCCATGAATCACTGACTTTCACTATCGAAGTAACTTAGTCCAATTAGACCATGTGCACACGAAGGTAATATTTAGACGCTACTGTACACTGTGAGGTACAATGTCCAATGACATTCCCTGCGAGTGATTTATTTGTTAACCACGCTACTGTCATAGTTTATTAATGATTGCCATTATTATAGCCTTACGCAAAGTCTATATCTCAACGGTTGTAGTAATAAAATAAGTGTCGTGTCGACTGAAGTACAGCACGCACCCAAAATTTTTTTTGCAATACCTGTAACCCTAAATTAAAGCGGTTCCGAAATGGTTAATTCTGATCGGTCTTGTCGTGTAAGGCAATGTCTTCTCACGCAAACTTGCGGCCAGTAGTTAAGATAAGGCTATAGGCGTGCAAGAAGGATGTTGAAATTTAGCGTGCGTTCGAATCTGTTGGTGAACAACAGGTGGCCCCTGGCTGTAGCAGTCGTGGGCTCCAATCGCGGCCGTGCTTGCCAGATCCCTCTCTGCCGCGGTGCTTGCCTCCTTGCTTTCCCCCGTTTGAGTACGGGGCTTAGCACTGAGACGCATTTGAGTCCCATCTCTACCTCAGACGCACACTTGAGCGTGTGTAGTACAAAATTCACAGGTATAGGCTGTTCACAGTAAAATAAGCTATTTTCAAAGCCGTGCTTAATATTTACTTGTATGCACGTTGTGTATTCCTCCGCCTTATATAAAATTAACATTGCCTCGGGCCTCATCACTTTATTCACGCATTGGCCAAGTGAAACTGTGAAAATATTATAAAAATAAATACTTTACAAATTTGGGAATTTTTACATTTCGATGCATTAATAGAAACAGAAAGTGAAAGAAATAACTTAAGTTATCACAAATGGTTACCCAAAACTTTTTGTTCGACGTTAAGATATGGAACTATTTTCCATACATCGTTACTAACCTTACTGGGCGCATGTAACTCACTCAATGTGTCCGTTAAAATATATGTAAGCGGGGATAGTGACTTTTTTATAAAGTTCATTTCAAAAGTGCTCACTTTATCGTGAACGGTCTTTATAAACTTTAATTGCATTTTACAAGTTTGTGGAAGCCATTATAGACAAATAAAAAAAGTGTGATTCTACATTATCATTTTTTACTGATTTCTTGGGTAAATATTTTAGCAGGGTGATGGACTTCTGTTGAGCCATTTGTTGTGCCGTAAATTTTTACATGTCGTTATAAAATATAAATGCATCAGTCTGGCTAAATATTCGCACAGTGTATTAGCCAAAACTATTATCTAAGATCGCCCTTTGTAGACTCTCAACAGCCAATGGGCTTCAACCAACGTATCTGGCGTTATATATAGTCTATTACCGGTATATACACACTTTTGTAATCAAACCTTTAAGTAAAATCACTCCATGCATGACGTGTTCGGTTGTGTCCTGAATGTCGTGCGAATCACAAGCGTTTCATGTGTACTTCTGTAAACATAAAATAATCTTATTTTTCGTTAAACTATATTCTATTCATAAGAAATACCAAGGAAAAAATATTTGTGATATAAATTATTAGTATAGTGAGTGCGTACGAATGCAGTAAGCGTTTTATCTTTGATGTTATTTTCTAGACTGTTTATGGGTCGGAAGAATATTCTGAAGGTAGAACTCCAGCAAGATTTCAGAAAATTAGAAAGTACGCGTGAATGGACTATAATTAGAGACATGGAAATTTTGTGAATTCATTCGAGGATAAGTTAAAAGTTTTACCAATTGTAACTACATGTACACTTCTGTCGGACCACAGTCTGCTAGACACAGGTCGGATGACTATCAACAAATAAAGTGCCTGCAAAGAAAAAAAAGTACCGAACAGTATACTGCTTGGTCTAGAGTTAAACCGGAGCAACAGCCAACGGGCAACTAACTCAAGCTCGAATACGCAAAGGATTTTGGAATCTAGCTTGTTGTTGAAATTAATATGCCAAATTTCCGGACCTATAACTATAATTAACGTCTCACGCACACTTTAAAAACTATGTTATGTTCAATCCAATCGCCTAGCTGTAGCACATTGGCACGGTGCAGCAGCTGCCAACGTAGTAATGGGATAATACTTGGTAAAATAATCAATTATTAGATTATTTAATTATAATCGGTTCATCGATTATTCTAAAACAATTCGATTTTTCACGATTATCAGCTGTTTATACTTAAACAAAACAAAACATCGCAGATGCCTACATGTTTCACTTTCATTGAAAATATAAATATAATTTTGAGACAAATTTTCAAAATAGCAGAAATAATTTAAAATAAACATAAATTTTTTGGCTGAGAATAGTTTCGAATAAATTTATTGTATTAAAACCAGACAATCTACTATTCTTACCTATTATTTATTAGATTAAAAAATTATCGTAATCGGTTCATTCCAATTACAAAATTATGCGATTATCCCATCACTAGCCAGCCGTGTGTGTGCGCGCGTGTGTGTGCGGGGTTTCCCCGCGCGGAGGACTGCAGGGCTGGCCGCACCGGCGCGAGCCACGAAGAACGTTCCCACGGTGCTGGGCAGGCTAGTTCCCCGAACAAGAGGGAGCGGACGCAAGTAAGTAGTCGCCCCGGCTCCGTGGTTCGTCTCCCGGCCAGGCCCCTTCACTCGGGCAGCCCTTCCCTGAACCCCCACACCCTGGTTACACTTTCCTGTCATGTCTTTGCCCCTGCCAATAAAGCAGCGCTGCGCCATCATCAAAATGGATGCCGTCTGTAACAAAGAGAGCGGCGTATCTGGGTCTCCCTTAGCGCCCCCGCAATAATAATACTCGGGCATACAAAATACGTATTGGTAGAAGGCGCTCGTAAGACATAGAACTACTTTCAACAATGCCGCTGCCAACAACATTGAAAATATACAAAGCAGTTTTTACATGAAAGTACTACCTGTCAAAGGCAATGCATTTTTCTCAGGATAATGTTGATTAGAAAATTGTACACATAACCGTGAACCAACTATAGAGGTACGAGCAGTCCGCACGATTTCCAGTTTCATAGACTTTTAGTCTAAAAAAAAAAATGTTTTTTTTTTCCTCGCAGGGTTGTACTCAGAAAAAGAATTAACTATGACGGGACTGATTATAAAATGACTTCTTACAGGCTCGGTGCTCATTAACTTTACATGTGACCTCACCAGCTCAGCCTCCCACCCCTTTTTGCTACATGATACATGCGGGGGTGTGTTTTCCTACAGAGGATGTGTCGATTATGTGGGAAGTAACCAGGGTGTGGACAGTACCCCACAAAACAAAACGCCCATATCAACATACACCCCAGGCTAGATGGTTCCCAAGTTTAGGACACATGCCAATGCGTCCGTTGTTAGTAGTCAGCTCAGCCCTGTTTTTGCATGGTGTGTGGTAGATACGAACGTGGAGTGTGTGTTGGCAGGTCCAGTTCACTGATGAAATCAAACACACGCTGGACTTTAAGCGCTACAGATACTACAAGCTGAAGCTAGTCCAGTGTGTCTCTTCACGAGTCACAGTGATCACGGATGCTTATTCCAACCGAGACGTGGCTGACACGCATCTAACGTACACACTTGTCGAGTGAAGTACGGTGACAGCAAAACGTCTGTACACAGAACATTTTCCTAATCTTCAACTGCTAAATAGAAAGACGTTTCAGAGAATATATAAATTAAATGTCTGAGAGACAGTGATTCGTTCTCTAAATGGAGTGGACACGTTGGTCGACCCCGCCGAACGCAAACTGTAGTTTCAGAGGAACCCGTTTTCTTTCACATTGACGATCATCCTGGTGACAGTAAACGACGGATAGCAGCAGCAGAAGGCACACGAACTCGAATAATTTGGGAAATTTGACACGAACGACTGTTTTGCTTGTATCACGTTCGGTGTGTACGAGCTGTTGTTGAAGCTGATTTCCCATCACGAGTGGAGTTAGCACATGTTTGCATCTCACGTGTGGTCGCGATCAGTATTTTAATAGCTCCTGTTTGGTTTACTGAGGAGGCGGCCTTCATGAGAAATTACGTGTTCAATTTCCACAACACTCGTCACTGGGCTGCTGAGAATCTGCAAGCAAACTGTGCAGTTACACCATCAGCAAGAATTCAGCATTTAAGTGTGGGCAGGTATCGTCGGTTACGGGCCTTGCATTATACCTGGACGCTTGACAGGCCGATCGTACAGCATCCCATTCCAACAGCAGTTAATTGCGCTACTCGAGGGTGTCCTGTTTGGTCTTATGCACTGCATGGTGTTCTTGCATGATGGCGCGCCACATCAGTTCAGTAGATTGGCCAGTGCCTCTCCGGGTGAGTGGTTCCCGCACGGGCGGATGGCTCATGCAAGACCAATCGCCTGGCCTGCACGTTCCCCTGATTTGAATCCAACGAATCATTTCGCTGAATGGTCTCAAGACCATTGCCTACGCAACACCTGTTACAGGCATTGCAATGCAGATCCGCGGCACACCTGGGATGTTTGAACGTATCAGAAAGCCACTATGATGCGACATGTGCAGGCATGGATTCAGATGCAAGGCAGATATTTTGAGCACATCTTTGTAACGTTGTAAATTGGGGCCATATGCATATTTTAATTATTTACTTATTTATGCATTTTCAAGACGTAATCTGATTTCATGTAAGTTAATTTTCATCGGCACGTGAATTACATAATTAGTTATGTAAATTCGTGCTCGTATAATTTTTAGATTTTATTTTGTTTTGCAACACATTTATATGTCTTTCCAGTCTGTTGTTTTTGTTTATGTAATGGGTTTAGAAGGCTCTAGTTTCTGAGCAGTTGTTGATCTGTTGCCATGGTAACCAAGTGACGTGATGAGTAATTCTTGCCTCTAGCACTCTCGCGATTGGTCGGTTTTGACGGCGATATTTATTTAAGTTTTCAATGAGAATTTTTAGCCATCTTGGTCTTCGATGGAAGGACGCTTACCCGCATGGGTTTAGCCCGCAGGGATTTTAAATTTATTCTTAATATAGGGACACGAGTTCACACCTGTAAGCAGGCCGTCTCGAAGGAGACGAAGATGTGAGAGCAAGAATATTAAGACGTAGGCCTGTTTCGGTCGCTACCCACATAATTTTTTAGGATTAAATAGGAAAATTTACCGTGGCGTGCATGCATGTGCTGAGGTTGTATTAGCAATACAGGCCGGAGAGCCTAATTAGGAAAGCCCACGAGGAAATGTCCTGCTGCATCCAGGGAGATGCTACTGCCAACGACGAGAACGCCCAGAACTTCAATAACGTCCAGATTTCTTCATATTAATTCATAATCAGCTAAGTCAATGAATTATAATTTTTCAAAAGAAGCAGAGAAGGGTGTTTTTCAATTTGAACTGAACCTAGCCAATTTAACTTCTAACACCCTGGCATTAGCTTTTTTAGGTAATACCTTGAACTAGTCTGGAGAAGAGAAACAAATTAACTAATTTTTCTTCTAAAAATTAAAAAAATTTATTGCCAGGCACAATGTTAATGGAACTTATCATTCACGAGAGGAGCTAGTGTTTCTGAGGCCACAAATTAAATCTTGAATGAAAATTTACTACGCATTTCATGTCAAAAATAATTTGGTAAAATCGACACTAATTAAATTTGACACTTTGCTTGAAACGTCCCTGCTGAATTATGATTTCCAGTAGAAAGTATATATTTTTTATAGCGATACTTCCTGTTATTTAATAACTGAGGTTTGTAGTGATATTTCTGGGTGTTCTTCCGTTGCACATCTCTATCTACGTCGTATTTCAGTCGCCACGCCTCTATACAAGATTTATATGCTTTTGTCGCACTAGTACAATATAAATCTGAATCAGTGAGAATTTAACTGTTTCAATCAGTTAAAAATATGTGACTGATACAACAGTCACTTCAGTGGATTTAACTGACGAAGCAGTGAAAAAATGCCATATTTCATTCACTGATTTATTTAGTGACATTGCCCCCTGATTCGTCAGTCTTTTTTCCACTGTTTTCTCAGTGGTTTATTTTTTGACTGATGGACCAATGAAAATCTGAGCAACTTGCTCCATCTCTAATTATTTTTGACTGATGTATCAGCGAAGCTGCGTTTAAAAATGGCCGTTAATCAAAGTGTATCAAGTGAAGTAACAACGATTAAACGAATAAAACTAATACAAAATACTTTATAAGATGTGTTTAGTCTTTCAAAATGCCATTTTACGAGATAATATGAACACACAGGCTTTCATGACCTTTTTACGTCTTTCATTTAGATTCCACGTAATCGTCACAGCGCTCTGTTTGAAGATTCAAACTGCATTTAATGCGGTGAAGAGAGTACACTCAACTCGTTTCAGCAATTCAGATTGTACCAATCCAATCAAACACGAAAAGTATGAGCATGCAACTTCAAACTACACGATTTCGCGGTGGAACTGTAAGACACATATTTTCCTCTCAGGATGTTAAGTTGACTTGGTAGCTCAGATGATAAGGCAACGACCTAGATTCTAAAGATGCGCGAGTTCTATCCCGGCCACCTAAGAAACGGTTTTTTACTTTTTTAAATTACGGTAAATTGCGCACTATAAATAGCAAACTGTCGTAAATATGTTTATTTCAAGTAATTATTTGGCTACATTCAATAAAAGTAATATTTAATTTCGCCACTGCAGTCTGCCGTCACTTATTCAATCGGTGAAATTGTTTCACGTCACTAATTCAATCAGTGAAATTTTTTCACTGAAGCAATCAGTTGTTTCCCACTGATTCTAATTTAGAGTGTAGCGTTTATGTTGTTACACATTACATCTGGCGCCGTACTCAGGGCCTATAAATTGCCCATACATCACTAAACACGTTTTTACGTGTCGTTATAACTTGTGCCTGAATCACTACTCGTACACAGTCAGGGCTGAAGTAACACGAACAAGGGTGTATTAAGTACCGCTATTAACAATTCCAGCAGAATTTTGGAAGTCCTTACCTCGAGAACCCTCGAACCTAGGACTTATGTTTATATGTGCATTCGTTTTGAGGTGTACTTTCCACACCCTGGTTACTTCCCACATAAATCGACACATCCCGTATGTGTATACCTACATGCATGTATGTGTGTATACACATGTACATCCGTCCCACATCTACAACAAACACAGCGAAAGCAGACTACAGCGACATAATAAATATCCTGAGTGTTGAAGTTACTGGAGGACTGCGATATACGAATTGACGGAATTTTTTTTTCGAACGCACGTCGCATGAGTAAACAAAGATAGTTACAATTTTCTTTGAAATAGCATTCATGTGTTACTTTCTGGCGGGCATAAAGGATGCATTTAGCAGTGTTATTTGTGATTAATCTTTCAGCTTAGATCGTGGAAGCCTTTTCAAGAAATAAGCGCACGGCAATGTGAGCCGTAGCAAGTTTATAGTCTTGTGTACAGGCTAGTCACGTAAACATGCAATTTTCAATTTGCTTTTATTACCGCGCAAGATAAGAATCTTATTTAAAGGGCACCGATTAAGGAAATTTCGTACAGAGGCACTCCATCAGCATTTATTAATATGGATGTGGATGGAAAACAATTCCGCAAAATCACTCTCAGTGTAATCGGCTGGGTCAAAACCAATGACCTGAGTCAGATACGTCATCGCATAATCAAATTTGTTTCGTAAAGTTAAGTAGGAAAACATCAAAATGGTATTAAATATATTTTAATTCATTGCTGCGTTTCGCACTGTAAACTGACTTTTGTGAACACCTTTAACATCGACGGTTTGGTCATTGGCGTGTCAATTCACGTACTCTTTTGAAGCACTTCAGTAGTCTATACCAGACGGTTTGAGCAAAGATATATGTCTTACGTTTCTTGGCTGGGGAATCGTAACCGTTACGAAATGGGTGCAATTCTCCTTTACTGTTTTGACGGATATCATCCAAAGGCTTCGTTATTTATTTCTTCTGTCTCTTTTCACAACCTCCTCTAAAACTATGCTTCGCCCAAAATCACCACATCTCTGAACAGTTGGATATTGCACGTCTAGATTTTGATCGCTTCTTTTCCATTGAGAGTTTTCTTGCGTACAAGTACAAGCGTTAGGGAGGCTAACTGGCTGGCTAAAGGTCCAGGGTTCATTTCCCGGCCTGCTTCAAGACTGGGTATTGTCTTTTCATCTTCACCCTGCGGACGGCAATCGGAAACCACTAGAACATCAAAATCGTCATGTATCTTTAACGCCTGTAACCATTCTTCTGGAACACCGTGTACCCGTGTTTAAATTACAAATAACACATTAGATTAACATGTGAGCAACCCTTTGACTTGCCTGTCAGCGTAAAGTGGCATCGTCAGAGTGCAACCATTAAATATTACCAGATTTTCTTCGGATTTATGAAAACATAATAAATGATACTTCACCGTCGACATTTGATCCTATCTGTTACATAAACCTTTCATGTAGAGTACGGAAAAGCTCATTCGTAGCAAAGCAAATAGGTTCTTCTTTTTACCGGCAGGGTCAACATTTGCCAACATTTTCTGTCAACAGTGTCGACTCATCGACTGCAAACGTATTTCACCTGCCGGAGGACAGTCAGTAGACTCTCAAGAGATAGTCGAAGCATGCTGCTGCATGTATGTTCTTCAAGTTAAGCTCACCTTTGCTCACCAGACTTGAGTTGCGTTGCATGTAGCAAAACCACGTCAATATTTTATGTTTTAATACCCACAATAGCCAGAAATATGAAGTGAAATCTCTTATGGGCTAAAAAATGCCAGTTCTAGACAGTTACGTAGTAGCTCGTCCCCTATTTATATTACAGTTGTGATGTACAATGTATGATTGCTCAAAAACTGCTTGCAGATATACATTAAGGAACTTCTGAATCAAAATTTATTTATTGATACATTACTCAATAATGTGGGCTCAATTTTCATCACCGATTCAATGAATACAGAAAGTTATTTTGGAAATTGCTAAGAAAAGTCTCAAAAATTAAATCCTTTTCTTCCTGCCAGAACTACGTACATTTTAGCAGTCTCGTTACTGCAGGATAATTATATGGTCTAACCTTAGTTTACTTATTGTCATAGCACCTTGCTAAGTATTACCAGAGTTTGCTTTATACCAAGTGAAGTATAATTATTATAATTCAACAGGTATAGCACAGGTGGTTAAGAAGTGAGTGAAGAATTTTGTTAATTTCGCCTGTGAAAAGTCCAACAGATGATGGTAAAGGAGATTCTTCGAAACCTTTCTCCTCACGTAAAACACCTGACATGTAAAAAAAATGGGGAAACCGGGTGGTAGTATAAAAACGGATTTCTTTAGCCTCAAACAATAATTTAAGACTACTCTCTCTCTCTCTCTCTCTCTCTCTTATTAATACAGCCTTCTTCTATTCTGCGAACATTAATATGGTCTTAGCCTTAACGTGAATCAAAACTACAGGATAGTTGATCTTCTTCTATGTTATATCACATTCTTCAGGCATTCCAACGTTGTACTTTTAATACTTTTTTTTAAATAGCGTCGTTTACATCTGCTTCCAAGAAAGGGACCCGTTGGTCTAGTACACCCTATTGATTATTTTTTCCTCGGTAGTATAATAGTTGTTTTGACGTGAACCACCTAATTTTCTTAAGTTAATGTTCACCTAGGTTCTGAGGAACTCTACGTGAATACTGAGGCAGTAAACATTCCACAAAATGGGCGAATTTGCGTTGAATGTTCCAAAAAACAAGTAAAGAGTTTACATGCAACATCGTATTAAACCACACGACAAGGACAGAGAACCTGAACAGGATTATTTTATGAGAAGAACAGTTACGTCGGGCATGTTGTTATAATCAAGGCTTTTATACCAAGAACTATGTTATGATCTGTCTGCCCTATTTCCATAAAATTCCGCTTCGGCAGATTGTTCAGCTCATGGCAAGCCGTCTAAACGGGATGGGGAACCTCTCGAAGGAACGAAATGAACTGATTAGAAGGCGTGATGGCGTTTTCCAGGAACCAGGCGGCGGTAACGGTTACACTTGGGACATACCAAGGAAGACCATATTAATAAATAGGCCACGATTACACGTGACGCAGAACTACTTCACTAAAACAAGTTCAGCTATTGAAGAGGTTACATTACCTTCGAACGAGTTCCGATCGCAGTTGTTTCTCATTCAAAGCGAACAGTTTTCATAAGTCGTTTCGAACGACTTCGCTTCTCTGCTGCGCTCCTATTGGATGCTTCGAAGTAAACACGCAGTGTAATAAATATTGCTGAATTTGGCGGGAATTCCTGCACGTTTTGAATTAACTTAAGTTTAAGGTTGAACGGACTAATACCCACCAATTATGCCAGTACAATAAAAGTGTTGGTTTCATAACAATTAAAAATATCAATAGCGATAAATGTTGGAGGCTATGATAGTTAAATATCATACATTTTAAGTTCCATGTTTGTTGAGGTTAGAATTCCCATTGATTTCATTCTGCTTTGGGTGTGTAACCACGAAAACACGTTTCGTTATTAAACTTGTTGAGACATGGCTACCGAATGTATTTAGCTGAATGTGTTTAACAGTACTCGTGTAACCACGGCCTTAGTCGCTGTTTTCTCTAGTTCCTCGCAACCACAAGGACAGCCGCACTAGGCCACTCAAGAGTTCGCCTAGTTCAGGTCTTCTCATAAATATCCCGTCATTCATACAATATCAACTTTGTTTCTTTTATACAGCGTGTTTTTCTGATGTTCCAGTGAACGAGAACAAGTGACTTAACCTAGATGGTCACTACTTTTAAAACATAAACTATGTTTCACTGCAACAAATTGCTTTTGGACCCATCCCAATGATATTCGAAACCAAAACTAAGATTACTGTTGTATATAATGTTTGATTTTAATTAAAAATGCTAGCATTTTTCCATGAGAAAGTCACCACACGAAGCATATAGACAACATTTTCTGTTAATGATAAAACCTCTTTAAGGGCAGGCGTGTACGATTATACACTCAAATTGGGTTTACGATTTTATTTTTCGTGTTATTTGTATTATGTAACTCGATTTGCCGTAGAAATTTATTCCGCCAATCTCAAATGATTTCTGCCATCTGATGCTGTTTCAATAACAATGAACTTTTACACACAGCGTAGTAAAGATTTTATGGGTGAGTTTTACCCAGGAAAACTAATTGATGATGAGGATGACACTTGTAGCTTTGTTCTTTAGCTACTTTCTTCCGAGTCTATATAAAATATCCCAAGTCACGTTCTGCTTTGTCTAAAACTTGGCCGAAACTTTTCGGAGGTGCACAAAATGCTGCTGTAAATGTTGTTACGTCCACAATACTACAAACATAGAGAAACATATGAGATATAAACTGCTTACCCCCTAGCTGTAAGAAAATTTCCTTCCAGTTTTCTCAAAAAATATGTATTGAATGGGGAAAAAAATACAGAAGACATTAGTTTTAGGCCTTTGATGGATGGGTGATAAGATAATTCTATTTGGATATTAAAATATTTGGGATTGAAGACACGTTACACTAATACGCACAGAAAGACTTGAAAATTACGGTACATTTATAATCAAAGTGGTCTTCAAACCTCTTCGCTTCCTAATATATGCCCATAAACCGAATTAGCACGATGTTTGGATCCAAAAAATTACGTAACAGTTTAGGATGATAGACTCATCTGAGACATACACAAGATTTTCGTTAGATTTTGGGCGTGGTTGGTAATTTTTTTGCGGAAAAAGGGAAACATTGATAATTTATACACCATAAAGTTTTGAACGAATAATCTGTTCTTGGTCTCTGTAAAACGTTGAATGAAGATTTATAACACGGGAAGCCAAAACTGCAGCACGATGTGAAATTAGTTTACTCAGAAATATATTCAGTTTAGACTTTTCACGTTTATTTCATCGTAGACAGTTAACCTGACATGGAAATGTTAAAACTTGATAATGTAACCCATAAAAACGGTTTGTAATTTTGCTTTATTGATCGAAGTTATATCAAATCCTTGATATAAATTCGATATTTTCGCTTTGTATAAGCATCATATACCCTTATCGTATTGTAAAACAGACATTCATACTGTGGTGGGAATCAGCTGCAACTTGATAAAACTTCACAGATTTTCTTGGTGATCAAAAAATACGCCATTAGAATTTATAAAAGTATTCTGTTTAATATTAGGCTAACTTCTTCGGTTTTAAAATAATGTTCTCAGACATCAACAACTGTGATAAAAAATTGTTTTCACAAGGAATAGGTACGTATCATGTCAAATGCTATAGGAAAATGAACTTCTCAAACTAAAGGAAAACAACATAAAACATAGTACTTACATCATAAGTGAACGAGTTTAACTCAGTAATATGGAGATGTTTTTAAAACTTGTTAAAATTGTTTGAAGTTTTGTATGTGGAATATATATCTGCTTTGTCGATGTTCGCAAGTGGGTGCTTAATAATATTGAAAATCCATTCCCATGTCATAAAAATTTCAGTAGGTTATTTAAAAAGTACATATTTTTAAATTACAAAATACAGGCGTTTTGAGTTAACACACGCAATTTTGTGAATGGTAATAGGCCACACTTACAAGAAAGACAAAAAATATGGTATCGTGTGAATTGTAGCATACATACATAGTAATGTCAATAAAATACTAAGGCCCCAAATATTACTACATGTTTCATGTTCGATCACTATACATTTAATTATAATTGCAAAGTATTATAAAATGGGGAAATGCTTTAAGTGTTCTACTTGCTACACAGGATATATTATTCAACAGTAGAATACATATAAATTTATTTTGAAGGGAAAATAATTTTGTATCTATACAACTTCCGCAAAAACTAAAGCAATTATGCTTAGAGGTTATAGTTATACTCAGTTAAAAATATATATTTCAGTGACTGCCCTAATGTGACATATGGGCCATATATATGCAACTTTAAAGATCTAATTTATTCGACATTTGCCATTTTAGAGAAAAACACAATTGAAAGCTGCGAGTTACCACTGTGAGCACATGCTCTATATTTACTGTTTATCACGTCAACATGGCTGCAAAATACAATTCCTGACTCATGGATTCCAGTTATCGCCTGTGGCACACATTTTTTATTACTGAATATGCAAATAGTAGGATCGCTCTTCCAGGAACTTAGTGGTCGTTTCATGCGTCCAGGGAACCTTTTTAAGAGTTTACTCGAGTTCATGTACAACTAAAATACACCATAAACATATGGATTTCTTGCCTACCCTAAAAAATAATCAACCACCAAAACTAATTTTTACACTTTCACTTGGAAAGTTTGATTAAATTTCTGAGTAACTCCATTTTAATAATAATAATAATTATTATTATGTTTTGATGACTGTGTGTTTTGGTATATTAATGTTGACCAGTAAATAAAACATTATAATTTTATAAATATTTCAAATTCTCTGGTTCAGGAGGTATTTCACGCCAGTTCACTCGAACCATCACTGTATATCAAATCAATTGAAAAAAAAAGTTTCTATCTACAGTTTAAGTTAATATTGTGTTTCTTTATTCATACAAGCATGTAAAAATGCTGCCCTTTCAGTCAACAACTGAGCAATACAAAACTATACATAAGTGATAAAAAATAAATCATCCTAAATTTGCACTTTATTTCATCCTTAGACTGTATACACTAATTAAATAAATCATATAAGTTATTAGAGCTTCAATTAAGCTAAGGGTCAATGTGTGATTGTACAAAAACCAAGTTTATAATGTGAGAAGAGTATTGTGAATGAAAACAAGCTTCATGACAAATATTTATCACTGTGTATATTGTGCATTACTAAAACCAGTCCAGGAGTGACAAATTTCATGTTGGCAGTTACATGCATAAATATGTAGTCTAGTGTCATTGGTGTTACTTGAATGAAGTAAATATAAGTGCAACATTTGTTAGGCATTAGTTAGGCCTATTTAGAATGACACTTAAGACCCCATTTGTTATGTTATCTTCATTGAAATGGATGTTTATCCAGATGCTCACCTGTATACCCAATTACTTTACCATGTTAATAACATCATATCATAAAATCTTTATATTTAACATCCCTGTTGCCTGGTTAATCTCATCATAACATCGGAACACAATATGAACTTATCTTAAGTCCACAATTCCATAGCATGATATTACTGATCTCAGCTATGGAGTATTAATAAGTATTTTAGATTGGAAGTAAATTTTGCTATCAAACAGTACTACTTACAGAAAATGTGCAGGCCATGATTTTGAAAACAAACAAATTCTATATTACTTTGAAATACTTATATCGCGAAACCACTAACCAGAGTTAACAATTACACAAAAAATTTATTACTATTCATAATAGAACAGATTTTGATTTGTAAAGTATTGATAAACAAAAAGTTCTTTAACTGGAGGTAACCTTACCACACTAGGCAAGTGTTTATCACGAAACATTTTAACGTATAGGCCCACAGAAAACTTTGAAAGTAGGCCGTTTAGCTGTTGCTACATTCGCACTTCATTATAATGATTTGGTGATATCTGATGCTACTTCATTCCCACGTTATCTTGCATACTTAAACGCAGAGGTAGGAAGAATTTGAACACAAAACATACGAAAATAAACACATCAGAATTCCAAATGAAATCTGTTTTCTTTCAATCACAATGAGTAACAACTACGAACTGTTTGCAAGATGGAGTATTCGCCGTCTGTTGTATACACAGGGACTAAAATTTTTCAGCCAACGAAATATAGTAATGTGTTTATATCATAATTATTTATTCGCGAGTAAATCTAGGTTTAGAATAAATTAACACCCAGTAAAAAAAAAAAAAAAAAAAAACACTTCTGTACATTTATAAACATTTCTTTGGAAAATGGTTATCGCGATGACGCTTTATTAAGGGAAAATGTTACAACTTGTAACTATGGGGCGTGCAGAAACTAATTTTGAATTTTAACGAGCAAATACTGTGGGTCTCATGTGTAGTAAAAATATGAAAGTAAATAAACTATTTTGTATTCTTCGTAAAACAGTACGTTGTACAGGCGTTATATTTAACCCTTGCAGGCACACTTTAATTTGCGGTTTCAGGTGCTGCAAGCAAAAAAGTTTATGATACATGCAGTACTTAAGTCAACACAATTATTGTTTCGCTATCACAAGCCAGTGGGCTGTAGGCTATATGTGTGGCTACAGTAATACGGACCAATTATGACCTAGACCAGTAAGACGTTTTGCGAATCATTTGCCCACATGAAATATCATTGGTCATTGAGCTTCGCAGTGTGCAGTAAAGACCAAAAATTAGCTACACGTGGGTAATGTACACAATTGTGAACACTGGGTCAGAATTGTTTAATTTGTTGTATTGGGCAACATGAAAAATTTTGGGTAGAAATATCTTTTACTGTGTATGAAACACGAAATATGATAAAAAGTTAATAAGGGGCGATCGCTGGTTGATGCGCGGAAACACAATAGTCGCTAAGGAATGAGTGACGTGTGTGCGTGTGTGGAGGTCCTTCCAGGAAGTGCGTGCAGCGAGCGGAGTGTATGATGTGCGCGCGCAGTCAACTGCCTACCTGAGGGCACCAGCACCGGCGACTGCTCGTCATCCTTCTCCTCGGCGGTGGAGATGGCGTCGGCGTCCGGCGCGCAGGCGCGCCCCGCCGCCGCGCCCACCAGGTCCGCGAAGGGCGGCAGCGTGTCGTCGTCCCCTCGGCGGCGGCGTCCCTGTTGCTGCTGCTCCGGGTCTACACGACCACTTCGTACGTCGTCGGCGCGGGCACTGGCGGGCTGCTGCTGGTCGTGTGACTCAGCCGGCCCCGGCATCATCGCCTCTACCGGGAACCCGTCGACGGACGCATCGTCCCCCCTCCCCCCACTTCCTCACCGCGGGGTGACTATACCAAGAACTGCTTCCCCCGCGATCTGCTCCGGTCCTCGCAGCACTTCCCGGTACGACGTGGCCGCCGGCCCATTCACGTCGCAGACACTAGCGATGCCTCATGAATGAGTCTCGCGGCCGACGGCGACTTCGGCGACCCTCTTCCCCGCGCGGATGGACGTACGACGTCCCCCGACCCGGCCGCCGTCGACGCTCCGACTGGACCGCCGATGCACCGGGGCGTACCTCCCTCGCACTCAGGCCTCTATCCCACAAACTACTTTTTACTTCTTTTTATTTCCCTATCCTCCAGACGATCCGCGTCGCGGACCCAGCGGGACGCGTTAACGTATTTCAGTTAATTCGCCCGCGCGTCGTCGGTTACTCCGCCGACGAACTTCCCTTCTCGTATCAGGGCTGCTCATTGGCCCGCCCTGGTCCTGCGGCGTCTCGGGGGAACACGGGTCTAAGAGACCTTGAGAGAGCACCGCGCGCCGCTCCCCAACATGGCACCTCCCGATGTTGCACGCGGGCGCACGTGCTGCCAACTTCGCAGACGCCGCGGGTCCAACTTCGGCGCTGAACGGACTAGCCACGGCGCCATTTTCCCCGCCGGAGCTCTTCCTAAAGTACGCTCCACGGAAAGCAAATAGCACGAAAAATTAACACTTCCAAATTATTTATAACACTGTTTCGCAGTTGAAAACTTTGAAAATCAAACTCTGGAAAATAAAATCCAAAATATTTTAATGCAAAGACTGATTAAAACACTTGCAGTTACGCTGACATGCAGAAAAATAGCTACAAAACTATAGACACTGATAAAAGCGCATCTTTTTTAAATTTAATAAGTTTGAAATACATATATTTTGGTATTTTACATTTTATAGTAAGAAGTAACAAATTTATACTTAAAAAAAAAAAAAATTCGCAGTTTTGACTGGCGCATAAAGAGAGGTCACCTGGTTCAGGGATATGCTAATTTTTTTCATGTGGCGGAAGGATCTAAAAATAGACTGAGATAAGAAGGTAAGCAGAACATTCAAAATGATAGATATACCTACTCAGAAAAGAAAGAGCTGTACGCAGAATTATTAACTCTAAACACTTGCTGACGTACACTTGAACAGATTTGAAATTGAGGTTCAAAATCCTGGAGTCATTTTAATTCATCATATAATTCAAAATCATATTTTTTTTTACTATTCAATAATAATAACTGATTTCATAAATTAATATTAGCATTTGCGTTTCTGTTCAAACGTGTGTACGGTTTACGTTTTATCATGTTTTACGCACTATTTAAGCCTAAATACTTAGGCTTAGAAAAGTGGTTAGAGAAGAAAAGCAAGCCTTGAAATAAATTCATATTATCATTTGCAAGCGAAACTTATTTTCAACTACATTCTTACAATACTTGACATAGCATTTACTCACTAAAGCCAAATGAAGAAACATGCCAAACGTAAGTCAATTTGGCTCTACATTTTACTATCTCTGGAAAACATTGATAGAAATATTTTCTTTTCATTTAGTCATTGTACTCTTTTCTTCGGTTGCGAAATCGTAATTTGTGACGGGCAGGCTAAAATACAGACCTTCCTCAAAAAATTCTGTCTCCGTAAAAATGATGCACAAGAGACGAATTATTGTCACACATCCAAAATCCGAAGCCTAATGATAGTTATAAATTTTCTTCGCGCACTTCGTAGATCTACGTGGCTGGGCTATTATTGCTCCTCTATCTGTTGTCGTCAAGTTGTCGTTCTGGACTACCGGGTGTGGAGACGAGGTGTCCTGGATTGCCACACTCGCCAGCTTTCTCCTTACCCCTGAGTTGATGACCTCAAGGGGAAACTTCCCCAGCCATTTTTTATAAAGTATGTTCACGATAAAGTGAGCACTTTAGAAATGAACCTTAGAAAAACGTAACTGTCCCTGCATGCATTTATTTTAATGGGCACACTAAGTGGCATTCGCCCAGTAAAGTTGGTAACGATGTATGGGAAGTAGTTCCGTAGCTTAACGTCGAATGAAAAGTGTTAGGTGACCATTTGTGATAACTTAAAATTATTTCTTTCCCTTTCTGTTTTATTTTTTAATTCATGGAAGTGTAAAAATGAGCAGATTTGTAAAGTATTTACTTTCTTAATAATTTCACGCTTTCTGACCGACGCATGAATAAAGTAATGAGGCCCATGGCAATGTTAATTTTACATAAGGCTGAGGACTACACAATGTGTATACAAGTAGATTTTAAGCAGGGCTTTCAAAAGAGCTCATTTTACCGCGAACAACCTCTACTATGGTTTCTCTAGCTTGTGGATATTTTTAACAAAGAACATTTTGAAAGTACTCATATACCCAACTAAAGGCTGTTCACGGTAAACTGAGCACTTTTGGAAGCTCTGCGTAAAATCTATGTGCGTGAACATTAGGTATTCTTCCGCCTTATGTAAAATTAAGATTGCCACGGGCCTGCTCTCTTTATTCATACGTCGGTAAAGTGAAACTGAAATTGTTAGAAAAAGTAATAAATTTACGTATCTACTAATTATTTGCACTTAGACGCATTAAAAAAAAACAGAAAGCAAAACAAATCATTTCAGTCTGCACAAATGTTTACCTGACACTTTTAATTCAACGTTAAGACGTAGGACTACTTTCTCCTCGATTTTCTTCTCGTTGTTACCAACTTTACTGGGATCATGCCACTCAGTGCGCCCGTTAAAATATATGCAGGTTGAAGCAATTATATTTTTCGAAGGTTGATTTCAAAAGTGTTCATTTTATTGTGAGCAGCCTATAGCTATTGACCTCACACTGTAGTATAGACTCATAATACGTCACAATTTTAATTCTGACAAAATTGGTCAAAATCAGTATTGTGATAAACAACGTGTTTCCAAAAAAAAAAAAAAAACACCGAGTAACTCCGGCAGGTTATTACTGACGAAAATGTATGTACCATGTTTCCCTGAAGTGAAAAATCTAGTATTTGAAATTATTTCCATCATAACTATCAGGATCTACTTGTGATTAAGCAAGAAATCGGAGAATGGTATTTTGTAGAGCGGAGATATTAAACTTGTGAATATGTGGTTGCTAACATCGTCCCCCTTCATTAGAAAAGAAGGGCGACGTCAACCACGAAAAGTATATTCTAACCCAGACAACAGCCACAGTATAATAATGATCGCTATTCGTTTAGGTACAGAACTGTGAACTATGACTTGTCACTTTGTTCCGAATGTGAAATTGTAGGAACTCGTCCCCAAAGCTGAAGTAGGGATGAATACCTGTAACTGATATTCTTTTAAAATCACAGACTTCTGTGCATTTTTAAAGATAATTTTGAAAAAAATGTATCGCGATTTTTAATTTATAGGTGTAACACTTATGTGAATGAAGTTATAATGTCCAGGTTGATACAAAATTAAGTACACAGCTGATATCATGACTTCAATCTTCATCTCTGGGATTTTCACCGATGTACGTGGTCGGAAAACCTTTACTTACAAATTGACTTATAAGTTTTTGAAGAATATTGGCAGCGGTTGCTAATGTTATAGAGATGCGTGGACATAATAGGCACAAGTTTAATTTCATTAATAAATAATTTTCAGATATAAATGATACATTCCAAGATTTTTAACAACATTAAAAAATAATCTGACGACATTTTAATGTAAAACAAAGCTTCTTAGTACTGGTTACATTATTTGGTAGTAAGTTTCCAACCTTATTTGTTAAGTACAAAATGTTTTACTGGCAGCTAACTACTTGTGTTTTGAGGAGACAGTGTTTGGCGGTGCCATGGTTTCAAAAAAAATATTAACTACTTTCTGCGCAGCAGCTCTTTCGTTGTAAAGCACAGAAGAAATTAATTTTCTTTATAGTGCTCAGAATGTGGAACAAGTGACCATGCATTATTTATTTCGACATATGAGTCCGAAAAATGGCAGGTTGCAGTCTCCATAAACTGTGAGTATTCATTACACTAGAAAGACGATCATCGGAATATTCTCAGCACATCCACTGGCAATCATATCTCTGCGCATGGCACGTACGAACATTTTGATAATGCTTGCACTTAGAATACTATCAATATTTACTTACGATTAAGCAATCAATCGATGAATAGTGTTTTATAGAACGGAGATCTTACACCTGTGAAAATGCGATAGGTATTATCATCCCTCTTCATCAGGAAAATATGGGTGCTGGTACGTAAACAAAAACAGTGTGACAACCCCTCATATTTAGGAAATAACTAAATACGTAATACAAGGGGTGATTTTTCAAAGGTTTGAGTTAAAACGTCTGACGAAACTGTCCATGGACTATAAGAGTGAGTTGTAACCGTAAAGTGAATATGCGGTAGAGCGAACTTGCTGGATGACCAGAACCAGTCTCCAAGTCCCAACATTCGACTGCTTTTCGGCCAACAACGTGGATAGGATTTGAGGATAGAACAATGATTACTATAGGCTGTTCACGGTAAAATGACCACTTTTGATAGCCCTGCTTAATATATACTTGTATATACGTTATGTGTTCTTCCGCCTTATGTAAAATTAACATTGCCATGGGCTTCATTACTTCATTCATGTGTCTGTCAAGTGAAACTGTGAAATTATTAGAAAAGTTAATATTGCACAAATCTGCCCATTTTTACATTTCGATGCATTAAAAAATACAGAAATCGAGAGAAATAATTTAAGTTATCACAAATGGTTATCAAATTCTTTTTTTCCGCGTTTATATATGGAACTACTTTCCTCTCCATCGTTACCAACTTTACGGGTCAAAGGTCATTGATTGCTGATTGCGCCCGTTAAAATATATACAGGTAGGGGCAGTAACTTCTCTAAGGTTGATTTCAAAAGTGCTCACTTTATCGTGAACAGCCTTTAAACAACTGCTTTGAGATGTTGTTATACTTGCTCTAACCAACTTATGCTGCATCTCTATTATAACATTTTAATTGGTAAAAGTATTTTAGTAATGCAATAGTGTTTGTCTTTTGAAAATTAATATATAAACAAACACATTCGTTACTGTCGTACTACGTAACTTTGACAGTTGCATTGCTGTCGGTTAGGTCATACTCGGAAGACGAAGAATCGACACACCTCATCTTTAGTATATGGCTGCACCGATCAAATCTGTAGCAGGCGTAGGTAAAAAATGACTTGAAAAAGTTTAGAAATCAATTACTGCAAACGGTCTGTAGAATTTCACTTTCACAAACTGCTTAGTCACATGTCGTGTTAATGCTCACGGATTCATCAGAGTGTATTTGATGTTCACCAAGGGCGTCGTAAAGAGGAAGGGTAAAAAAAAGGGGGGGGGGATTTAAACCACCTTCCCGTCATACTAGAGGGCGCCGCAGACTTCACGATGGGATGCAAAAGAAAACAGCTCACTGTACATTAATTTTCGTGCTTCATGTGTAATAACTAAAACTGAACGCAAATAATTGTGGTTTTAAACTGGTATAAGTATCTCGTGTTTAAAATATTAGAATAGGTAGCAACGCGAGTGTGAAAATATTGACATAACTGATTACGAAACTAATTTAGGGAAGGGGTAGTTTCAGTCTCGGTCAGGGGCGCCAAATACACACAAAACCTCACCCCCCCCCCTTTTTCCCTTAACCGACGAAGATCCCGACGTCCTGATGTCCGCGACCAGACTGATGAGATGGGCCGTCCAGTACGTCTCCCTGAAAAAGGGAAGGGGGGAGGGCGAATCCCGCAGAGATCCTGGTGGCGGGCATGTGGTCGTGACGGAGAGACCTCCCCGTAATTATAAGTATTTTGTCCCCCCTCCCTACTTAGCGAAGCTCAGTGCACTTACAGCACACGGCCGTAGATATGCTCTGTTACAGCCTATGGCTACAGAGACTGGCTGATGTGAGGTATTTTTGATTTTAGAGACGTATGTCCCCGAGGACATATGATACTATAGGCAATATTCAAGATATTATTATGGGTCAGTTAGGCTAGCTTAAAATGTCTTTTCATCCACAGGTCCCTACCGTATTTTAATGTTCTGGTAAATCCACTTACTTGCAGTTCACTTACTCTCCTTTAGTTTTCAGGTTCATAGAAGAGATCGGGGGGAAGAGGCCCAATAACGTCACTTCTCCCAACAGAGAAGCGATGCATCAAGTTAAGAATAAACAAAGCTCCCGCCCCCTCTCTACTAGTATTTACAACCCTATTAACTAAGAGCATATTTTCCATACACACTGTCTACTGTACTATTCTAATTAATTTGATGTAATGCATGCAATAATTTTTGAAATTTTTACTTCTCTGTCACAAGGGTTTTTACGTCTCTCTCGACTGTTTTTTCCCTTGCTCTTCATAGTTAAGACTAGCTCTAAGTTCACTTATGGAGGTAGTCATGACTCCAAAATGCAGGCGACGGTGCTCAATCCCTCTTTACCCACGATGCATGTCTCCTTGCATGATTTTCCTTCCTAGTAGGCGTAAGGGGTTAGCCCTGAGACGCAATAAAATCCCGCCCTACCTTCGGGCCTTAACTTCACATAACACTTACAATAAGGTAGTTTAGGAAATAAAGTGTCGTGACGAAGGCTGTCCAAGGCGGACGTTAAATTAGCGTCTTACGTCTCGCGATGTTCGCAGAAAGGTTATAGAACACGGGGCAATATTGCAATGGTGAGCTCCGAACCGCAGCTTGAGCCCGGGTTTAATGCTCACAGAATGTCTATAGTCCATTCACAGTTAATTCCTACTTTTCTGAAGCCCTGCTGAAGTTCCACTTTAAAGCTGTTACTCCATCTCAAGCAAACACAGCTTAACCAAGTATAGAAAATTATACTAACAGGACAACGCACCGCATTTGTGCGCACTCAGTTTAATGACATTTTGCATGATAATTATTTTGTACTGGGCGTTATCAACAAACAGTATTTTCTCTCCCTAAATATTCATATCTATGCTAATATTATAAAGAGGTAATGTGAGTAATCTCGAAAACTTCTCGGCCGATTCTTCTAATTCTTTCGCTATTGGAAAGCTACATTCTTCCAGATGGACATATGCTATGTTTAATTAAAAAAATCCTTGATAAATTCCAAAACTTGTAAACCAAGTCGGAGAAAAATTAGCTAATTGCCTGCTTTATAAGCACGCGCTATCAAAACCATTATTCGCAGGTAGTCGCAGTTAGTCACGTGTAGTCGCTGGTAGTCACCGGTAGTCGCAGTATATGTTTCAATAACTCCATTACATTTGAGCGAAGCGATGGCGGGCTGCTAGTTAATTATAAAGGAAGTATTCTGATTCATGGTAAAATATACGTAAAAGTTTAATTTAACCGAAAGTAAAGTATTATTACGTTAACACAAGTATATAGGGTGTTCACGGTAAAATGAGCACTTTTGAAAGCCGTGCTTGAGATTTTCTTGTATGTACATTGTGTATTATTCCGTCTTGTTAAATTAACATTGCCGTGGGCCTCTTCACTTTATGCATGCGTCGGCCAAGTGATATTGCGAAATTATTGGAAAAGTAAATATTTTACAAATATGCTCGTTTTTACGCTTCGATGCATTAAAAAAACAGAAAGCGAAAGAAATAATGTAAGTTATCACAAATTGTTACGTAATACTTTTTTTTCGACGTAACGATATTGAACTACTTTCCCTCCAACGTTACCAACTTTACTGGGCGCAAGCCACTCCGTGAGCCCGTTAAAATATACGCAGACAGGAGTAGTGACATTTTTCTAAGGTTTATTTCAAAAGTGCTCACTTTATCGTGAGCAGCCTTTAGAATGTGAGATGCATGGCATATTTAGGAAACAACCAAACATGTAAGAGGTGATTTTTTTTTGTAGGTTTGATTTAAAAAAAGTTTGAAGAAACCGGGGAGGGACTACAGTAGTGGAGGCTTGGTGCTGAACTTGACCAGCCCTGTCTCCTGAGAGCGACGCGACGCCCCAGTGGGCACGGCGACCGAGCAGCCGGGCCTTTAAGTACCGCGCGCGGGGTCGCGGTGACAGTGGCGCCGTGAATCACTGCCTGCGCGGCGTCGACACTCGTGCTCGGCGTGAATGAGCTCACTGGCGGCTTGGCGCCCGCCTGACGTCCGCGACCCGGACACGATGCTTCACTCTCTTCCGCTCGCGGTTACGTGTTCGGCCGGTGAGATTTCCTCACCACGACTGGTGCGCGACGCCATGACACCCACCGCGCGCGGCAACTGTTCCTCACGAAGCTGGGGAGTCCGCTTTCTGCTTCGATCACAGTCCCTGGACTGGAGTGAAGACGTTTGCGCGGATCTCGACCATGGACTAAAGATGAGGTAGCCCACTTGTTGCACCAGCATCGCCCCGATACGAGATCGAATGATTCTAGTTCCGAAACAGGATCCAGTTTGATCTTGGTTCCAATGTAAAAGTGTTGCACTAACGAAATTTCATGATTATGGATCTCCGATTCTTCGATCTTGGTTCCAAAGTGAGATATCGATATTAAGTATGAGACAGATTTTCCTATTGGTTCGTAATATATGACGTCATGGAATTAGGCGTATTTTTCACTATAGGTAGAACTAGATGTGCGATGTTTGATCGTTTTTTTTATGTGAATTATAGTTGTACGAATTTTACTGAATACTATTCAAGTGCGTATAATGTTTTTTTAAATTTCCCAAGAAAACAATCGACCGTAGTTCGAAATGAACTTCATCTCGATCTCAGTCCAGCTCTGAACTCTCATGGTGCAACATTTTTCTGTGTCTATCTTAGATACGATCTCATATAGAGTTTCGAACCACAATGGTGCGACCGGTCCTTATTTATCTTCTGTGCATATGCCCATCATTGACCTACCCTAATCCTACACAACTGTCAAAGTCACATGGTCAAAAGTGATGAACGTATTTGTTTACATCTTAATTTTCAAATGACAAGCACTGTTATATTAATAAAATACTTTTATCAGTATGGATTTTATCAAAGAGCATTACAAACTGGTTAGAGGAAGTTTAAAATCATCTCAAAATCACTTGTTTAAATAGCAGTGTTCTAACCTCAAACGCACGTTTAAGTTTCAATCGACCGCTCTCGTCAAGGTCAATCGATGGCGTGTATAAAACCATTTGTATGGCGTGGTTATGGTGAAATTGTATGCGTTTAATGTAAACATTAAGAAAACTTAATACAATTTTGGTTTTATACTCGTCAAAAAGGCAAATATAACTACAGCAACCGTATACGGTTGAAAAGAGTTTCTCAAAAGGAATCCAGTGATAACCATAAATTCCCATATGATCGAGTGAAGCGGTGCAGGGAACGTAAAAAAAAAAAAAAATCAAGGCGTCCGAGCGCATCAACGTAGACGTATTCACGCAAAACAAACGGCCGTGTCCCCAACACAGCCACACCCCATTTTTTTGTACAATGCTGAGTTTTAGAGGAAATCGGGAAAATATACTTCAGCCATATATTGCTCGTAGCATACAGAATTTGCTTACCTTGTGCAGACGAAAAAACGAACTTGCTTAGTTTTCGGTCTGAGCCCATGGTCGTACACAGGAAATGACAATCCCCGGCCCATACTTTTTGCTACATGAGCGTGACGAATTAGCGGACACTGGCACAGAGATTTCCCACAAAATGTACGAACGAAATGTAAAACTTGAACAGGTATTGCTTTTACATGACACGTCATTGGTAACCGTGTCGTACCAAAGGCTCTCTTCTACCAGGCAGAAGTTTTATTACGTATAGAGACGCTGAAATGATTATGTTGCTGTCATTTGTGTCGAAATAATTTTATTCTCTAACCGGGAAACTAAAACTGCATCACACGTCGCGTATTCCGGCACATTTTTCGGCGTTTTTTACACTGTTTGTTACGGTTGGAATAACATTTCTATCAACAATACCCTAACACCACACTTACCGGAAACTATAGGAATGTGCACTTTTGCGTTGCCCCGTCTGACAAATTCTAAACAATAAACAAGGAAATTTCGAGTAATGGCGACTAGGTAGAGGACCTAGGTTAAATTTAACCACTAATATCTTGCGGACCAGTGACCGAATTCAAAGGTCCATAACTTGTTGAATTCGTCTTAGAATTCTTTACTAACTGCTGGGTTAATGGATCCGATGACGATGAAACTTGAATAGAAAACTGACCTAGTTGTGATAAGTGAAGTTATTGTGATCTTAGCTATGGACAAGGATCTGCAGCTATACCCATTATACTGCAACACTGACACTCGAGCATACGAGGGGGGACAACGCAACAGTTAGGGAAAATTACATACAAAAAGTAGACACTCCACTAAATAGACATTCGAATGAAATTTAAAAATAATCTTTGCCGACCGAGTGTAGAGTTTAGATGCTAGTAGTGGCGCAGACAGTATACTTGACGCAGGTAATAAAATACGAATCTCACAATTCCAAGATGGAAGCAGTGTGATTAGTGTTCTTGGAGTGAGGAAATCAAGTAACATTGTCAAAGCAATATTAACACGTGCCTTAAAGATTGCGAGCTTTCAACTGAATCCGTACTTTCTTGTTAATGAGAGCAAAGGAACACACATTGTGGTAATTTACTAGTGGAAAAACTCTGTAGATTTATCTATGTCTCTTGCTAGAGTAATTTATGCTTCCAAGAAAATATATTTTGAAAATTATGAAAAGAAAAATTTGTTATTTTCTTTAAGAAATCACCAGATTGGTTTCTGCGTCTGAAATAATCCATTTAGCAAAGATCCATCTGATTTTGAGACATATTTTACAGAGCAAACATAAAACTCTTGAGTCAGACACACGTCTTTACGTCATGTCGGGACAAAATTTCTCGTAGGATCATTAACTGTCTTTAAATCAAATGTACAAGCATTATTTGAAGGCAGTGTTTTTCTCGACATTTGGAATTTTGAATTAGAGTTTTTCGTAAGGTAATTTTAGGTGATCATACTGATGCTACTTCACGATATATTGTGATCATGATACGTAGAGTGCTTGCTATAGACACTACTGCGATACAGACTCTATTAATTACTTATTGAAACACGTAATTTGTCATTTGAACGCCATGCTTTGTTTAGACTTACTATAATTATGAACCGAACACTATGGTAGGCCATGCTCTGCACCAAAACCATCGTGCCTTTCCTCTCTAACAATGAGAAAGTTTCGTAAACTCTGGTTTCCAACATCTCTCGACGGCTGTGGATCGGGTAGAAATACAAAATACGATTACGTAAAAAGTGAACTTCCTACACATTAATGGGAGTTTTTAAGTAAATATTTACATAGTACGGAAAAGTAACCACATATCAGGCTACAGATATATGGTTGCTAATATAAAAAGTTTGGAACTTCACTACACATTTGACTCTTTCCTGAATAAATGTAGAAAAGCTACCAAGAATGCACGAAAGAAAAAACTCTTCACTATTTATGATTTTCAGTAAACACACACATATATACATGCATACAACATTATTATAAAATATGTAAACAAATTTCGGCAGTATATTCCTGATGAAAATATAAGACTAATTTGTAAGTACCACTTTTCTCGTCAAGTTATCATTAAGATAGCTGTGCGCCCCTGAATAATCATCATTTTCATTGCCTCACTCAGTGTTGCGGTTTGCCGACGTGGTATGCAACACACCCTCCTTCTGAATGTTTGGCATGAATGATCTCACAAACGGTCATTCTGAAAGTGTTCCGGAAAGAATAGGATTTTTTGTTAACTTGGACGTGCTGATTCGCAGTCATGTTTAAAATTTGCTTAGAGCGTATGTGTTACAAAGTTCAATGCAAATATAAGGTGCCAACAGCCATTTCCTAAAGTAAGGGGGGTGATATTGCCGACCGCGTTTTTAGAGGTGTAAGATATTCTTTAAGCAAAACACCATTCACAGATGTGTTGCTTAATCACAAGTGCCTGCTGATATTTTTAACTAAACGCATTTTAAAACTAGTCCTGTATTTAAAGTTCATAAAATAAAATAAATAATTAACCGACTTCTGATTAGAACATTACACAGTCCTTTAAAGAGACGTTATTAGACAGGACTACTTTCGCTGTCAACATGACTTCAGAGATGCCAGTCAGTCAGTGTTGAAATATGCTGTTATGGAAACGAGTTTTAAATATACAAACAGAACAATACGCAGTGAGGAACAGAAACTCTTTTTCAGAAGATTAATCTCAAAAGTGCGTAATAAAAGATTGAGCATCTGCATTCAAATTGCAGCATACTTTCCGCCAACAAAATGAAGTCGAACGGTTTCACACGGAATTAAAAAAATAAAATAAGGACTGCATGATAGTTAAATCCTGCTTTGCATCCGCGTGCAACGGTATCGTTTAATGGACGGTTCAAATGAACTATTATCACTCTTCTCTTGCTACGCTTCTAACGAGGAAAATGGTAACAGGTTAGACGGCCGCGTTAAAGAACCTTGACGAACACGTCCAGCCTTCCTTCTGCGAACCGTCTTTATGCTTCCGTACTTGTATAGTACCAGTGAAACCCGTCGGCGTATTGGCGGGATGACGCAAAGAGAAGCACGTAGGGTAAGTGTTGAAATTATACTAATATCTTATCTATGAATTATAATATTTTATTTGTAATAAATATTAATAAAAGTAGTGAGAAAATATGTGTGTGGGCAATGCCTTGTAACAAATAGTTCTCATGCAAAATATTACTATTCTGAGTGTTCGCGAGTGCGGTGTGTTGTCCCTTCGTTGTAATTTTCTAAACTTGGTTAAGCTTCTATTGCAGGAAGTGGAGGACTATCCTGGAAGTAGAACTAAGCAGGGCTTTAGAAAAGTTGGAAATAATTGTGAATGGGATATAGGGATTAAGTGTGGTGCATCTGCGTTCTGCCACAGGCAACTGGTGTTTCCGCGTAGCTGGGGCCCCGAGGGGACAGCTCAATCAAGACTCGCTTTCACATCACACACCCACGCCCGCCAAAAGCCTTCCCAGAAGGTAACCGGAAGCCATTGCATAGCTCGCTTCTATACAACTAAACCAACTTGGTATCCGACCAGCCTTGTTAACTGCGACAGTCTGTCGTACACAGGACGCCATCAAAATTTCGTTATCGGTTTACACTTTTAATAAAGCGAGAGGTCTGCTGCGAGTAGCTGCGGTATGGTCGCCTTCCTCCGATTTCGATCAGGCCCAGGATAATGTTCCAATCTCGTGCTTCGAATTCCGCTCGCCATTATTTAACCCGGTGGCCTCCTTGGCCGAGGTCGCTGGAAGTTAGCCTTCAGACAATGAGGTTCCGGATTCGCATCCCTGACAAGCGTGTTGTAATTTTTTTTACATGCACGTTAATTCAATCTTTTGAATATCTTATCGACATGCCATGAAATTAGAGCATCAATAAAAATTATTAAAAGCGTTATTTTCATTTCCCATAAGTGCAATAGCCGCGTTCAGTAGAGTCAACAGTAGAGAACTACTGTGGCGATTCTTTACCAAAACTTGGCACTACTTATGAATTACGAACTACCAAACCACAACTCTTGTGACATCTTTTATTTTCCAAGCATCGGGTTGAATTTTTTCTCAGCAGTTTTGTTACATCTGTTATGAGGAACTCGCTGGAAATCATTCGGGAGCAGAATTTTTTAAAGCCATAAACACTGTAGTTCAAAATATGAGTGAATTTTAATTCATTAACTACTCCCCAGGAGCGCTCATGTCGCAGGCGGTGGATATCCCCTTCTTTCTTCGCCCGGATAACTTAAGACTCAACTGAAATACTTGCTCCATGACCCATTATAAAAAAATTAGTTGCGTAACAGGCAGTGAAAGAACCTCAAAGTTCATTGGGGCCACGGTGGCTGAGCGGTTAGCGTTCAATCCCCGGCCGGGTCACTTCCAGATTTTCTCATGTGGGAATCGTGTAGGACGATGCCACTGGTCGGCGGGTTTTCTTGGGGATCCCCTGTTCTCCCCGCCCTTTCATTCCGGTGCTGCTTCATACTCACCTCATTCACCCACATCGGTTCTCGAGACCTCGCCGTTAAGAGCCTCCCAAATTTCTTCCTCACTCAAATTCCATTTAGTATTTCAAATAACATATCTAGGTGCGTTCCAACGCCAGTCTCACTTGACATTCGTAGAAGAAATCCATCAATATTTTCGTCAAACGGTATAAACACGAATAAGAGGCATGTTCAGCAGTTATAAGCCCTCTTGAAGATTTAGATTTAGAGGGGAACTTTCAAGCTGGCAGTGCTGATGTAGAGTTACACATCTGCCGCCTGGCTCATAAGCTCATGTAAAAAAAAAAAAAAAAAAGAGCAGATCTGTGAAATACTTACTTTTTTAATAATTTCACACTTTCACTTAACCGTTGCATAGAGTGATGAGGCCCATTTCACTGTTAATCTTGCATAAGGCAGAAGAATACACAACGGTGCTTTCAAAAGTGCCCATTTTACCGTGAACAGCCTGTACTAGCAAACATTATTTATGGCGGGGAAATATGTCATAAGTAACATGCAAAAACTAAGCGGCGCACATTTTTTGTTTGAAGGGGAATCAAACCCCACCATCTTGAACTAATAATATTTCTTTTTGCTGTGAGTTCCACTTTGAAATTTTTAACGAAATTGTTTGCGTGATAAAGCATGTATTAAAACTTCTCAAGCTTTATAAAATTAGTACAGATTGTCTTATACCAGCCGGCAAGAAGTAAGTAATTTTTTGCGGGAGATTGCTGTAGTGCTACTAGCAACATTAGTCAAGTAATACATATTTTAAAACGTGTATAAAGCAATATTTTATACCTTGTCGACGTCTAACATAAAATACTAAGTTTGTGATGTTGATTGTGGCGAAAACTCCATAAATTCTAGATAGCGGAGCCTAATCATACTAAACATGGAAATATTATAATTCTTCGGCCTTGTTTATATTTTCCCCGCGGAGAACTGTGCGAAATAGATTGATTACCTTGCTAAAATCCCTATTATATGTATATAATTTTCAGGGAAATCATAATTAGGTAGCTTCACAAGTGATGTGAGCAAACTCTCCGAAACCATGTTGTCAGTAAGAGAAATTAAAAATATATTAAATTAACTCCATTGCTACTGTGGAACAAAAAGAAACTCTCTCGGGCAAGGAAGAGATTCCAATAGTGGCTATTGGCTTATATATCCGTTCACATTGTGTGATATAGAGATAAAAGTTACGCCAACCAGTACAATGGATAAGAATCAGTCAAATTCAGGCCCTGCTTCTTAAATGAGGATTTTGCTTGAAACGAGTGCGCGAATCGATTCTATTTTTTCCTGGCCAAAAATATACAAAACTATAGAACCATTAACACACTACATGTGTGTGGTTCTAAGATTTTGTATTTATGAAGACTACCAACCGTCTTCTACAGTACAACTTACACACTTCCTTCGCGGTTTTATAACTCAGAAGTCTTAAATTTAAAATTATTTTGTATTGCTGTCACTAAAGACTTTAATTAATTTTCAGTAAATTTTTTTCAAAACCACACAGGCATTTGATAGCCTCTGCGTTTGCCACGTAACAGGAACTAGTTATTGCAAGTGGAAAGGAATACTCAGGATGACTGATGCATTACACTCATATAAAATTATGTCGGAAAAGCACCACGTAAAACACGATGTTCCTAAAGCAAGATACATTATGTATAACTCATTTTCTGGCATTGAGCTTCTTATCAAACTGTTTTCTCAATCGTTTTACACTGTGTTGCCAAGGCAGTCTGGTAGAACATACAAAACATATTACTGTCGGAACTGAGTAAATACACGCCTCACAAAAAGTTTGGAATATTGCGAGAGAAGGAAGTTTTGGTGATAGGAGTTGTATAGCTCTCTTGTGATCAACAGAGATCGCACTACCGCATTGAACACGCTTGGGGACACGCTCAAAACAGAAGTTTATAATGACCTGCAACCTCCAGAAACACTACTAGATCGCATAAGAACTGCCCGCGGCGTGTTAGGGATCTGTACAATGCGCATGGGGGTCATACACGGTACTAAGTTGCAGTGAGAAGAAATAAATCCTCCTTAGTTAGAGACGCCATGAAGTTAATTTTGTTGTTCTTACGTGTTTATTTGTCTGTGATATTGAAAAAAAAATGTTTAAAGGCTATTCACGATAAAGTGAGCACTTTTGAAATTAGCCTTAAAAAAAAGTCACTGCTCTTAACTTCATATATTTTAACGAGTGCACTGAGTGACATGTGCCCAGTAAAGTTGGTAACGATGGTTGGAAAGTAGTTACATATTTAAGGTGATTAAAAAGTATTAGGTAACCATTTCTGATAACTTAAATTATACCTTTCGCTCTCTGTTTTTTTTCTTGTATCGAAGTATAAAAATGAGCATATTTGTAAAATATTTATTTCCCTAATAATTTCTTGTTTCACTTGACGACGCATGAATAAAGTGATGAGCGCCATGCCAATGTTAACTTTACATATGGATGAGTAGTACGCGATGTGCATACAAGTAGATCTCACACAGGGCTTTCAAAAAAGCTCATTTTACCATGCACAGTCTATAGTTAGAAACACTCTGAATTTCAGATTTTGTAAAGGTATCGTTGGTAACTACTAATTCCTATGCTTTCTTTTATGTATACTCCATACTTTGTTGCATTCTGTATGTATAATCCAAACTCTTTGTGAGGTATTTAATTTAGGCTGGCGTTGCTGCATGGCCTTATGTGGCGTGCTCTGACAGGAAGTGCGGTTAACTCCGGTGACTGTGGGGTCGGCGTGCTTACGCCAGGAAGATCATTGACCATCTTCATGTAGTTCTGATTTCGCAGAAAACCAGTCCCTTTGTCCTCTTGTGCATAAAAATGTGGTACACAACCCAGGCCAGACCCGGGGAGGATAGAGACCGCACCTTCGTAAATTGGGGACCACCCCCCCCCCCCGAAAGGGTTAATGGGTGGGGCAACATCCTTTATCTTTTATATATATATATATTTAATCCGACAGTCTGACTGCAGTCTCGGTAGGCGCCGCATGGCTCGTCGACGCACCATCTTCTTACGTCGCTATTTTGCCGAGATATTTAACATTTTCGTGCACGCGTGAATGTGCTTATCGGATGTCGGGTTAAGCTGTGACGCGTCGACAGGTAAACGTCTCGTCTCGCTGGAGTCCAGGTTCACTCGCGTCGGAAGGAATTAGAACATGTGCTCGCCACTTAACCCCACGGAAGACCAAATCGTCCAGGTTCACTAGCGTCGGAAGTAAGTAGAACATGTCCTCGCCACTTAACCCCACGGAAGACCAAATCGGATAACGCAGGCTGACAATGTTTAGTCCATCCGCGGCTTCGTCGCACTTTTTGAATCAAACCTTGGAGAAACCGCGCCATGGATGACGAGTTTAATTGGTTCTTCAATATGTCACGTATCAGAAGCTTTTTACGCTTCTCTTAGCATAAAAGGTATTTTAATTTTACTTATATTTTCGTTATAAATTAAAGAATTTATTAATATTTAACATTAATTAAAACAGCGAGAAAAGAGGCGTGTAAGTGTTGCCGAAAGGCTGTTCGCGATAAAGTAAGCACTTTTGAAGTCAACCTTAGAAAAATGTCACTACTCCTGCCTGACTTACATTTTAACGGGCTCACTGAGTTACATGCGCCCAGTAAAGTTGGTAACGACGGAAGGAAAGTAGTTCCATATTTTAACGTCGAATAAAAAGTGTTAGGTGATCATTTCTGTTAATTTAAATTATTTCTTTCCTTTTCCGTTGTTTTAATGCACCAAAGTGTAAAAAATTAACAGATTTCTAAAATATTTACTTTTCTAAAAATTTAACATTTTAACTTGACCTACGCATGGATAAAGTTATGAGGCCCATGACAATGCTAATTTTACATATGTTGGAGGAATACTCAACGTGCATAGAATTAGATCTTAAGCAGGGCTTTTAAAAGTGCTCATTTTTCCATGAACAACCTATATCGAATTAAATTTCGGACGAGAAAGGGACACAATAGTAAACAACGCTTCGCACTACGCATATATTCCGGCCGTCATTCATAAAACGCAAAATTTCTGAGTTTGATTTATTTATACTTCCTAGAAATTAACTGTTCCCAATAACAAACATTAAAAAGGTTGCACAAGAGAAAACATTACACAGGGGTTTCCCAGGGGTGTAAGGAAAAAAATGTACTGGAAGCTAATAATGATGGTAGACAGTCAGCCTTGTTTGGCAAACCATATCAGCCAATAATTTGCCAAAACATTTCTTGAGCGTTCTAACATTCCCGTTACTAATATAATGTTTAAATTTAAATATCGTCTAGATTTTTATGAAACTGTGAGGCAATTAAAGCAAATAAAGTCTAATGCAATATCCATCGGTCAAGGTTTGCTGCATCTCTCTGCAGTTCAAAGCAAGATTGTCTCACCGTCATTAAAAAATTAGGCCGCTACAGCTCAAATGTTCCAGAATTTTGCAGAGAATTCTCTTGTATACACTGTTAGAAAAGTTGGAAGCAGTGTGTCTAACTGCGTAAAAATTATTACTTCAATTAAAAAAGGAATTAAGAAATCTCGTGCCAATGTTGAAGATAAAATAAATGTAAATGCAGTCAGTATAGTTGTACTGTTTGTTAAAGTGTAAAGATATGGCCGAAGCTTTCATGTTGTAAAATTTTATAGCCTACACACGAAGATTTCTGCTGATAATGGCTAAGGGAAGGAATTTTAGAATACGTCGTATGTGCAGTTTTGATAGTAATCACTGTTTTTACAAAATAACTTAAACATTAATTTCTCTAATTTCATATTTAATAGCCTTTGTACATATTGTGTATTTTGTATAGACCTGCACATAATTTTTTTCGTAACGGTTTTGCGTTTTTTGTACTTAAACATGCGTTGTGTTCTTTAAGTGATTTGTTAGAGTAATTCCTTCTTAAATTAGTGATATACGTCCGTAGTGGAACACAGGACAGTAAATAAAATAACCTAAGCCCAATGTGGATTCTGAACAGCAATTCAATTTCGTAAGAGTCTTCTACCACCTGCGGAAGCAAAATTCACCGCAGACGACAAAACACCGAAGCAAATTTCCGGACATGAGTGGTTTTCGTTCCCAGTCGAATCTTGTGGGAGGTACTAGCTGGAGAATAAACAGGAATAGAAAAAAGAAAAGAAAAAAGAAAGAACGTCGTAAAAGAAATGTTGGGAATAATATATCGGCGATGCTGCTGCGGCGGAAGACGCGCGCGCGGGAACAATCGCAAGGTTGCGGAGCTGGAATGACACACAACGCTGTCGTGCGGCGGGACTGCTAACCACTACACATGTCGAGGGGAAAAGGCTGGCTTCCAGGAAGCGTATATATATATGGCGGTCCCTCCCGTGCTGCAAGCCTACTACATAACGCCTACTAGATCGCGGCGGCGCCGTCGCAAACAAAACACGAGCGTCACGTCATGCACAGATGCGAATCGTCAAGCGTTAGTGCCTCCGCCATGTTGGCAGTCGGTAAGGATTTGCAAAGAATGCGAAATACAAGACATATTTCTAAATTAAATATATAATACATATTTTTTATAAAATTATTCATTTTAAAGGCTTAATCAACTTTATTATAGAATACTTTTAACTTAAATAAGAAAAATATTATTTTTGTAAGCGCTTTAAGTAGTTTTTATTACTGCATTTTAAATTATTTTAGAGTCAAAAAAGTTTTTACTTACCACGGAAGTTTTAAAACTATTATGTCGAAAATATTATGGTAATAATAATTATCTGTTATTTTAGTGCTGAACGTATGTTTACATCTAATTACAAGTTAATAGAACGTATATTTCGTATTATGATTCTTTAAGGCCCAGTAGGACTTCAGATACAAAAATTAGGCCTTAACATGAAAATATCTTCAAAAGGGAGGAAAAGGCAAGGGGGGGGGGGTGTGTGTGTCTACGTTCTTGAATATAAGTGATATATAACAACTACGTATAGTTTCAGTGTAGTAGTGAAGCAAATAGAGAAGGTGAACTTCAACCTTTTCATCCCGCTCACATGTGTAAGGAACAAACTTGGAGGTTGCTAGCCTGCGGTTGATCCTACGTGGCGACGCGCGGGTGCAAGAACGGCATAAACAACAGAGGCCAACGCACCGGTTCGCCACTACACCCGCTCGCGAAACTAAGCCCACTACAAAATAAAACATGTAACACTCTTCACGTTTGGCAGGCAGACCCAACAAAAAAAAAGTTCTAGGAGAAAACGGAGAAGGGATTAAACGGGAGGGAGGGGGGAAGGCCGGGTCTATACAACGCTTCACTTGATTGGATAAGGAGTTGGAAGAGGCTTGGCCTTATTGTACAGGCAGGTCAAAATACAAGAGACCATTTAGACCAGGCTCTTTTGTAGTTACAAACGGAACGAATTTTATGAAGGCCGAAAGGTACTAGTCTTCTAAAAAAATATTGTTAAAAAACCAAAACACACTCATCAAATATTTGTTTTCCTTTAATACATGTTCAGCAAAATTTACAATACCTAAATAAAAAATCGAATACTTGGGCAGTAAGAAATTAGTATACTGCAGTGCAATTAACACAGTAAAGTTACTTAGCTACAACGAATTCTACAAACGTTTTTAGATAAAGTTTGCTCTTAAAAATTAAAGCAGATTTTGACCAGCTAAGCTGATGAAATCGCATAACTTAAACATTTTACATTGTGAAATTCAGCTACTTTTTATGATTGGAAAAAAAAAAAAACGTTACGCCAACTAGCCAAATTTTCCTATTATGGAACACTAGCAGCATTCTAAATTTTTAAGTAGACCTACACATGTCGTTGGAGGCTACGGTAATAATTGAATACAATTCATAAACTATATTTATAATATAATTTTACCTAAAGTTTTAATAAATATGTTACGAGTGTCGGAGAAGATCTAAATTAATGGGGCCAAAGAAACTTCTAAAATAATTATCGCAACTAGGCCTACTCTTTCCATTAAAACAGCATTTGCGCTGACAAAATTGTTTTGTTCAAATAATTTTCCAAAAAGTGTAAAATGAAGAACTGTGAAAAAAAAAATGGTTCAAATGCAAGCTGTAAATTGGCAAAAACCTGGAAAATCAGAGCTTACAAATCTATATTTGTATGTTACACTGAGCTCAAAAACTACAGACGATATCATTTCAAAACGTTTTCCAAAAGTGGAATGCTCCATACAGTAAAATGTAGTTAAAGTCAACACAAAATACTTATTTTTAAAGTCATTTAATACAAATGTACCACTTTAAAAATCCCAAAAAATACGCACTATTTGCAACGAAACCTAACCTCAAAATTTCAATTCAATAAGATTATAAACAAAAGCTGGTCATGCAGACACACACAGTTATGATGGAAAAAATTATAACTACTAGAGAACTAGAAATGTTATGGATATTAAGTAGGCATTTAAACATAGATATCGTGAAAGTAAACATAAAAGTAAATAACAAAATGCTACCAAAAAACTGAACAGAAAACAAATTCCATTTCCATGACTTAAAATATAGCTGTCTTTAACAATTTTGACATACGGCGTGAAAATAACTGTTTTTAACACTAGAATACAATAAATTTCTTAAACAAAACAGTAAAATATAATATGCCATTACTTGTTGAAAAATATTCGCCTCTATAAGAAACTGTTACTACCATAAGTACGTAAAGTTAAATAAGTAAGCAATTTAATACAGGGAAATAAGTAAAGGTAAATAAAGGTCATAATTAAAATTACTAGCGATCGAACAACCAAATTTGTGTGTAAACATACAAATAAACAATTAAGCACGATAACACTCCAAAAATAAATAATAATTCAGTAATAGCATTCTCGAATAAGGGCTCTTAAGATCTCTAGCATCTGAAACTACTAAATCACATAAACATAATCTAAGAATTTAAAAATAATTTTCTGTCAAAGTAAATGCCTTCTGTTTACATATCTACAACACATTAGATTTACTATTGCTAAAACAATACTCATGTTTGAGCAACAATATTTATACGGCATAATGATAACAGCTTATAGGCAGTGTGAACACTTGAGGTCAGTCGTTATTAGTAAACTTAATGCGAGTTTTTTATGTTTGTGCTTAATGTAAGCTTGATCAGGTTTCATATCGCTGTTCTAGCTCAAACGATTGTACATTATTCATTATTTACACCGTTATTTGTCATAGGATTTGTTTTAGGATTTACTTACAGTAATGAGTTTCCGATGTCTTCAAATAAGGTCAACAAATTATTTTATTGCCTTACAGTTTTCCTATATGTTAAGTTTCTCGAATTAAGGTTCGGCCTCACCCGCCATGTTGAATTTCCCATTTATATTACATAACTTCCTTTTCAGTGAAGTAGCCAAATATTTGTTGCTATAGCATTATCAAAATTGACAATCCCCTTCAAATTTAGTCGTCAAACGTCATCCACATGTGGTATGGTGATTGTAAAATGGCATTAATCTGTTCATAATTCTCGAAAAAATACGGCATGACTATTGAACGAATTTTCAGAATTTATGTTTGAACTTTAACGTAACATATATTGTCATGATTGTATAGTAGCAGTTTCGTAATAAGTGTCGGTATACAATGAAATAAGCTAGAGCCAATAATTCAACATGTCGTATGAGGCCGAGCCGTAAGCATATTTGATACTTCCGTAGAAAAATTACTTACTGTTGCCACATTCCAATAAACAAACACTTATATTTAAGGGTGTTCTACGTTTTGCAACTAACATTTGAATTTAAGGATTTCGAATATTAAAGAGATTAATATCTTCTAGTTTTACCTTTCAGGAGTATGAGATTATAAACAACTTATGAATCGGTAAATTTTCGAATGACTACATCAAATATTTGGATTTATCATTCTTAACATTAGTTATTACAATATGTAGATCTGTCATTTAATCAAAAGCAGTAGGTGTCGTTACTTTCGCTATACCTGCAAGATACTAGACTGTCCCCTATTATTCACCTTGAAAGTGAGGTTAGGTTTACTGTTTATAAATACTTGTGGTGGCAGTTTAATTAAATACTATACTTTGACATGAATACCACAAAAACATTTTTAAAGTTCAACTGCAAAGCCTAAATGATATACATAAAATTTTCAGTTTATTAATAGGTCCTAATTATACGCGTATTTTGATCAAAATATTTTATGCTGTATGCAAGTGTTATTTGATGGGAATTTTGAAAGACTTTTGAGCGAACTTCAAATGTTTTATACTAATAGTTAGAGACCTGTAAAATTCGCGTAATTATTTCAAGACAGACTAGACTTCAAACACTTGTGTTTTTGTATTTCGTTTGTTTATCATTGGACTGCAGTTAGTTCGGACACGCCCTGGATGCCTTTGGACCAATAGCAAGCAACTAACGATAGGATGGCCCAATCACGTCCAACCAAGCCAAAAGTAAATACGTCCCCTCTCTACTGTAGAAGCCAATAAACAAATGGAACAAACTCGAATAAGTATAGAGCGATGTATTTTAGTCTTCTGTCAGAAAATATCGCGAATTTTAGTCTCCACTAATTGCGTGTCTTTCCAGAAAAAAACTAAAGTAATTAAAAATCAATTGGGTTACGGGTTGTGTCAGGGGACTTACTACACGAGAACAACTGTGCGAAGAATGAAAATTAAGAACCTATTTTAACATACATCACCACGCAACAATATTTTACGGGATTAAGTATTATAGTTTCACGAAATTACCTGCCTAAGTTAGGAAAAGTATGTATATTGTACGCTAAACGTAATTTCAGTCATAAGGTAAGTTGAGTTTTCGTTTAAAGGTTGGACATAATTACGAGACGTTTAAGTTTTAATCTAAACTTTCCAGTTCAAATTTAATACTGTGCGTTGCTATATAAATACCAAAGACGTCAAAAAACTTATATCTGGATATGCAATGCTATTGTTGTCGTTTTTACATGGCTAACTTTTCTTTAATGGTAGTTATAAAGTTTTAAAATAATGGAAATGAAAACACTTTGTAAACAGAAGACTTCCCAACCAGAATTACACTTATATTTATTTGGAACATAACATGGACTTTAAGAAATTTTCTGTTTCCAGAGTTCTGGAGGAAATCCCGAATACACTCACGGGGACGTTAAGACACACATTCAACTATATAGGCTGCTCACGGATACTTCCAACTTTTCTGAAGCCCTGCTAAAGTTCTACTTCCAGTATATTCCTCCGCCTCATACTAACAAAGCTTAACGTAATCTAGAAAATTACACCAAAGGGACAACGCAATGCACTCGTGCGCACTCCGTATATTAATATTCTGCATAAGAACTATTTCTTACTAGGCATTACCAGCGCACCTATCTTCTCACTGTTTTTATCTATATTAATTACAAATGAAATTTTATAATTTACAAACAAAATACAAATAAAATTTAAATTGAAGCAAGAATAAGTTACTTTGACGTTATATTACATTAACACAAGTAGAAAACGCTTGTGATAGACGACACAGTCTAAGAAACCAAGCACGTTTTACATGGGGAGATTTTTCAAAGGTTTTATTCAAAAAGTGCGAACAAAACGCGAATATTGATATAATTGATTTTTTAGCCACAGCCAAATCCGTAGTGTTAAATTTATGTAGTCTTCGCAACTTACGTATGTTTAAAATCAAATCGTTACTACAGGTTAATTTTATTTAAAGTGCTAATTTTTTGAAGTGTTACTTAACTATTACTTGATATACCGGGCAACTAATGTTATTAAAGTATATTTGTTTTACTACGTATAGACTATAACGTTTTTATCTCTAAAAGTTGGCGTTTAATGTTTTCAGTTTCAGTGCAAAATTTATTTAAACAATAATTATTTAATTTTCTTCAGTATGTAACACATTAAAAAAGTTACTGGTCAGTAGTTTCAGTTTTGATTTATATTTCGAAATTACAGACATGCAACTTCGGGATTTGATTTAAGTAGTTAAATGTACATTATTCAAGATGCATTCTTTTCCGTATTATGTACAGACAGATTTTTTGTAAAGTATTCTTCTCAAACTCTTCTACACAATATTTATACCAAAGATCGTAGTCGTGTAATAGATAAAGACCCATTACTTTGAAATATATCGTTGAAAAAAAGTTTTTGCAAACCACTCCTCTAGTCAATACACTACTCCAGAAAATGTACAATGCTTTAAGTTACGTAGTTGTTGGGAAGTCAAAAATGCTTCATAATATTAATCTTTATTTGGTAACTATTCACTCTATAAAGGGTTAAGTTTATAATGGGAAAATAGTACCGGAGGACTTTACTTAAAACCACTCACCATAACGATACTGTACTTATAAAAGAATTCTTGAGAAGCCATCATCTGCAAATATGGTACGGTCATGCGTAATGTAAGGAGTAAGGAATGTGGAAAAATTATATAGAGAAGGAATGTAACTAAACTACTGTTGGCTTCGTCTGTTAAGCAATGTTACTCTTAAAGTTAAGCCCACAAAAAACGTAGCTGTTGACGATTGAAGCTATTCTGGGAAACGGAAACATCAACATATTGGGAGGTGGGCTCAATCTACATCAAAGCCTCTTAGTTTAGGAAAAGTGTGGTAACATTGATTTAAACCGTTTTGCTCTCTTTATGTCAAAGACAATTTACCTATGCAAAGTGTTGAAATTATTATTTTAAACAATTCAGTGGCATCGATTAATTTTGAATTCATCTGATAAGAGTTGTATGCATGTAGCAACAGTAATATTTCGACAGCAGCAGTTGCAACTCGTTTTATTTTGAATCAAAAGACAGCAAGAACGTGTAAATGTTTTTCGAGATCCAGTCTTCTGGAGAGAAATGAGTACGGGATCCCAAATTTCAGGGATGTCTTGAAGAATGATTATATTTTGCCAGGAAACAGTGCATATTAAAATGGACCTGTTGAAAAATGTATCAAGATGAGTAGTAACACGTATCCAGATGTAGTCCTATATCTGGCCCGTTGATTCGACAGAAAAACAGAAACTCTGGGACTGTGTTGTCAGCACTGAAATGTTTGCTGCTTATATAAATATATTCAGCGAAAGAAGATACGTCAAGTATTACCACACAATTGCGTGGTTATACTAGATTCGAATTTCCAAACTAGCCATTTGCACAATTGTAAAGGCTGTTCACGGTAAACAGAACATTATTGAAAGTCTTGCTTGAGTTGCAACTCATATGCACATGGTGTAATATTCCACCATATGCGAAGTTAACTTTGCAACGGACCTGATCACCTTATTCACGCGTCGGTCGTGTGAAAGTGTGAAACTATTGGAAAACAAAGTGTTTTACAATTTCGCTAATTTTTATATTTACATTCATCAAACAACAGCCAGAAAATAAAATAATTTCAGATTCGAAGATGTTTAACACTTTTATTGAGCGTTAAGACATGGAACAACTTAGTCTTCGTCGTTACCAACTTTATTGAGCGTTAAAATGTATGCAGGTAGGGGTGGTGAAACTTTTTAAGGTTGATTTCAAACGTTCTTACTTCACCGTGAACAGCATCTACCAGAATTTTGTGACGCAGTTGTTTAAGTTCTTGATTTTGTAATTACTTCAAATTAAAAAGCACTTATCCAAACTTAACTTTCTTTTTACAAAACAGAAATAATTATAGCACAAATTGCACATTTTAGTTAAAAGTTACGAACTTATAACTGAAAGTTCAAAAATATGAAATTTAATTTAAAAAATTGACACGTGACCGGTGGCGGTGTATGTGCTATTTGAAAAAAAAAGTTGATGGAGAAGGTACAGGAGTAAATGATGTTGCAGATAATGGAGCATTGATGCGCAAAAACCAGTAATGACAACTTCGGCTTGTTTAGATTAATAATTGTATTATTATATTATGTATGATAAAAACCATCATATTTACCAATGAACACCAGTAACAAGTTATAACAGGATCGGAGTTTTAAATTGCATTTTAGCAGAAATTCACATTTTATCTTTCGAGTATTTACAAAACACGTATTCCAAAAAACAGAATGAAAATTCCTTTCGATTTTATTATTTTATAAGTCGTTTGTTAGTAAGTAAGCTGCGTTTTTCATTTTAATAATCCTGCTCCAGTGAAACTTAGTTTTATTCTGATCTGTTACTTCTACAGTATTAGCAATCTTGCATATTGTATCATTTAGGGTCACTTCTGATATATGTCAGTAGCTCACTGGATCATACTTTGTGTTTTCCACCATATTTCGTGTTTCAGATATTGTGATAACATTTGAAGGGTACAGGGGCATATGAGTGTCCATATTTGCTTGTTCTGAGTAAACTGCGATTGAAGCTATTAACCCATCCCCTGAACGTGTTACTTCCGAGGCCTATAATTTCTCTTTGCCAGTTATTCTTTGGCAAGCCACCAGTACTGACAATTATCTATCAGATGACATCAGAATATCACTTCCTGTAAAAATGGACAATCCACCTTTTCCCCCCTGTACCGTTCATTTGTTTTCGGCAATACTTCTTGCATTGCATGTGGGCTGCACTTATCAAAGTGAATAGAATATTCTTTCTTACTTTCTTTTATTTTATCTTCATCATTACCATAACTGCAAATGCTATCTGGGGTGTCTGATTATGCGTCAAAGAATGTTTAATATGTTTATAAAATCGAATATTATATAGATGTCACCATCGAATATACAATAATTTTTAATAACTCTCAAGAGCTTACATGGGAAATTATAACAAATTATTAATAAGTAAAGTTAGATTTAAAATTTTAATCCAGTTTGAAAAAAGATATTCAACCATACAGAAGAATAACAGTAAAACACATAGGGTTTCAAGCTGTATAACCTTGAGACATGGCAGATATAAACAGAACATGGTCGATTGAATCGAGAATTAGGTTAACTAATTGAATTCCTGCTTTTGCCATTAATAAGAAAAACTTCAAACAAATTAATTTTAACATTTTCTTTTGTTGTGAAAATTTACATTTCAGATTTCAGTAAAAGGAGGAGAATGGGACAAATGGCACATCATTTCTAAGTAGAGTGACAGTGACTAAAATTATAATACTTTTTCAGTGCCGTATTTTTTGCTTTTGTAATAAAAAATTACATGTCAAGTTTATTAAAGTTTTCTCTGAGTGTATACCTGAGACTAAAAGCTTTTAAGAAGTTCCTGTTTCAAGAAAATTGAAAGTCGTATTAACATATTCTCTGATGGAATTACTGGTCAAACAAAATAAGCACCTCGTATTTCTAGGGGATGGCATATTTCCGTTTTCTCTTTATAATGAAATATCACCCCTGCCATATAAATTTCAGATTGATTTAGAGTACAAAGAGAACGAATGCAATTGGGCTTCTGAAGTGGCTGAGCCAGTGGCTATTGTAAGTGCACATAGACACGATTCCTTAAGACACAATAAATGGTCAACACAATCTATAGCGAGTAGAACTGTAAATACACAGAAGGCAAAGACAATAACAAATAATAAATATTATTACCTAAATAGAAACAAGATCCTAATTTCTCCAATAAAGAAAAAAATATTAATAAACATTTACAACTATTCGAGATCTACAGGAGGACTTGGTCTACTGAAAAATTACCCTTTTAATATAAATAATAAATAAAACCCAAATAAGATAAGTATTTTATTTATGAGGCACACGAAAGGGTTAAAATTCACAGAACACTCCTTTTTACCCTGTGAACTCGCCCAGTAGGACATTGTATACATATACACTAGTGTATGTAAAAATTGCAATACCCATAAAGAATGGCCCGAATGAATCAAAACTCGGAGTAAGTATAGAACAGTGTACCAGAAATAAGTGATTACGATTGCAGAGAGATGAAGTACACGTAGGCCCAGCAGCGCCCTCTCGTGTGTGACCGAAAATGTCAGTGTTACACGAAGCTCAGACAGTGAAGAGCCGTCAAACGAAGTGAAAGCAAGCGCCAGTATGCCTCGTCGACGTCAGCGGGCGCCATATAAGCACGTGAGTGAGTTCTAACGGGGCAGAATGATCGGTCTCCGGGAAACGAGTTTGTCATATCGTGACATTGCGGCTCTTACAGGGCATGCTGCTAAGACAGTGTTGCGTGTGTGGCACCAGTTGATAGAAGAAGGCCGTACGCAACGACGGTGGGTACTTGACGACGCAATGTGACCACATCACGGGATGACCACCATTTTGTCCGCATGGCCGTAACAGACCGTACGACCTCGTCTACAGTGTTGGCTCGACACTGGAGCACTGCAACGGGCGTGGACCTGTCTGCGTTGACACTTCGACGTCGTCTGCTGTGTGGCTGGACTGGTGGCACGCATGCAATTGCGACGGCTTCCATTGCTCAGAAACCACAAACACCCCAAGACTGCAATGGGCACGTGAACGCCGTCGCAGGCGTACTGAGTGGCAAAATATGGTGTTTTCGGACGAGTCCCGCTTCAACCTGTCCTACAGTGTTGGCCGCATATGTGTTAGACGCTATCGCTGTAACCGCAACCTGGCAGCCTGCATTGTGGAACGGCATAGCAGACAAACGCCAAATGTGATGGTTTGGGGCGCGATTGGATACAACATGCGATCTCGACTCCTACGTATTGAGGGTAAACTGAACATCAACCGCTACATCAGGGAGGTTTTAGATCCCGAGGTACTGCCCTTCCTTAAGGCGACTCCACATGCCATATTTCAGCAGGATAATGACCGGCCACATGTGGCGAGGAATGTGCAAGCCTTCTTCAATAGACAACGTGTGCCACTGCTTCCCTGGCCTGCACGTTCGCCTGTAATGTCACCCATCGAGAATATGTCTGGGATATGGTTGGTCGGCGACTTTTTCGTCACGGTCCTCCAGCAATCATTGTTGATTCTTTGTGGACTCGCATACAAACCGCGTGGAGGAAATTTCCCCAGGAACATATTCAAGTCCTCTTTGATTCCATGCCATGACGTTAAGGACTCTGATTGTAGTACGTCGGGGCTTCACACCATACTGAATTCTCAAGGACAGAGATCATGTACAGTTCTGTAATACTAATCAATTTGTTACGCCCGTTTGGGACGTAGCAATGATTAGGAAAGGCAGGAAATGGTACAGAAACATACGGTCGACACCAATTTTAACAACTTAGGCTATATTGCAGTCGCAATTTAGGAGAAGTTTATTTTACACCACAGTGTTCAATACCTACTCGCTCCGTTCAATTCACTAGGCGTAGTGCTTCGTTTATACCAGTCCACATAGCGAGAGTTATTATTTTAAAGCAGTTGAAAGATACAGTACTTCACGTAATAATTACAATATATATTGACATATATTATCTTAGTTTAAAGCACCATAAACGGAGACAGGAATTAAGCTCTTTGGGCTGCCAAGACTGTTGGAGTACACACACATCATTTCTTGAAGTAGATGAGTTGACACGCATGTCAAAATTTGAAGCAAGTCATCATTCCTCACACACTGCTAATGAGGCGGTTTTGAGGGGCGGGAGAAGTGTCCCGGCAGTCTGGATCCCAGAGAAGAAAGCTGCTGATAAAGGAAGGAGTGACCAGATCCTCCCCATATATTCTACTCTTGCACTCCGGCACCTCTGGCAGGGAAGAAAGGAATACGGAAAAGTAATAGAAGGGAAAGTCAGCCTAAACTAACCTACCACCCAATCGCGCCCTTTTGTAATTCTTCCCGTCATTAAAAGCATGGGGTGGTTTTTCTCCTACTTTAAAATAGCTACGGATTGCACTTAAAAACATTTTACATTTTACATTTTATAATAACAATACTACACTTATAACATATCTTTAAATTATGTTGGAGTACATTACAGTCTACTACATTACCATACATTACCCCTAGTTTTGATTGTCTTCCTCTTCAAGGCGCGGGGGATGACAGGGATGACGCGACTTCCGGGGGCCGGTGAAAACTCTTGATGTTAGAAAGATGGCTCTTAAAAAACCTATTCGTACCTGGTTTCTGTAACAACGCTGAAATAGGCGTAAGGAAACTAATAATTGAACATAGACCCTCGTACGTTAATTATAATTTTGCTGTACAGGAATCGGCTTTCTTAGACAGATAGTGGGTTTATTACTGGTACAATATCTCCGACGGCATACAAAACAGAATCATATTCCTCATCTTGCGCCTTGCGCATTTGTCGGTGATATTCCTTCAGATACTCATCTCTTTCCCCTACATCTACATCGAAATGGATCCCCCCGCATTAAGAAGGGGATGCAGCAATCTGCTACCGAAAAACAGCTCTTGTGGAGTAAAACCTGTGGCAGCATTCACACAAGAATTCAAAGCCAACATTATCACATGCACCTCTTGTCCCACTCGGTATGTACATCATGATGAAATGCAACAAGGGTCGCTCCGCCATATTAGCTTGAGGATTATAAGGTGTTGTATGGACCAATAGAACTCCCCAAGAAAATGTTAGATTAGATAACTCAGAGAATGTGAAGTTTCTAGCATTATCAGTAACTACCTGGGCTGGTGAAACGAAATACGAGAACACCTGCTCTTGCAAAATCCTGCAGATAGTAATAGCCTTCTGATCTCTCATGGGGAATAAGAACTTAGAAAAACCATCTACCGGTACCAATAAGTAATTAAAAATCTTTTTAGATCTGGGGAGAGGACCAAACACATCCATATATACTCTCTCCCAAACAAAAGTAGGAGCTGTACTGCTAAATTTCCCGTAAGCTCTAGTGTTGGGGGCTTTAGTCAGCTGACACAATACACACTGTTTTACCCAATCTCTAATTTCAGATTGCATGTCGGGCCAAAATAAATGTTGCTCTATACGCTGCAGGGTACGTTCTTGCCCCTGATGGGCACCCAAGTACGACTTATGGAAATAATCAAACACCATTGGCCTCACCGCCTTGGGAACGTAGGTCTTAAATACGCCCTTACGAGATTTTTTTCCAATAATTACTTTCTTTACCTAGAAACCTGTAACCTCACCCTGTTGGAGTTTGCGCCACAAGTCAGAACATTCATCACCTTTCTGTTGTCAAACCTTGATGTTCAAATAATCTTCGGGAACTTGCTTCAAAATATTAACCTGCTCTCTAGTTCCCTCACCACACACAAACTCATCAGGATCAAACATTCTGGATAGGCTGTCTGCTACGCAATTATCTTTTCCCTTTACATGGACTATGTCAACGGTAAAATTGTTAAGACGTTCGATCCAACGGCCTTACTTCCCCAATGGTCTCTAAGAATTCCATACCCTTGTTAAGGCTTGATTATCTGTACACAGCTGAAAACGTGTACATTCAAGGTAGTCAGACAAATTCTCTACGCCAAACACACAGCCAAGAGCCTCTTTTTCATAGGCTGAATACTTTCTCTCAGCCGAGGTCAATAGACAACTAACATAGGCTATGGGGAAAACACCAACCTCGTATTTTTTTCGACAAAACCGCACTCACTACTAGGGAACTTGCGTCTACATGCAATACAAACTCACAATCAAAATCGGCTAACCTTAGCACAGGTGGAGAGTTCAAGCAAGTTTTTATTTTTACAAAGGCTTCCTCTTGTCCTGGTCCCCAAGAAAACTGATATCCCTTATGTTTCAAAACATTAAAGGGTTCCACGAGTTCGGCAAGTGATGGAATGAATCTAGCATAATAGCCTATAGTACCCAGAAAACGTCTCACCCCATGCAAATTTTTAGGGTGGGGAAAGGAGAGCACACAGCCAATGCACTCAGAGTATAACAATAACTGCCCTTCACTTATGATAAATTCAAGTAACCTTACATGCCTATTACATCAGGTCATCTTGTCTGGATTTGCCATCAACCCTGCTTCAAAAACGTTCTTTAAGACCAACGTAACTTGTTCACGATGTAGCTCCTCAGTCTCAGTATAGATAATATCATCCAAATAATTAAAAACGAAGTGATCCTTATATGTCAGCAAGACACTCTCCAGGGTACGTGAAAGCGCTTGCGCACCAACCGATACATCACATGGTACTCTAGTCCATTCAAAAACCCCCCAAGGGGTAACAAAAGCAAGAATCTTGCGTGTATCCTCATGCAACTGGATTTGATGTAAAGCTTGATTTAAATCTAGCACTGTAAAAAAACCAGGCCTTTCCTAACCATTGGAAAAAAAATGGTCAACCTTGGGCAAGAGGTAGGGATCCAGTTCGGTCTTTTTGTTAACATACCGATAATGTATAACCAAACGAATTTTGCCAGGATCTTTCTTAGCTACTCAAAATGCCGGGCTCGCATAACAGCTGGCTGAACGTCTAATCACCCCCTCGACAAGTAGTTGGCTTATTATATTTTTAAAGCCCTCTCTCTTAGCTGGACCTTTACTATAAGGACGATGCCTGACAGGGGTACTGTCAGTCAACACAAGGTCATGCACATACTGATTACATAAACCAAGTTTTTTCATTATTACAGAAGGAAACTTCTTACACATTTCCTGCCCAAATTCACTATCAATTGCATTCACTTCTTTGCATTGCTCCTTTTTCATCAACTTCACCCCGTATTTGCAAAAAGGAAAACTCAACGCCCCTTCATGCAAATTTAAATGCGCACGAGTAGGTACTGTGGAGGAAACCTACACCCGAAATTACATTGCGACTTAAATTCAGCAAAATTAAAAAATCCCTCTTCCACGACAGATGACCTAAGTGGATACTCATAATCAGTAATGCACATGAGTGCATCATGCCTCCGTTCGCCACGCTAAAAACTGTTTTCTCATTACTTTTAATAGTCATCACTCCTACTGGGTGTTCTCTAAACAACTTATTACAGAAGCTCTGATTAATCAAGGACACCGAACAACCACTGTCACTATGGGGAGGTTCTTCAACAGTCCCTATTTTGGTTATAACAAACGGGATGCTAAACATCCTACTATTTTGTTTATTTTTCTTTGAACCTGTCTTCTTTCTCCCGAAAACCATAACATCTCCTAGTTACTCGATTACTTCGCACGGCTTGAACATGCGTAATTTTCTGCTGCTCCTGATTATGACATTGGGGCTTAATATATTCATACTCATCGCAACCAAAAATAGTCACAGGGGTTCTGTCATTCCATACTAACTTACTGTGAGAACTATCTCCTTGAACCTTTCGTACTTTACACTGGAAGGCTTTATGATTAGGTTTCCTGCATTTAAAACAAAAATCTTTTTTTATTGATTTAGAGGGTATATCTTCCAGCACTCGACCCTTACTAGCTATGCTACCATCACACTGTCTCACCTGTATGCGCACATTTATGCGGTGAAACAACTCTCTCAGTGAGCGCAAAGTTTTGGGACTATTGGCAGAGAATACATAGGGCTGGTACTGAGGCAACACATGATCTATAATACTCTCTATAAATTCCGATTCTCTGTACGTCAAACCTAAAATTTCCACTAAGCACTCTATTTTACCTAAGTATGTGAATAAGAGTTCCTCCAGGTTGTTGCGTTTGTTGGAGGAACAAACGACGTAGGTGGTAATTAATACGTTCACAATCGAAAAAATCAAACACCTCTTTGACTACTGTACCTCAAGGTGAATTAGATTCTCTAGCCTTAATAAAACAATACTGAGAGAAATTGTAGAAGACTCACCACTAACTTCACTTCCACCTCGAAACTATTCACGTTCCAAGGCCTGTGCGTGCGGTCTTAGTTCATCCAAAGTAGCTTCCTCTGGTACATCAAGGACATTGAGCTGTTTAAGAAGCTGACTCAAAGTCTCTTTCGCGAGGTTCTGCAGCCAGGTGGTACCTTTAAACATTTTCAAATATTAATTAGTTTTCAATCAATGAATGACAAACACCCAACCAACTCAGAGAAGGACCAATGGGATGCGTACAACTCTGCCTTCAGCAGAGTGGCGCAGTTTTCTGTTACATTGGTTTGGCAGGAAAATGGAGTACACACACAAAATTTCTTGAAGTAGATGAGTTGACACGAGTGACAAAATTTAAAGCAAGGTTTAAACTTGTGTATTGTAATGTACCTAACCTGCGGTATAAAGTTCCTTTCACTCAAATGTATCATTCTAGGTGCTGAATTTTTTACAAACGTTAGTGTATGTGAAAGCACAAAAGTTATAACAATGCATTTACTGCAATTAAAAATCGGTGGAGAAAGACGTATGCGTTAAAAGCCCATATTTTCGAGCATTAGCCAGAAAGTTTCTCAGCAGTTAAATGTGTTTTGGTCCACTATTAGCGATGTTATTGTCAAGCGTAAAGGTCATTGGAGTACTGGCCCCAGGAATCGCTCTGATAGGCCCGAGAAAGTTACAAATTGAAATCAGTAAACATACCGTCGTATAGTTATGACTTCTGTCTTTCCCTGCTCAGATAAATAGCTTAGTATTCAGTAGCGAAGTCGGAGTTCTGAGAATGTGAATACGGACATAAAAAATACCCTGTTGTTTGGCTGATAAATCCGAGTCACAGAAATAGTAGATCATAACTTAACTAGGGGCCACGGTGGCTGAGCGATTAGCATGCTTGCCTCCCACCAAGGCGAACTGAGTACAATCCCCGGTCGGGTCACCGAATTTTAGCAAGTGAGAATCATTCCGGACGATGCCATTGGTCGGCGGGTTTTCTCGGAGATATTCCGTTTCCCCCACCTCTTAATTCCGGCGCCGCTCCATATTCACTTCAATCACCATCATCGGCTCTCAAGACCTCGCTGTTAAGAGCCGCCCAAAATCTCTTCACTCATTCACTCTTCTGCACTAAATTTTTCTCATGTATTTCGTATACGAATAATCGCAAAAAATATTTCAGGAATATTTATATATGTTCCCATACATGTAGGTTCGAAATTTCTCTTACGCCGAATTCGTAAGAAAATGCTCAATGCAAATGGGGGTGCTGCTGCAACTCGGTGCACCCTACCAGTTACTACTATGCTTGGTTTTCATAGCTGTATCGCAGATTGTAAGACACTATTCACACGCACTAATGCCCAACGTCGTTCGCAGTTGTTAAAACTACACCACCATTGAACTATGAATCAGTGTAAGGTCTTATGAAGTGATAAGTCACCTGACCTGTAATTCGGATAGATTTGTGTGTGAATCTGATCTATACCTGGTATTTGGTACCTAACCCGAGTGTGTTATGTCGACAGTAAAATTTGTTGGCAGTAGTTTAACAGTCTGGGGCTGTTTATTTATGTTGCGAACTAGGGAATTAGTTTTAGTAGATCTATTCATGAACTATGACATCTATGGAAACATTTTGTACAGTAAAATGCTTCCCGCACGATGGTAACAATTTGGAATAGGTCCTGTCCTGTTTTAACACAATAATTTTCTTGCCCATAAAGCAAGGTCTATTGCATCGTATTTTGAAGACAATCGTGTGGGACAGCTTAATTGGCCTGCTCATAGGCCGGGCTAGAAACCAAAATATGGGCTAATCACGAGCTTGTTTGTGTCAGAACTACCCGACAAACAGAAAACCAAGTACGAGGGTAGGGGCATAAGTCATGAAAACCAAATTTTTGCAAAGTGCAATGGCGAATAAAATTTAAAAAAATGCAAATTAAATATAGAAATTACAGGTTATGGAATGTATTTATAATACAGAGTATTTGTAGGGTTGGTGCAACCATAAACATCCATATATATAACATCTTGCTACTACTTCTATGGTAGTTGTAGCATTACAGTACATATAGTTCACATTATATAATGCACAGGGAGACTCATCTCCCTGTCAGGGACATCTTTACAACAGTGTATGACCTATGATAGCATATACTCTGTGCAAGAGGCCCAACATCAAAGTATTGAGCTGCGTCCATTCTGTCTCATCCCGCTAACAAATCATCATCTGAGCAGACACAAAACCTAAGGCTCGTACTCTAATGCACCTGTGGTTTGACCGAGGTGCTATTACAATTCTACCGTCTGTCCAGGACAATACCATAGCTGTATCGTAACTCACTGCGTCAACCTTCAATGGGATGTGGGCCATCAAGGTATTCTGCAGTATGAGGAGTTTCAACCACTGCCAACACAGGCCCAACCTCAAAGAATTGGTCACCAGAGAAAATCTCTGTCGGGGCTTACCAAACATCCTGTGCCCTATTAAAATGTCCACTACACTTGCAGATATTACACCATTGTATCATTTCATTTTTTAAATACAGTTTTTACAAATAAACTTATGTTTTAAGCCCCAAATGGCTTGAGATTACGGTAGTCCCACTTCCTGCCAATTGATCAGGCCTTGGTGGCATCTATAAAACTCAAGACATCAAGGCAGCTAACTACTTCCCCAGTAACGAGGATCTTGAGTGGCACTAGGAAGCACCCAGCATATCTCTCACTTGCTTAAACCCAAGGGATGGCGGGTGGCGAAGCACCACTCTAGGAGCCTGAAAGTCTCCTTGCTGGAGAGTGGTTATATATGACGCTTCATCCATTCTTTCTGGAGCCACATACGTTTTGCAACATTAGGATACTAATGCATTGCCCTGCCCCGACACCACAACACATGGAAGTATTCCTATCTTCAGGGAGATTTTCTTCATTGCGATACACACATCCACGCACATACCAAACCTCAAGACTCTCAAGGTAGTCTCACATATCATCCACAATTTGCTGCTAATGATGTGGGAGGTGAGGAATACCATCCACCTTACCATACGTGAATCAGGTCATCTGTTAACGCACAGCATTTACAATGCCTTGTCTTGTCCCAAACCATGTACCATACAATGGTTCCTTAACTTTTGGGTATGAGGTCAAAATCACATGGTGGGTGCTCTAGTACTTCACATCTCCATTGCTCGAGTAACTGCTGTACATACCCTGCTGTATGCTGTCTTCCATTGTCATGGAGAATGATTGCATTCTTCAGAAGATCGGAATTTTTCTCTCTTCCTAATGGCTCAATGTACCTGTCTCTGTAAAAAGTTGGTGTAGCGAAGTGCTGTCAGTGTTGTGCCATGTGAAATTAACTGATGCACGTGAAAAAATATACGAAAACTAAGTAATGACTAGCTTCAGTTTTGATTATTTTATAAAAAAACAGAAAATCATGCAGCAGGTTTAATTTGGATGTAATTATACATTTAATAAGTTTTATTATATTTTGTGGAACAGTTTATGTTCAGTGGATTCAACAGTCATAGACTATTTAAATGAATAAAATTGTGACCATTGTCAAATATTATGTCAGGGAATGAACACAGTCTATTTAACTTGTAATTCACTTACACTGAAATTCAAGAAACTCTATGTATAAAATGAATTGTCCCAACTGACTCTCTGACTGACTCTTAAATGCACACCGAAACCACTGTTTGCAAAAGTATAAAAATTTTGGGATGGCTTCCATTTAGGGTACAAGCACCAACTAAAAAGGATTTTTTTTTAAATATGTTGAGAAGTGGTTAAATGTTATTGCGAAGGCTCTTCAATGGCTTGCTAACCTGATGAAGTGTCGTTATGCACTTAGCTTAACCCATTAGAGAGTGAAAACTGCTAAAATACTTTTTAGATAACTCATTAATGGCTCAGTAGCCCGATATGATATCGTTAGGCGCATTGGCTACCTACAGAAGTGCCTAAAAGGTAGCTTGGAATTTTTAAAAATTCAATATCTAAGAGGGTGAAAAGGGGTCAAATGTGTTTTCGAGGACTTCTTAATAGCTCGTTCTAATTCTATAAGATAGCTTCATAATCTTTGATTTAAAAGGCTACGTATAGAAATGCCTAGAAACTAATTTAGGGATATTTTGTAATTCAACCTGTAAAAGAGCAAAAAGAAATAAAATGTGTTTTCGAGGGATCCTTAATGGCTCATTAACCCAATAAGATATCGTTACGCTCCTTGCTTTAAAATATTACCTATAGGGGCCTAAATGCTTAAACAGAATATTTTTAGGATTTGTTTGAAATTAAACCCATAAGAAGGTGAAAATGGGCAAAATGTGTTTTATAGGACACCTCAAAATCTCACAAACTCGATGAGATATATTTATACTTTTAGCTTTAAAAGTCTGCCTATTAAAAATACTTAACTATAATTACAAAATTGTTTTTAAAATTCGACTCTTTAGAAAGTGAATAGGGTTAAATACGTTTTGAGAACTCCTGAATAGCACATTAAGGAAATTATGCCCCCATTTTTACAGCTTTTGCGAAAATTAATTTTTAAAACCCAATTGGGAGCCGATATTTGTAATAGCTCTGGCAATATTTCTACGAAATGTTTTTATTATTTTGTCTAACTTTTTCAACACAAAAACAGTATAATTTTATCTAATTAACACATTAACGACATTTTCGTTTATATGAAATTATTTGAAAATTTTAACGCATTTTTGTGTTGAAAAAATTATACTATATAATAAAAATAATTTGTAACAAGCTGCCAAGAGCAATTGTACAATATTAGCTCCCGTTTGGATTAAAAAAATTAACTCTCACAATATCTGTAGAAATGGGAGATCATGACCTTAACCTGATATGATATCGTTATGCCCATTGTGTTGAAAGGCTACCAATTGAAATGGCAAAAAATTGGTTTACGAATTCTTGAAAATTCGACCCTTAGAGGATGTAATGAAATGTTTTCGAATACTATTCAATAGCTTACAAATACGACGACATAACGTTATGTTCTTTGTTTTAAAATACCATCTATTAATAGAACATAAATATTATTACAATTTTCTTTAAATTTAACTTTTAAGTCGGCAATAAAGAGGTTAAAAATTCGTTTTATAATAATACTGAACAGCTCATTAACTTGATCAGATATATTCGTGTTCTTAACTTCAAAATTTTGTCTATACTAAAACCTAAAATGTAATTGCAGGAGTTTTTGGAATTCATCTTCTAAGAAAAAGATATGGATATTAAAATATAAGAACAATATTAAAATATAATCATGTGATAAGTATAATGCAAAATACAAATTCCCAGTAAATTTACATTGGCTACGCTCGACTTTCCTTCCGGGCGGTTTTAAAAAAACGTTAGTCTAGTATATTTAATTGGTTTCTAGGCATTAATTTGTAAGGAAGTTTCATAATGCACAAAACACCGCAGTCTTTCACCAGGCTGAGTTGTGATGCGAAGTACAAGAAAACATATCTTACCTCTCCTCACCCACATAAGGTTTGAATATTGAAAAATCCTCAAATGTGTGGGGAGGAGATATACGGGCAGCTCTCAAAAATTGGGGTCTTAGGAGACGATGAAGGTGAAGTGAGGTGAGTATGGAGTGGCACCGAAACGCAAGAGTAGGATGAAAGGAAGATCCCCGAGAAAACCCGCTGACCAGCGGCATCGTCCGGCATGATTCCCACGTGCGACAATCCGGGGAACCCGAGTTGTTTGACCACTATATCACCGCAGCCCCCTTCTAAAATTAATCTTTATGAATTAAGATTTATATAATTTTGAAGCTGGAAACACGACAATATCACACTGAATTTAAGATATGTTGAAGATTCATTGAAAACACGTCTTAACTATTTTAATTTTGTTATGAGTTGAATTTTAAAATAAATCACAAAATAAAGTTTTAGGCATTTGTATGTGAAGTATTCTGAATAGAAACTCACCAATATTTTATTGGTTTAAGATATATTGAGTATTCATGAAAAATACATTTTAACAATTTTCATCTCTTCAAGGGTTGAATTTAGAAAAATCGTGTAATAAGACCCTTAGGCATTTGCATATTTTGTATTGCGAAGTATGAAGCATGCCGATGTCTCAATAGGTGTAAGAGTTGTTGAATATTAATAGAAAATACATTTTACTTCTTTCATCCTATTAAGGGCTCTTGTAGAAAAATTCTGGAACTGTCCTTTAGCCATTTGTATATGTGATATTTTAAATCAAGAATCACTGCTGTATCATACCGGGTTCAAGAGATAATGAAGATTCCGTGAAAACACTTTTACCCTTATTTAACACTTTAGTGACAGAAACGGGTAACTACGCCCTAAATAGAGGCCATCTTCTACAATATTATATTCATAGGTCGTATGGTTTGGGTGTGTGTTGATGAGACAGTCAATCAGTAAATTAAGTGTCTCTTTTTTATACATATATATTACATACAAACAATATTTAGCAAAGATTTTGTCTCCTTATCACGAAAGATGGACTTATGGTCATTTATATAAAGATGGCTCGGACTCAGTTGTTCTGGTGTTCGAACCTGGTCCGAGAATAGGACAACTCATTACAGTGTAGATGTCGTCAAAGACGTCCAAAAGAAGCAAGACTAGTTTAATAGTTTGGGTGGGTTCAGTCAATATAAACAACATATGTATGTCACATTACTTATTTGAGACCTCAAAAGAAGTCTTTAGAATAAATATTTTTGCATGAAATACGTTCAAAGTGTCTGAATCAGTCAAATACTTTTTCTAATATTGTTCAATAAATTGTACTGTGTTCTAAGATTTATTCATGTGGCACATTTGGCTGTAATTACTTATATATGTCTGTATATTTTCTTTTCAGTTACACACCATAACAGGCAGAGTACTTAAGATAATAATTGACAGGCAGCCACTATTTCACGATGTGGGAATTGGTGTTGGAAGTACTTGGCTGTGAATTGAGGAGAGTTCCTTCATAAGTTGTCATGTACAACAGTTATACGGGCGCCATCTTCAGGTTTCGTGTCGTCGGCTTCTGTGGTGGCCATACGAAACTGAGCCTGGCTGAGGGAGCAGTGGGACTACGACTTTCTGCAACATAAAGTAAACGTCTACATAATAATTCTTCTTAAAGTACCTCCAAAGGGGATTATTTGACTTGCCCTTAGACAAGGGAATAATTATCCTCAGCTCTGCAGTTGTCTCTCAAAGATAAAGCAGAAGTGACTCACTTGGCAGGGTGACCATCTACATTATTAATGATCTAGAACCCCATCTCGTGGTTGAGAGGTAGGTGTTTCATTTTAATGGACAACTGCTTGCTTCTTCATCCTAAAGGTAGTATGAGAGGTTTCCATTTGATCAAATAACTAAAACCTTGCAATATATTTATTTAGTCCCACTGATGGACGATTCGTTCAGAAAGACAGTTATTTGCTCACTGGTGTACCTTAATGGGGTAGCCATTAAAGACTTATCTTCCCCAGAGAAACTGGCATTTTTTTTGGGATGATAAGAGGCAGCTCGCCGAAGTAGATAATAGGATCCTGCTGGACAGTAAAGCTAACTGGGAATTCTCAATTCGGATGGCTGACTACTAACTCAAGCTCAGAATCTCATTTAAATATTGCTAGAACAACCTACTCAGTGTGATATGCCCGTGTTGGGTCTGTAGCTTGGGCTGTTGCCACAAAGGTGTGATTTTGTAGTTTTGTTGCATGGCTCGAGAAAATGTAGCTTTAAATTCTGGGACTGTGTATGAATTCTCTCCTGGCAGAGGAGCGACTCACATTCTTGTGGCGCTCCTCTGGTATGTTCTTGTATTCAGAATGTACTAGACAAATGGCGAGGAACTTATTCTTCGATCATGCAACACTGAGTGTCCAGCATAAATTTATTGTTTGTTTGTTTATGATTTTGGGGATCTTCAACTGAAGAGCAATCCCAAAAAAATAACTTCGCCTGTGCTTTATTTAGTGAATGCACTGGCAGGGTATTACATTTCCTGGTTAGGAGGCATCGACATTAAAAATGGTTGCGTTCCACCTGCAGTGGAACTGTCTGGTGCTACATATCCTATACGTTGCACGTGTTGGGCGATATGCGAATTGCTCACCATTTCCAGTTAGAATACTTAGGAATACTTCCGGGGCACCCTCTGCAAGAGGAGATTGATAACATCAGACAACATCCGTCGGTAAAATATACAGGTGATAACCAGAATATGTAGTTCTTTCGGCTGTCTTGGGGGTAAGGAACTATCCGCACCAGCATTATGTCAGTACATGTGACACGCACACACACACACACACACACACACACACACATATATATATATAGTTTTTTAACAACTGAAAAATCAGCCCTGCTGGATTATCAGTTAAAGTGCTGCCATAAATAAGCCGAACTTGAAGGTAGCAGTTACAGCTCCCAACCAGTAAACCTCAGAAAAATTGCCAACAAATGATTTTATGGCTTTTCTATCATAGTAAGAGATACTTGAAGCAGGTTAATAACAAGGCTTGTCGTACAAATTATTTCCTGAACTGTTAAAAGGTATAGCAAGGAGGTTAGATTCCCTTGAGTACCACAATGAAGTAATTAATACCTAATTGACTTGAAGCAGATGGTGTCCAAGTATGTGAAGCAAAACTTGACTGCATAGTTAAGATCAATCAAGACTTCATTAAATATTTATTTTTGAAAGTCATTGTAGGAACTTTCTGGTGGACTGGAAGACTAGAGAGATTCAAAATTTGGTGTGGCGAAGACAGCATACGATCGGAAAAGCGCAGGAATTCGCCATTATCTACTTAGGTGACTTATAAGAAACACATGTGGATGGTTTGGAAGTCTTTCATGGTATTTCCTGTATTGATGGCACGTGGGGCTGCTTTGTGGGAGATAAGGTTCACCTCGCGATTATTTACTTAGAAGGACGGCTCTATAGTCATATTCTTATTTAGGATTATCATGCGATTTTAATAAAAAATTCTAGGACCACATGTTCCTATAGTTTTCTGAAATTTAAATGCATGTTAATGATTTGCTTGGTTGGGGATGGCAGTCTCGTTGGGTAGACACTCTAGCTACATCCAGCTTATAGGTATTCTTAATTCCATCGTTAGATGGATTTTGTGATCATCACGATCATTAATGCACTGCTTTTTCCTCGAAATCGCTCTAGAATTTAAACTTTACATAAATCATGGTACATGTAAAACATGGTTGCAGCAACTTCCACTGACTTCACACGTACTGTAAGACCTACAAGTCGCTTTAAGGACAGTTGTAAGATGTATTGCATTATGGACACTGTGATTTCAGTCTTTTATAATTTATATATTTTTCCCATGTTATAATTGGCCAGTGCGGACAAAATTGGACTCTTCACAGTGCCATGAAGGCACCATCGATTTACAGTACATTCTCACTGTAATGCGTGCAACTTGGTGGTCATGGGTCACGAGAGTACAGGTTTTTAATTAATGATGCTTCCTACAGCGTTGCTGGACCCAATACGGTAGTTTCATTCGTTTAATATTGGTTTCCTCTCTCAGAAAATTTTATCTTGTAAGGTCGTCTCCACACGCCTGTATAAACTAGGACAATCTTGATGCAAGTATTATGTGAAACAATGTTAACACTTTACTTCCTTGTTCCAGGTTATTTCCACTGAGACTGTTACGTCTTCTATAATTTTTACACCTTACCTGTTATGTATACGACGTTTATAATTTGTGATCGCATTTAGAATATCCCTTTAAAAATCTTCAGTGTTAAGATCATACGAATGTAATTCAACAAGTATTAATGCACTGTAGAAAAATGCTAGTTTGGTGACTGTGAAATGGATGGGCGTCAATTGATTTTTAATGATTGTTTAAAATTAAGAGTTAGGTTAAGTTTTTAGTTTATAACTTTATTGCAGCAATATTTAGTCATGCGATGGTAAAATGTTGCTGGTATTAATTAAGGTTTCGTAGCAATACAACTTCATTTCATCAAATTGAGGGAGGGTAGTTGCTTGCTCTGGATGCTGGGCGAAACAAGTAACACGAGTGTTTAGTTTGTACATGGAAGTGACATTCAGGGAAAAACTGTCACATGACAGCCAACACTGAAGTGTGCACATACGGCTCCCACCTACCTAGAGAATTTCTTCGCATTCGAGTCTAAGAAATACGGGAGCGATAAGGGCGACACTGCCCTGCGCATCAAGTGCGCCATCGCCACTAAACGCGAGTCTCTGAACTGGCGTGCAGTGTTCTCGTCACGCTGCGTATACCTATGGGACTTACAGCGGTGACCATATTATTTTATTGGTGGAAAGTCTGCACAGAAGTTTCAATATAAGGCCCTTAAGTAGATATATATACATATGTATATATATATGAAGCGTAAATTTTGAGATACAACACTTAGAAAAAGCAGTTTTGAACAATTTTGGAGTGCTCCGAAATCTACTTTTAATGTGTGTGACGTCTTGAAAGCACACAGCAGCCCTCGTTTGAAGAGTGTGTGTTCTTTTCGCAGATCAATACATGGAACGCACGTTTGATAGTTTCGCAGAGAAAACAAGTATTTGAAACGCTCTGCATCGCATTCCAAGCAACAGGCAGGCAGGAACCTTAATTTTGATTTCCAACGCGACCGCATGTGGCACATATCGTTCGACGTTACCTGAATGACCACCATGCCACACTTCTTCCTTCGCCCGCACGTTCACCAGATCTCTCGTCCTTCGAAAACGTGTGTTTCATGGTCGGATGACGACTGGCTTACCAGAGGAAACCCGCGGGCCACAGCGGATGAATTTTGAGCATGCATCGAAGCAGCATGGGTGGAGATAACCCGCAGGCGGACATCGAAAGTCTCTTCCTCTCGATGCTGCGTCGTGTAGCAGCGGTTAATGCCAGTACAGTCGTGGGGTCACACAGTAGTGATTTCCCTATGTTATGTGTGTCATACCGAGCTGCAATGGTATTCATGTCACCTGGTTGTGAAAGCTCACGTCTCTGTTGGTGTTGCACTTTCAATGGTGTGCCATTTGTCACGCATTTGATTATTTTAATGTGGTTATCCCTCTTTTAATGAGTTATGTGTTTCTGTTATTTAGTATTGTTCTTGTAAAGATTGCCGTTCGACTCTCGTGCTATCATTTAAGCAAAAAAAATGGCTGTCATACACAATCACTCTGTTTATTTCTAAAAAATATTTATATATAAAAAAATTGCAGAACTCTTTCAACATTAAAATATAGTAATATTGTAACAGTAAGTAATTTACAAAATTACTATGTAACTTTTTACATATAAAAACACAATAAGTGACATTTGTATTGGAACTTTATTGTATCACAAATTTTAGTAGTGACACATTGGTGATGTTTGTGTTTGTTGATGTTATGCAAAAAAAGTTAAGATTTATATTGACCAATATATAATATTCTGTCAGAATAAGTACTAACTTAGCTGTCTCAGCAAATTCCACCATATTTTATGGTGTAGCTTCATTTTATGGACCTGCTTCAAGCGGTCTTAGATTACGGGGTACACCGTAGCGGTTCCCTACTGCTCTGTGTACATGCCGCAATGAAGCTTTAACATGTAGTAGTGTACTGCCCTTTGCGCCAGTGAATCACGCTTGACCAGCTCGTGTTTAGCTTTCGTGCTCAGCCCAAAAAAAGATAAACATAAAAATTAAATTATTTGGCATGATTGCATGCATTTTTAACCTGGAAGAATGCATACCTGCCTGTGTAATGTGCTGCATGTGAATTAAATCGTACGCAAAATCCTCATTTTTGGAATGGCTGATTTATAATTTTGTAATAAAATGCGTTGATAGCATGTTATTTCTTTTTCTTATATTATTTGCACACGGGGTATCCCAGTAAAAAAAATGAATTAAAATAATAAAAAAAAGAAAGCAAAACCGAATTAATAATAGTGCAATAGTAAAAGGCCTTCAGTGCTTTGAGTTGAAACGATAGGCATTAAAGTAGTATAAATATTTATTTGTTAAACATGTAATTGTTTTTATACTTATATTAATTTATTTCTGTGAAGCGTGTATCTCACAAGCATAACTGCAGTCCTTAAACAAGCAGTACTCACCCCGAAATCTAGATTTTTTTTTTGCTAGAATGTATGTGTATAACTTGTCCATGCATGTTATCTTAACACCTACAAACTTTTGAGTACTTTGTGAAGGAGAGCAAGCTGTTGCTTGTATTGCATGCGCTTAGCGAAGCCATGGGTCCACGTTCATACTATACCTTTCTTGTTTCTCTTGCCCGCTAGGGTTAGAGCTATTCCTTTTTGGATAAGGCCTATCCTTGCCTGAGGGAAATGGATGGACTAGCGTATGCGGGAGGGAAGAAGGGAAGTATTGGTACGATGGGTATGTGGGTAAGTGACGACACCACTACTGACATCACTGCAATGTATGGGGTTGCATCTACACGGCTTGGGGCTTCCGTGTGGAAGATGCTGGTTGGAGAGGAGAGGGAGGAGGAACGAGAGCGAAATAGAGGGAGAGAGAGAAAGGTGAGTGGTGGAGCGATTTCGTATTTAGCGCCGAGCTTTACTCTTGGTTCAGTGAACTACAAGCGATGTCTGATTTTAATCATGTGACAATACTGCCACATACTCCGTGCACTGATGGTTCCTGATCAATATTGTCCTCTTCTTCGTAACTTTTTTTTGTACTCTGCTTTTTCCCTTATTCGATATGCTACATGCGAATAATAAAGAGTATTACAGTAAATTCTAAAAAATCTCACAACATTTCTGAAGCTATCTTAGAGCACCGTGGAAAGTATATGGGGAAAGTGACAATAAAGGTGCTTTCCTTTATTACGGGCGCTGTTGTTTCTCATCACATGTAGAAATGTCTACTTAGTATCGGCGGGCGTACCTCGGAAAGATTAGCTCCGCCCTGTTAAAGTCTTATTCAAAATTGCCAGTATAGCAGTAACTATAAGTATGCATCTCTGCTTGTTTTTCACTGATTCTCATTATGTTCCTTCATCGCAGGCAGTGAGTGACCTACCAGTCGTCTGGCAAGGTGTGCAAATGCTTTCTCAATAATTTCAACGAACGCACTGGAAGCTGCACTGTAAATGTGTTACTCATTTTTCTCAAGCAGTGCGAATTTCCTATGCTATCCCTTGTTTGATTATACAAAACTCCCAATGAATGTACTGATTTGTTAATCAAAATCAAATAAAAGATTATAAAAGATTCATCTGTACAAGAAGACAGATTTTTTCTTAAGTTTATGACAACGCTCCCGAAGAAATAAATAAAAAAAATTTCGAGGTGGACATTGTAAAATAAAACATTTCGAGTGCACCAAAAAAACGGAAATTACTTTTACAAATAAAAAGTATTTATATGTAAAAAATACGATTTTTTTTCTTTAGTCTTCAGGAAATAATTTTCTTTAGTATGACTGTCATAATATGCTGTTGCATCAAGTATCATGCAGGCCGTCGTGCAAGCTGGGGAAGTTATAATGTTATGATTCTTTCATTTTGGAATACAGAACATCCTGACAAACTTATAATAAATTAGGCATTAAATCATTTAAATTTTCCAGAGATATATCTACCGGGATGTAATTTTTACTGTCATACTACAAGATTATATGAAAGATCAGAATGAGCTAATAATGTAATTAGTCAATTAGATGAAGCATATAAAAAGCATGACATAGCTGACAGAATACACCAAGGTTCGCCTCCAAGCGTATAAAATTCTTCAGAAAGCTGTAATATTCTGATGTTAGATCGGCAGTCCCGGACACCTCATAACTTTGTGAAGTATCTCAAGTGATTCATTCATTGTTCTTCAGCGAAAGTTTTGTCTAACCTCAAAAGCTACCGTAGGTGGCTTGTTATGAAGAGTTATCAGCGAGTCATGTACAAATAGTGTCTGTGTCATTAGGGTTACTCGCATGTTTACTATTTTTCGTTCAGATACTCGGTATATGACAATGAGACGTCCCCTTTAAACACAAGTAGTTTGTATATGGGGAGCTCAAAAACTTAACGTTGTATCCTGAACAGGAACCACCACATAAGTAAGTAAATATTAAGACATGTGATAATTTTAGAATGAAATATTATTTCCTACGTACGCCATTGCTGAGATTTGTCGTGTGTCACAGAAGACCAGGAATACGACGTTAAAATTTCGGAAAAATAAATAAAATCCAGCCAAAATTAGCTACTGTTAACAGGTACGTAAATAACACTTTGAGAATTCCGCAGATGGAAATAAGACTTTCAAAACAAACAACATATTGAGTCATCAGCATACGAATAACGATGACACTATATCCAGGCAATAGCAGACGACTCTGATTAGCAGAACGAAGGCAACAAAAACATGGTTACTTAAACCTGTGCAATTCATTCAAATTCCGTGTGATAATTTTATCTTTTATCTTTATGACCGAAATAGACAATCTACAAAATAAATATTTTTCAAAATTATATATTTTTTAACTGTTTAGCAGCAATTTAATTCTGAAATGTGATAAGTTTTACTTGTAATAGGAGAGTACGTATGCTTCATACTTGATCTCTTCATAAAGGGCGTGTTTTTACAGGTAATGTTTCTTCAAGTACCAGTCGATAGATTTCCAACAAGGTCAAAAACATGTGAAGCTATCTAGGAAAATAAATCACAGCTAGCTTGAGTGTTATAATTCGCGTTTAATTTCAAACGAGGAAGGGTTATTCCAGTTCTCGTCAACAAGTGAATCACTTTTTATATAACAAAATGTTTGGTTACTCCGCGGAAGAAGTAGAGAGTTTAAAAGAAAACTGAAATTTCGCAATACCAGCACTGATATGTCAAAACGTCTCAAACAAAGCTTACTCAAAACGAGTGGCTATAAAATGCAACAATCAATATGATGCAGTTTTACAGGAAATGTTACAAAATATTTATATGTGGCATGCATTTTATTATTTTAATTGTTCCAGAGTAATAGGCCTACAATTCCACTGTACACCAATTTATAATGCACGTAAACTAAGCCAAGAGCATAAAAATATATCGCCGGGATATTGAGCTACTATAGAGTTCTCGGAAACACATTTTACACCTTTCACCCCTTTACGGTTTGAATTTTAAAAAAATCCTAAAAACCTCCGTTTACTCATATACGTAACTAGTAATTATTTTTAATAAAGAGCGTAACGATATGCTATTGGTTAATGATCTCTTGAGCAGCTCTCGAAAACACATTTTTAACAATTTCTACCCTCTTAGGGGTTGAATTTAAAACAATCCTACAATATATATTCTGGTATTTCTGTAAGTAACCTTTTGAAGCAAAGAACATCGATATCTTTCGGGTTAGTGAGCTATTCATGAGTTCTCGTAAACTCGTTTTAACCCATTTTCATCCACTTAGGTATTGAATTTTAAAAAATTCTAAAATGTATTTTTAGGTATTTATATAGGCAACCGTTCGAAGCTTAGAACATCACGGTATCTTATGGGGTTAATGAGCTATAAATGTGTTCTCGGAGACAAATTATCCCCTTTTTCACTCTCTTAGGGGTAGAATTTCGAAAAATTCTCATTTAGTGAATGCCTACATCCTAACGGAAAGCTATCCCTAAATTTCCGTGCTTTTGAATCCAGCGATTTGGGCTATGCGTTGCTGAGTAAGTCAGTCAGTCTCCTGGAAACTTCATTTTTAGCCTACGTTCCGAAGGAAAGATGTAAGCTTACGTAATCGCCCGAATGTCAGTCTAGAATGTATATCCCCTCCAAATAACTTTTTAACCCGATAACCAAATCGCACCAAATTAAGTACACATATAGTATATAGTAATAACACTGGACTTTTAAAGTTTTTGATCATTCCGGGTACATATTTTCAAAATGGCGGCAATTAAAAAAATTTTTGGACACTACGTTAGAATCCGGAAACTATTTAACCGCTATTTTAACCAAATTTGGTACGTTGATAGTGCATGAATTAAGTATTAAATAAGTAGGCTATAATCTTATGGGTCTGCCATTTTGGAAGATACTGCAAATTGAAAAAATATAGCTTTTCTATTGCATCTTGAAAACGATTTAACTGACTTTAACCAAATTTGTTATTTTGATAGTGCGTGATGTAAACACTGAATTTAGAAACAAATAATGTTGTTAGTTAGTTCGCCATTTTGAATCATTGTGCATATTAAGAAAAATGTAACTCTTTCATTATATCTTGGGGACCATTTAACCAATTTACACCAAATTTGGTACATTGCCAGTGAATGATGTAGGAATTAAATTTAGAAAGTGATAACGATTTTAATCTCCCATCTTCTAACATAGTGCGACGTGAAAAATAAAGCTTTCACACTATATATCGGTAACTATAGAACCCATTCCTGCCATAATTAGTTTATAATAATAATTTTGAAGGCCATGTTCATATACGCAATTCAAATAGATAAGACCCTTATTTTATAAATGGTGGCAAGATATCTATTTTAGGTTCATGTGCAATATTTATAACACCGCTTGAGCAGTTACGACGAAAATTGTTATGCTGAAAGTATCTATTACAAGTATCAAATATGTCAAATCATAGCATATTTTGACCGCCATTTTGGGAGATAGCACCATTTAAAAATGAAGTTATGATGTCATATATCTCAATAAGCAATCAAAAGATTCATACTAAATTTGACACTCAAGTAATACTGGAGTATGTAATGTAAACTGACATTTATTAATGGACCATATTATTATTTTCAAAATGACAGCCACATGAAATTGATTGACAACTACGCTATACCTATGTAACCATGTAATCAATTCCTACTTAACTTTGTATGCTGGCATTATCTATGCAAGCAACCAATAAGCTAATATATAAACTCATTTGTCAGCCATTTTGGAAGATAGCACTGTTATGTAGTATTATTGTGTCGTATCTCAGGAATCTACTAACTGATACGAAATTCAGGCTACAAGTTGTAGTTTTGTGGTCGATCTAAATTTATATGACTTAATGAGGTAGTCAAATCAGTGGCGGTCGTCAGTGGAAACTAGCCTCGTGCTATTGATGTAGGCAACTTCAACCCCTCCCAAACCATATTTCTCCAGCATGGGGGTAAGTAAAGCTCACTCCCCCAACCCCCTTCCTGAAAATGAGATTTAATGGGGTACAATGTGGCAATCGACGTATATATTGGGAAAAAATTTTCACATCCAGCTGGCTTCTTAGTAAAACTACACTTATCAACCCCAAATTAATCTCATACACTTTACGGTACGTCCAATAGTTTTACCTTTACAAAAACTATATTTTCCTATTGAATGTCTGATCTTATAACTGGTTTCATTTTGCAAATTTACTACTATTCCAAGTCATTACTATAAAAACTATTTTGCGATACTTTTTCGCCCATAACATGTTACAATATTCATCCTTTATTTCGTTGGGATAAGATAAACTGGCAGTGTAGTCATAGAGATAAAGCCTGGTCTCATTCTGAAAACTGACTGGTTTATGAGAAGCTGGAAAACGTATTTGTAACAATATGTATATGTCAACACTGATAAGAGCAATCTTCATACTCTGGCACCAAATTTATAACTCGTTTACACATCGAAGACGTAATGGCACTTAAAATGATCGGAACTCACACCAAACTGTTTTATTCCAAAGATGTAAGGGTATGCAAGATAATAGAAGTTCACTAATTTATATGCAATGGAAGTAAGTGAATTTTAAATACAATATGAAATTATAGAATTATTTTAATTATCACTTACTAAGAGCTATAGAAAATGTTTCTTTTGAAACCTTGGCAATATTCTTCGGACTTTTCTCAAGATACCTAGCAGCAGTAATGAATAAATAATTAATTTACTGGTAGTTATGCAATTATATGGTTTTGTAAATTGAAATCTGTATCTTTTAGGATTATAAAATCGATATTACTATAATTCTAAGAATAATCCTAGTGGTCTAACATTTAATAAAAGCTGCTTTCCATTAAATGGAAATTTTAAGACCTACATAAATTCACGGTTTCAGGTGTTACAAACAAAAAATATCTAATGACTGTTGTAGTCTACACAGCACTCGTTTAGTTACCACAACCAGTGAACTGTAGGCTTCGTGTTCGGCCATAGCAAGATGAAACATGACGACATAAACTAGTAGTACGCTGTACGATTTACGAATCATTTACGCACACATACGATCCTTGGTTACTGAACCTCCTTACTGTACGGCACCGGTTAAAATTAATTTACCTGTTCGTTATATAAACAATTGTGGGACAAAGGGGGGATTTGGCACGTACTCGTACACACACACACGCATACATACACACATTGACATACACATACAGACAGGAAAGTGGTCTCATAAGACATTCTTTCCTTTGAAAAGTAGGCAAAAATATATGATGTAGTCCATCACCCTTTGGAGTTCATCAACAGTACCTGCCTCTCGGCCTGCCACTACACTAGCTTCTTCTCAAGGCTGTTACCACCAAACAGTTGCTATAGTACTAGTCTCCAAGCAAAGGCTCGGAAAAGAAAATGTAATCGAGCCCGCAGTCTTCACTGGATGTGGACGTAAGAATAAATATTCATGTCATGCGTACCATTAATTCCACCCGAGTACCATTTCAAATTTAACAGACCACAATTTCTCCTCAATATCTGTTTCGCCATGGCTATAAGTGAGATTCGGTGACAATCGACAGATGTGGCAGGGATAGATTAGAGGGATAAAGACTGTTCACGATAAACTGCTCACTTTTGTAACCAACCTTAGAAAAAAGTCACTGCCCTGGCCCGCATATATTTTAACGGGCGCACTGAGTGATATGCGCCCAGTAAAGTTGTTAACGATGGATGGAAAGTAGTTCCATATAACTACGTCGAATAAAAAGTGCTAATAAACCATTTGCGTCTACTTAAATTATGCCATTAGCTTTCTGTTTTTTTTTTTTTTTTTTTAATATATGGAAGTGTGAGAATGAGCCGATTTATAAAATATTCTGTTTTCTAATAATTTCACAGTTTCAGTTGACCGATGCATGAATAAAGTGACGAAGTCCGTGGCAATGTTAATTTTTCATAAGGCGGAGGAATACACAACGTGCATACAAGTAGATCCTATGCAGGGCTTTCAAAAGTGCTCATTTTACCATGAACAGCCTATAACAGATTCTCATGCTCTTCATCGCCTGCTTCAGAGTAAGCTCACCTAGCAAATGGTAGGTCTAGCACCTGGGGAATGTCGTGTACAAAGTGGTCGTTCGATAAAGACAATTAATAACTGTTTGGCGTAGTTCACGCGGATGACGCCGCGAAAATAAAACTAGTGCTACATAACCAAGGATCAAACAATTATCTGTGCGACTGGATTAAACTAGGCCAATTTACAGGCCGTGGATTCCCTGCTAAATGACCAGCTTGAAACTGTGCGATGCAACTGTAAATCTGAATCAGTGACTATAACGACGCCGTCTCGGTGGAACGATAAGCGTGGGAACGATAAGGGCGACGCGGGTACGTGAATCGAATGCCTGGTAGTCTTTATGGGCAAGGCACTGAACTGTCATGCAGTCTGTCTCCTGTCCTCTCTTCTCACAGGACTTTAGTAGTAGTAACATTTAGTGCCTTCTAGGACAGGATTCAATAAGCAGGATGCTGGATTTGTCCGCCATCTTGGTTGACGTCACAGCCGGAAGTCGCGCTCGAATGCCTGGCGCGGCCGTGTTATTGACAAATGAACCTGAGTCCTAAATCACTTCAGAAAGAATTGATTTTGCTCCAAAATTGCTTTTTAGACAAAATAATTCCTAAAAACAAAATGGAACAATGTACCGATCGAGTCCTTAAAGCACAAGATGGATTCGAGGCTCTTTGATCAAAGAGCCATATAGTCCTGAAAGTGGCAAAACAGACTAATGGCTCAGAGTCAGGCCCAATGGACCAGGTGGGTCGACGGTCATGTTTGTTTTCACAATACTGACTCTGGCAGCCATTATGGATGTTGATGATTTTGCCTATACCAAAGTAACCTCGAACTAAAAAAAAATTATTAATTCAAAAATAATAAAAAATGTTATTAAATTTGAGGAAAAAATTACAATACTGAATCCGAATTGTCACATCGAATGTAGCTGGCCTTAACCATAGTGACCTTACACTCATAAAAAAATAACAAATATGTTAAAAATCGAGGACAAATTACATTACTGACACCGATACCTATCCTGTTGGTAGTGTGTGACCACGATGGTTCGATTCTCATAAAAATAGCGGAGTACAGCCACTCTCTGGTGTGAATATCAGCAGGCTACTGATTAGCCGGTTCACTTCAACCACGGTGTCATTTAATCATTAGAATTATAGTCGACCAATCTGCCGACCTCCAGTCCCTCAAAGCAAATCAATGACTATAAATAACACAACCCCTTCTCCCAACACAGAACATCACACCACTCCTTTCTAGAATTAACTCAGTATGTACTTACCATAGCTGGACTCCCCCCCCCCTCCCCACCCTTACAACCACACCAACCTACCCAACACCTGACTCGCCATTTACTCTCCTTAGCACAGCCTCCTCTCAACAATTTACTAGCCATAGCTCGACCCCCTCAGCATCCATCCTCGCTTCCAACCCACCATAAGATTTCCACTCCCCCCCCCCCCCCCGGTCTCTGTCCGACCCCTAACCCCTCTCCTTTCCTGAAAAACAACCATCTTCTCCTCACTCCAGCTAGTTTCTTCCACTCCATTTACTCACAACGATTGTCTAATTATTTGGATCCCCTCCACCCGCAACAGTTGCCATACCTTGTCTGATTATTTGCTAAAGTTGGACCCTCCCTCCTCCCACTACCACCATACGATGATATACCCTCACCCTCTCGTATTACATTCAATTAAGTCAGCTCCATTTATTAAATACAGTTCGACCCCCGACACAACTACTATAATTCACTGGCTATTTCGTTAACTCCCATCACTTCCACCACCATTTGTCATCCATACTCGCCACCAAACACTCGACTCTCCATCCCCTCAACCCCTCAACATCACTCATGATTAGCTGCTGGTCACGCAACATCACAACCTCTGCAGATAAATTATGTGTTCAAAGTCACACCACATCACAGATCCTCGTCTTATGCCACATACGTTAGACCGTATTTTATATCCTGACCTTCACAGCTGTCATTCTGGCAAGTTAAATTGTGTTCGACATGCCCTTCACAGTATGCATTATATTAGTGGCTGTGCTTGTAAATGCGCATATATTTTCACACATAAATAGAAATATGCTCAAAGTTTAAGCACCTCCTCGAACCAGAGAACTATTGACGAGTAAAGATCAAGATGATGCGTTCATTTAATGGCATGCCTGCGAGTGGCGTGCGTCCCGAGTTTATCATTGGTGGTATCATCGCCAACTACAGCTGGACTGCTTACATTGTCGGCGCTACCATTCACAAACCATTAGGGTTATGTCCTTGAAACTTAGAGTGCACAAGGCCACCATATGCTGAATCAGCGCGATATATCTATTGCCTAGGCCCTTTATAAATGCTTAGTTGATCACTATTTTCGAATCATTGGCGATAGTCACATCCAAACAGATTAACCGACGATCAAAACTTCAAAGCCGACTGGCATACCAACCTAATTTAAAGTTACAAGGGTCAAGGTCACCTACTTCCAACATAATGGTTCGGGGTCAGTAATGTAATATTCTCCCCGATTTTTATGAGTATTTTTAGAGTTTTGCAATTTTTCCTCGCCCACATCCAACATGCTACCCGAGGACAGAAATGAAATTTTTCCTAGATTTCTATGAGTTTGTAATTTTTTTGCGATTTTCTTCATGAATTTTCGAGTTCAAGGTCACTTTTGGTCATGGTTACGATCATCCACATACAATATGGCGGCCACAATCAGTAATGTAATCAAACATGACAGCTGACAAACTTGATCTGCGAGGCCTGGATCGGAGCTTTAATCCGCCTTGCGACTTTGAGGAATTACTAAGTCGAGGAGCCTTGAATCCACCAGGGGCCACAGTGGTGCAATGGTTAGACTACTCACCTCCCACCAAGGCGACCCAGGTTCAATTTCCGGCGGGGTCACCCCCGGATTTTCGCATGTGGGAAGCATGGCGGATGATGTAATTGGTCGGTGGGTTTTCTCGCGATCTCCTGTTTCTCCCACTCTTATATTCCAGAGATTCTCCATACTCTCCTAAATTCACCCTCATCGGCTCTCAAGACCTTGATGTTAAGAGCCGCCTAAATCTCTTCACTCACTCACTCTGAGGACTCGATAGGAACATTTGTATACTAAAAAAGAGTAAAAAAAGTTTTTTTAGGGTAAAATGAGCCATTTATAAAGTTATTCTGGGACTTCTTATCTGTAATATGGCCGTACCAGGCCATCGAGCCTGACCTCCGGTTGTCACATTAACCAATATGGTGGACGAATCCTGAACCCTGTCCCAGAAGGAAATAAATGCTACTACTGAATTCCAGAGGTCACCATATAATTTATGATGTGGTAATTAAGATAAAGTTACGCTGGATGTTCCTGTACTTTTAAGTAGTTTGTACCGTAAATCCTGTACCTTACAATGAATGCGGGGCAATCGTATTATGTATTTTTTCACGTTAAAAAAATTTAAATTAGAGAAGGAAGCAGAAAACGGAAACTAGTATTACGAAGTTAAAATCTTCCTAAATGGTATTCGTTATAGAAACCGCTTTAAAAATATTGAACGAATTTTTAATGACAACTTTATGACTGACGCCATGCGTTTATTTGGAGCTTGTGCACTTAAAAGATGTCACAGTATTTTTCCAACTGCGGCCGCACAAAAATAATTCTAAATACTATCCATTAAAATATGAACGAATGTTCATAACTTAAACAGAAGGCTGCAATGCAATATAAGGAAATCGCGATATAATTAACTAAGGACGAGACTGCAGTAGAAGTGCGCCTGCAGTGATCCGTAACGTGATCCGCCATACGTTTGTCGGGTGCTAAGACGCTGCCCATTAGGGGGACGAATAGAGAAGTAGTATGAGCAAGATAGGTAGCTGTACCAGGAAAACTGCCTTAGTTTTCGCCTTTACTAGGGCGAAGGAGTGAAATAAACACCACGGAGAATTATTTTTTTTAGAAAGTGGTCACTTCGGGACGAGTTACCATGGCGACCAGAGACGCAGGATTCACCTCGGCAATACGTGAAGCGAAGTGATACGATACCAAAGGATTGTGTACTGGCAAAGACAGCGTACACAGTCGGGACCACATTAAGAACGGAACCAGGTGCTGGGGAAAGAACCCAGGAACGCAGTTGGCGCACCTGGCACTGCTCTTCATACTCTGAGCCATCACCCCAACCGTGAGACTTCTTTTCACTGGTGTGCCACAAACAAAGTGTTATAAACGAACTCCTGTCATAGCAGTGACCCTCTTGCACGTCAAGTTTTGCCTTCGTCAGTACGCATATTGTTACAAAGTACGCCTTCTGGCCGTACTTGTAATTAAGGGCTTAGGGGGATTATGGTTGAGGTACATGATGGGGAAGTGGGAGGGGCTGTAGCCAGAGGTAGAGCTAAAGGGTAGATTGACGGAAGACTATCTGGAACAAAGCCGGGTTGTTATTGTAACAACTGACACTATACAAGTACAAGCAAGCTACACTGAAAAGGCGGAGGGAGCAGAGCTGTTTTAACTCTTAATTAGTTAAGTGTTTAAATAAAACCATACTGAGATACTGGATGATTGGGGCTTGTCCCACCTTGTGTTGAGTTCTGAGGCTGTTGTGCAGATGCGGGGTTACGGAGAACGGCACAGCGAGCTCCTGGGGTCCTCCATTCTGGTCGGCGTCACTACGGAGATAGACGCCGCCTGCCACTCTGTAACGCCAGATATTCGCGTCGCATGTTGCAATCCGCCTGCTTCCTGGTTGGTAGTGGGGGTTACTGCTTACTAGCGTTTGGCGAGGCACGCCCCGTTTGCAGCAACCTCCTTCCTGGTTTGTACTTAAGTGTTGGGCGGGCTCAGGCGACGATGTAATTGAAGGCGCGTCCATGCCAACATAACAATATGCAACGACGGACAACTTATGGAGATTCTTGTGCTTTGAAAATGGGAGGTTGTTGTGATATAGACTTTCAAAGCGAAGTTTTAATAGGATATTTTTTTAATGGGTCGTATAATATCGGCAATACAGGCAAAGTTTTGATTTTCTCATTAGCCAACTTGAGCGATGTACGTCGATTACGAGAACTTTGGTAAAATGACAAACGCTTGACAGCAGTGCAGCCGTATAAAATAATGAATGAACGTTACATTCACAAGAATATGGGTCAGGTTTATACAACGTACCCCGGATAATATGTATGGCTTAAGTCGATTCTCGAACTGAGTACTATTGCTAAGCAAACGAAAAAAAACTACGCACCTCATCTTTACTCAGAAACAGAGCGAGTGTACACCTGTGAACCATAAACGCGTAGTATGTTATGAAGAATCGTATTTCCAACTGATTCGGACAAACGTAAGTCAGCGTGCAAAGAAAACCCAGTGACTCCATGAATACTGCATATCAACACAAGGTTGCACTGGCTGATGGTGGCTCCGTGATAACATTGGGTTCATTAAAATGGCGTGCTTTATGATACCCCCGTACTTCCAAATACATTAAAAGACAATACAAGACAATTTGCTTTTTTTTTTCGCGAGACAAATCGACGGTGCTGCCCTCATGCGCGCTGAAATGTAAATCTTAAAAATAAACTAATTTTAGTTTAAAGTGTTGGTATGATTGAATATCTGATTGTACATAGTATTATCAAATATTTTGTATAGTCACACCGCACCGTAAGGATCGTCACTGTAACTTAATTATCTCACCACTTTAATGCTGTCCTATATCATATTTTACATAATTTGGTACTTCTAAAACGCTCGCGACCCGTGAATGTTATGAGCTCATATTTTCAGACTTGGTACACCCATTCATACTCATTATGGCAAGTTTGGCCTCTTCCAGCAAACACACACGTCCACAGCCGTAAACTGGGGATCCACTCAACCGAGTTTGTGGTCATGCCGTAGCATCTTTATCCGCCTAATTTGAACGTTATAGAGTACATCTTCGATGTTCTCCAACGCTACATTGGAAGTAGATATCCTCCACATCGGAACTGTAGTGAAATATGGGCCGTTCTTGGCGAAGCTTGGTATGCCCTACCGTGTTCATGCATTTATATGATTTACAGGTGGGCGTTCCCAGTATTAGTCGCGCATTTCAATGTATCTAGCAATCAAGTTTTGTCTACACTGAAGCTGGACCAAACACACAAACTCTCAATGTAAGATTCCCCTCCTCCACACGACAGAGCGAAAGTAGTACACTAGTACGCTACATAACTAGGGCCGACAACGGTACGATTGCCTCACTGGAAATACTGAAAATCACAGCGCTGATAATATAATTAGTACACAATAAAGTTTTATAAAACGAGGAACCATAAAAATATATTTCTGGTCGAAAAAGTTGTACGTACACTTGGTGACCTAAAAAGTGAACTTATTTGTGTTGTCGGAGATTCGCTGTTGGATTTAGTGTAATTTAATAAGTTAAACTTTCGTTCCTCCGCACAGCCTTGATTAATGTAACTTACTCGAATAAAATAATAAAAAGTTTGTTGAAGATGCTCACGGGCCCATCATTCATCGAAAGGAAAACATTCGTCCAGAGATCAGATCTGACCAGTGACGATCGACATTCTCCTCGGCAAAAGCGAGACGCGGTCTCTTAGTTAGGCTAAACTATCAAGCATAATTATAATTGGACAGTAAGGCAGACAGAGAATAGAAAGAGAGCAGCAGTCTGTAAAATACGATGTACGGGGCCGTCTTGGACTAGAAGCATCTCGTAATATGCTCTGTTCAGAAATCAGTGGGCACGATTTTTTCTCAGGACTACAAATCAAGCACTGCTCCAGCTAGCATGAAGTAAGAAAAAAATTAGGAGTTTATGCAAAATGACAATAATAAAATTTATTCATTTGGAATGAAGTCTTAGTGTTATTTGACACAAATGCAGTGTGCAGATATGTTACAGGAGAAGGCTAAAGGAGAGCCTCCGCACTTCACTAAAGGAGAGCGCGGAGTCACGACTTTATTGCCTTAACTCTCCCGATCGCAGAGTATGGTGTAACATCTTTAACATAGATTTTTTTAAGTTGGTAAGGGCAATATGTGCTCGTAACTAGTGATAAAAGGAACTTATTTATGGGGATGAAGTACAGGAATATTCAACTACGTAGCTTCTGAAAACAGCGGAAGAGAAAACTTTCTTATAGAGTTCGAATGTACGTTGGCATATGTTGGAATATTATTTTTCGACATATTTGTCTACATCATTCAAAGATTTTCATATACCAGAAAGCAAAATAATTAATTTCAGTAATTGCGAATGTTACCGAACGCTTTTAATTCAGCGTCATGGCATGACTCTACTTTCGCTCCATCGTTACCAATTTTACAGGGTGGATTGGCACATTCAGTGTGCCCGTTAAAATATATGTTGGCAGGGGCAGTGACAGTTTGAAAAGAGCTCAGTATACAGTGAACAACCTATAAGTGCATTGATTGCCGGTGTCCGGCCGGCGCGTTAGACAAAACTTTCCGGGCGGTACAACACTTGAAGGCCATAACCGCAAAGCTACGAATCTCATACGTGACGCAGAGAGGAGGAAACACGGAACGTGCCGCGGCGGCGAGTTGCTCAATGAGCAGCCGAATCTGCCGTGAATCATTGTCGTTGGAGCAGCGAGCCTCGAGGACGTGTGCTCCGGCGCTGTCGGCGGCTTCCCACCGCGGACTGTGGCTCCGAATTTCCCTCATCTTCCTCCCTCCTCCGCAAACCCCGCTGCACCACGCCGTGCGCATGCCATTCAGGTGAGGCGCGCCGCGACAAGGTCGTCGGCCAAGGCCGCGGAGGCCGCCTTGCGGTCCAGCGCAGCCTCCCACGCCCGGGGAGCGATCGAGAGACACCAGCGCCCGCAGAATCGAGCCGGCGGAAATTCTACCGCGGTCGTTACCCCATCCACCTGCCAACGTGACCTCTCACATTGTTCCACTTTGCACTCATACACCGCCTTCTATTTGAGCTGCTCCGAACATCAAGGCAACAATAACTGTGAATGGATTAGATTCTGTTCCCGATAAAGTGAGCACTTTAGAAATGAAGCTTAGAAAAAAGTACTGCCCCTGCATGCATATATTTTAATGGGCGCACGGAGTGACATTCGCCCAGTAAAGTTGGTAATGATAGATAAAAAGTAGTTCCGTATCTTAACGTCGGATAAAAAGTGCTAGGTAACCATTTCGCTTTATGTTTTTTTGATGCATCAAATTGCATAAATTAGCTGATTTGTAGCATATTTACTTTGCTAATAATTCTACAGATTCAGTTTGCCGACGCATGAATAAAGTAACGAGGCCCATGGCAATGTTAATTTTACATAAGGCGAGAAAATTCACAGCGTGCTTACAAGTAGATCTTAAGCAGGGCTTTCAAAAGTGCTCATTTTACCGTGAACAGCCTACACATTAAAGCACGCAGCTCTATACAGACCACGGAAACTTCAAGACGAAACTTCACAGTCTGCGGTTAGTGTAATCTTCTTTATGTGATGTAGGTGGAGTGGACGATACTGTAGGCTACAACACACGATCACGGAATATCTCAAGAACGAAGACGTAAGGCAATGATTGGAAGAAATCACTGAAGCTAAGGCATTCACTTAATACCAGAAAATGATATGGTGGATCAAGCTCTTCACAAGATCTGGAATAAGTTTGCAACTACAATTTGTAGAAGATTGAAGGAATACGATAAGTGACAAGACGAGCAAATTTCTGATGACCCACGAGCGTGTATTCGGGTAGAAGTTTCTAAATTAGCAGTGGGAATAGCTCTGATTGGCGAGGAAGACAGGTTTTACCGAGTAAACCGGTTGAATACCGAGTAAAGGCACCAAGAAAATGTGAATGGCCAGAAGAAAGAAGAGGAGAAAGTGCCGTGCCCTGTCTTACTCATTAGAGTACAGTTGCAGTACGGAAGGATGGAGGACGTGCCAGCCTTCAGCCCGTGAAACCCGGCCATTCACGGTTACTTCCGACTTTTCTGAAGCCCTGCTAAAGTTCTTCTTCCAGAATAATCCTCTGCCTCATGCAAGCAAAGTTTAACCTACGTAGTCTAGAAAATTCCACCAAAGGGACAACGCACCGCATTCGTGCGTACTCTATTCAATAACATTTTGCAAGAACTATTTATTACTAGGCATTGCCAGCATACATATTTTTACACTGTTTTTATTCGCGGTAATTATAAATAAATTGTTATAATTTATAGAAAAAAAATACAAATAAAATTACAATTAAACCAAACATAAGGGATTTTTATAATTTAATGCTAAAACAAGTATAAAAAGCTTGTGATAACTGACATAACTAGAAAATAATCAAACACTAGGCGGATCAGACCTTCGTCCCATCACTTCTGACAGATACATCTTAATTTTAGCATATTATTAGCTAGTTCTACAATATCACCTTCTTAAAAAAAAATTGCGATTATTTATCACCTTAGAAACTGGTCTTATATAACCTGAAACTACCTTACACTGGAGATAACACAAATCTGGGGGAGGGAGATTACGGATCCGAATCTCAGCTAAGGTATGGATAATTTTTAAAATGTTTGATCCGAAAAGTGTGAAGAAACCGCGAATAGAATCATCCATACTTTAACTGAGATTCGGATCCATAACCCCCTACCACAAAATGGTGTTCTATCCAGTATAAGGCAAGTCGAGGTTATATAAGAACAGCTTGTAAGATGATAAATAATCGCAAATTATTTAAGAAGTTGATATTGTAGAACTAGCTAATAACATGCTAAAATAAACTTGTCTCTGTCAGAAGTGAAGGGATGGCGGTCTGGTCCGCCTAGTAAGAGGACACGTTCACGAAGCGCGTTCGTAGAGGTATGGATAGGTCTCAGGCCCATCTAGGTGGCACGCACAGGTCAACCCTGTGCGTTGCTGTTGGCAGGTGAGATGGTATACACGCCCACCCACCGCGATTATAAAGGGCGTATCCTTCTCTATCAGACTGCATTCAGCAGCAGGTGGTGATAGACAGTACTCTATGTGGGGTGCAGTTATGCCTGGCCGGTACGACACAGCAGAAACAGTTCTCTCGAGATGAAAGGTGACAAAGATGTGACACTGGAATACCTGGGAAATGATGTGCGCTAGCCGACTGTGCGTACTGTTGTGTTACAGATCGGGAAGGTAAATCCTCGTAGGAAACCCTGTGGGATCAGGCGTGGGAGGAGAGAATCCCAGCACGCAGAACTCGGCTCAGATTACGTGGCAGTCCTAGTTTACTGAAAGGTCGCGAGACCCGAATTAGTAGACGGAAACATTGACGTATTTTAGTACTTAGTTTATACTGTAGTACGTAACAAAACTTAACGGAGGCTTTTCACAGTAAACTGATCACTTTTGGAAGCCTTCTTTTCTCCTCACTTCGTATCCTTATGCTGTGTGTAAAATTTAAATTGCGATGGGCCATGGGCCATTCACGATAAAGAAAACAATTTTCAAGGCGCTCCTAGCAGGAATAATAACCACAACGTTATATTTTACTGTGGCCTCAGACGTTAATTTCGAGAGCTATAAAATAGGTACACTGTGTCTATTAGTTACATGGTAATTAATACATTAACATTAACAATTGGCAAAATAATACAAATATGCTGGACGGAACTTTTAAGCACAGCTTTAATTCATGTGTCAGTCAAGTAAAACCGCAATAATTTCTAAGGAACTTAGAACGATAATATCACCCCAGCAAAATACTGGCGTTTATATTTCATTTTAGTAAACTGCTGTCACCATCTTACTTTGGTGAGTCAATTTCACTACTTCAAAGCGTAAAATCCCTTCGTAATTACTCTAGACCGTAATTCTTATAAGTTTTATGGGTGTGTTGTGTCTGAGCCTGTAATTTCATGTAAGCAGCATACGCGTATTACCCAGTGAGGTTGGTTGGCCAAGATTATCGATAAAATATTTCAGTTAGTACATTTGTGTACCCAGAATTTCTCATGTTTAAATATCTCTTTGGGATATCCGTCAACGTTTTCAGCATTGATAGTGATTAAACATAAGGCGAAGAGAATTGTAAGCAAAAGATGTGAGGATGAACAGTGTAACCAAATAAAATATAATTTACAGAATCAGTTTAATAATGGGTGGATGTAATGCAAAATGTCGTTTTTCAATGTAGTTAAACATAGTCAACAAATTTTCCAAGCCGGGAAAGGTTGAAAGCAGCTTAGAAAACACCGCGGAAAACGACCTTCTTAGTTAAAATATAATCACCTTTGCTGCAGCTGAGCTTGTGAAATTAGGTGAGGAGCTTGTGTGGAACTATTTATCTCCTTCCTGAATTTCCAGGGGAGACAAACAGCAAAAACACTTATCTTATATATGTATCGCCATTACGTGTTGCAAATGTCTCCTGCGTACGTTTTTCTTTGCATTACGCCTTGTATGGTTAACATATCAATGAATATGGCATCTATGTCTTTACTTACCTTACAGTAATTGTCTTAGCCTATATCAACTTGCAAATTAAGTTCCTGTCTCATGCGAGCGTCGAGCTCACCAAACACAAGGCCTAGAAATATTTTTTAAGGAAAATTTGGAACAGTAACCACAATCTTGAAAATACTTTCAGTAATCCACCAGAATCATGCTCAGTTTGAAATTTCTTTTAAAAAATACGATATTTTTATCCAAGGTAACTCGGACGTGCGAATAAGAAATTATTGTACAGCATGACACTGGCTATGTATACGGAAGAGCTGTAGCGAACTATGCAACCACCAGTATGCTTGTGATGACTGGCGGGTGACCTAAAACAGGCACATACCATGTGTAAACTGTACTTTTAGGGCCTGTGAGCGAGTGAAGAGATTTGGGCGGCTCTTGACATCGAGGTCTTGAGAGCCGATGAGTGTGACCTGAGGTGAGTATGGAGCAACGCCGGAATGAAAGGGCGGAGTAAACGGAAGATCCCCGAGAAAACTCGCCGAGCCAGCGGCAACGTTCGGCACGTTTCCTATATGCGAAAATTCGGGAGTGACCCGGCCGGGGATTGAGACCGGATCGCCTAGGTGGGAGGGGAGCAGGCTAACCGCTCAGCCACTGTGGCCCCACCGTGAATGGACTTTGTATAGTTGATTCACGATAACTTCGGCCTTTTATGAAGCCCTGCTAAAGTTTTACTTCCAGGATATTCCTCCGCCTCGTGCAAACTAAACTTAACTAAGTCTGGAAAATTACACCAAAGGGACAGCGCACCACATTCGTGCGCACTCAGTTGTAATAATATTTTGTATGAGAACTATTTCTTAACAGGCGCTACCAACATACCTATTTTCTCCCAGTTTTTTATTCAAATTATTTATAAATGAAGCGTTATAATTTATAGATAAAATATGAATTACATTAAAATTTAACAGAAAAAGAAGTAACTTTTATGAACACAAGTATAAAACGTTTTTGATACAGGGTGTATTTAGGAAATAACTAAACACTTCATGCATGGGGAGATTTTTCAAAGGTTTGATTCAAAAAGGCCGAAGAAACCGTGAATGGCATATACCTCGTATTCACTCTACGGTCCGGTTCGGCTGAGCAGTCGCCCCTGCCCCCGTGCCAAGGTCGACTTCATACCATAGACTAAAAATGACGTAGACCGATCTCTCTGGCTGCGCAGAACCAACCTCCGTGTCCCAACATTGAACTGCTTTTCTACCAATACAGCTAACAAAAATGACGTGGATTGGGTTTGAGGTTAGAACACTGTTTAGTAAACAAGTGCTTTGAGATGTATGTATACTTCCTCTAACCAATATGTAATTCATTTTAATTAAATTAGATTTGGTGAAAGTATTCTACTCATACAAAAGTGCTTGTCATTTAAAAATTAAGATATAAACAAACGCGTCCATCACTATTGACCATGTAACTTTGACAGCTGTGTTCCTTTGAGGTAGGTGAATGTTGGGTACATGCGCAGAAGAAGAGTAAGCGGTCTACCTCATCTTTAGTCTATGCTTCATACCAGACGTCACCGCGACCGTTCGCGACTGGTGCCTGCTCCGCGAGCCGTCGTCACTGATTCACGGCGGCCGGCGGCGAATCGCTCTCCCGTCCGCGACGACGGTAAAGGGGAGCGCGGAGGTCTTCGGACGGCTGGTCTGGTGGGCGGTGACGTCACACGAGGGGGGAGGGGGTACAGGAATGCAGGTGGGAATTTTTCCTGGACAGGTAGACACTGACTCGCGCGCACACAAGCACACGAGCTCCGCACTCACGCCGGGAGATGGGTGAGGACAATACACCATCCTCGTCGCACTGCTGGCAAAATATTTGTGTGTTTTATGTGTAACGTACTATATCGTGTGTAACAAATAGTTATAAAGCTGACCTAAATATTGTTATAGGCCTAAATTGTGTACATTCGTAGGAAATATGACAGAATTCTTTGAACAGCTGTAAACAGCAACCAACGCATTTGACAGTTATAAAAGTAGAAGTCACCTGGCAGTGTTTATGTTTACGTGTAGCGGAAGGATATGTAATCAGTAACGAAAAGTAGAAATTTGACAGAGCTTCGGAAAAAGCCGAATTTATCGTGAATCGACTATAAAGTCCATTTACGGTTAATGAAACTGTTTTGAAATAAATCTTTGAGAAATGTCACTGCTCTTAAGGCCGTGATACAGTCGACATAACCATAACCACACCAATAACAGTACTTTATGAATAGCTTGTTTTTAATGGTGTTTGCTACAACTACGGATTACAATACCCACAACCATTGTCAACGCATAGCTGCATAGCAAGTTTGCGAACTTTCAACTTTATTGTGTAAGAAGCTATGCGTAGCCGATCAGAATCCACTTGTATTACAACACACGTAGAATTATCTTTCAAAACTATACATATCCGGTCCCGAAAATAGCAGTACATTTAAATCCTGCTGTTTCCTTTTCGTGTTCATTTGTTTACTGTTTGTTTACAGTAGCAACGTGAAAAGAGGGAAGACAAATATTCTACCAAACTTGGATAGAAGGGCTGTTGTGGAAATGAGCTACAGTGAAGAATTCGATACAGTGTTGATTTCTCATGCTGACGAAATGTTATATATATATGAGCAAACATTTGTATAACAATCAACAAAAAGTTCCCATTGAAAAGTCAAGAAACGAAAACATCTTGTTTTATTGCCGACTTCCCGCGACGCAGTCGTTTGGTACGCCACCGATCTGGGGCACGGGAGGTTCTGGGTTCGAATCCCGGGTAAGGCATGGGTGTTAATTTAAGTTAGGTTACAAGTTAGTCTGTAAGCCGCCCCCTGCTAAGCTTTCAAGCTTAAGATCGGGGGACGTTATATAGCCCTTTACACTTACAATGCTGTTTTATTATGTCAATTTTAGCATAGGATTTTTTATCATGGCAATGGTTGTGGTGACGGATATGTCTATGGTAATTGTTACGTCGATTGTAACACGGTCTTTACCTGCACATGTTTTAACGGGCAGATTCACTGGTATGCGCCCAGCAAAGCTGGCTCTGGCGGAGAGAAAGTAGTTCCATGTCTTGGCGTCGAATTAAAAGTGTCAGGTGAACATTTTGGATAGTGAGACGATTTCTTTTGCTTGCTGTGTATTTGATACATACGAATAATAAAATTTGTAAAAATAATTACTTTTAAAATAAATTTTAGTTTCACTTGATTGTTGCATGAATGAAGTGATCAGGCAAAAGGCAAAATTATATTTATATGTGGTGGAAGAATACACAAAGTGCATACAAGCGAATCTTAAGCATAGCTTTCGAAAGGGCTCAATTTAACGTGAACAGCATATAGTTGAATTTAGAATCCACGTTGGCCTACCAGCAAGCGACCAGACAGTGAGCGCGCATTTGGAAAAGGTGATGGGAAATGGAAAAAGGGGGCGGGGGAAGATAAACTGGGGAGGAGGAATGACCTCATCATATACCGCTGGAGGTACCGCAGCGAGCGCGTGCATCACAGTAATCTTGTGAGAGCTCAGTTTTCTTTCTACGTATTTTAATTTGAATTAGCTGTTATTATTTTCTGAGACTTGTGCTGTGCCCGAATGCAGTATCACGTGCCCATTGTCCACCTGGGGTGTTGCAGCGGTGTATCTTTGGACTCGTATTCGACAGGGCCTGTGTTCGATTCCCGGCCCGGCCATCCTGACTTCGGTTTTCAATGATTTTCCGAAAACACTCCAGGTGAATGCTGGGATGTTTCCTTTCACCTTCCTGCATCTGTGAGTAACTTGCTTCGCCTCTACTGGCGTTAAGCCCAACCTACGTGATCTTCGTGTGACGAACCTTTGTTCCCTCCCTGACACTGTTCATTTGTGAATTCCGTTGAATTATACTCTCTGCGCGTGTCATTTGTCTTTGTGATGGTAGAGAGTGTTTTCTGCGGTCGTGTAAAGTTGTGAAACCCCGACGAATGAAATATTTCAAAATAGTAGAGGATCGTAAAACAATAATTGAGGATCCGAGAATGGTAAGTGTCGTGCCATATTGGCTGAAGTGGACTCACCATAGCGCATTCGTACCCTTGCTGTGACTCTGGACAGTGGCAAACTGACGTCACGACTTTAATACACTCGTCTAGGGCACGAAGCCCAGGCAAGATACCTTGGCTGTTGAATTTAGACACAGTTCTGTTTACGCTTCAAATCCCTTGATTTTTTAATAATTGTACCAATCTTCATAATTAAATAAGCGCCTTAAATGTGCGAGGAAAGGTTGTAAGAAACGAGTATTGAGACAATTGTGCCTTCTGTGCTATAACGTTTGCCTTAAAAAAAAAAAAAAAAAAAAAAAAATATATATATATATATATATATATATATATATATATATATATATATATATATATATATATCAACGCTCCGGTTATGCGTCGCACGATTATTCACAACCAACTAAAAAAGGTAAAAAAAACCTGATTGCAGCGGGCCCCTAGCCACGTGGGTGGTCGCAGACCGTCGCTGGTTTAGCCTACTCGCCATACAGGTGAGCCTTAGCGCTCAAGGTTACCTCTGTTCCTGAATTTAATACATTACAGACATCACCAACATATAAGATGCGGACCTTGAAAACAAAAACTCGCAAAAACATACATAAATGTCAACAAGCATAATACATTACAGACTACGACCATCATATAAGATGCAGACTACCTCGACCATGATCACATGCTTTTGCATTACCTTGAAAACAAAATCTCGAGAAAAATTTATGCGAAAATGCAGAAACTAGTCGAGACGAACCAACTTTCACAGGAGCTGCTGTCAAACGAATCCTCTCAGCTGACCTCTCTACTGTTTATAATATGTATATGCAATCCTTATGACGTCACATTGATTTTGAACCAATCGTACTGTACCATTAATACTTTGTTCGGACACCGACCAGCCAGTCATCGAGTTGCCAAGTGACTCCAGCCAACTGACTCCTACAGATCGACCCCTCACAAGGCTGAACCATTGACCCATTGACCCATGACCCATTGAACCAATGCCCTATAAGTCCCCCGAGTGCAGTGCTGATTGTGATTGCGGTGCCATGTGCGGTGCTAAGTTCGGTGCTAAGTGCGATTGCGTTTGCGGTGCTAAGTGTGGTGAGTGTGTGTGTGTGTGTGTGTGTGTGTGTCATAATTTAAAAATAATTTCCCTCTATTTAGTTTAAAATTATGTAGTTCTACCTCCAAAAGCTGAGAGGCGAACAATTTATTTAATAATCTTGCTTTAAAAAAGTATATATTCAGATCCCTCGGTATATTTAATCGTTTCCTGGGTAAACTGTGTTTACACTGTACAGTTGAAGTGCCTAGAACTACAACAGGTTCCCCCCACGCTTCGCCATTGGTCAATGCGCAACATGAACTTTGTACAGAACAATGCAGTACCACGACAGATCACCACCATGCTTTCCAATTGGTCGTCGCGCGAAAATGACTCTTCGTACAGATCGCCATCTCATGCCGACGAGCATTTTGACCATATGTGAAAACTCGATTGCAGAATCGATACTGATGGCGACCAGGTAGCAATGATGCAGGTCTCGGCTCCATGTTAGTAGAGGTCAGAACACAGGCCTTCGTACTCGCAATTAATCTTAACGGTATGGGAGCACTCTGAGAACCCCCAAATACTCGTTCACCCCGGAAGAAAACATGCAGGTACTATGATATATAAGATAGGAATATAAAAAGTTAATTTAAATTTCTATATTTATGTTTGTACTTATACAATACGGGAATATAAAAATAATTTCATTTTATTTTATACATAATTATGCATATTAATTTCAATTTATCGTATACATAATTATGTATGAATATATGTTTATATATGTAAATGTAAAATTAATTCCAATTCATTTTATACATATTTATTTATATTATATAAATATGTAATATACAATGAATTTAAATTTATTTTATATATAACTATTTATAGATATAGGTATATAAATATGGGAATAAAAATTCTTTCAATTTATCTTATACATAATTATGTATAGGTATAAGTTTAAAATTATGGGAATATAAAATTCTTTCAATTTATTTTATACATAAGTATGTATAAGTATGTAAATATAAAACTATTTTCAATTTATCTTATACATAATTACATATAGGTATAACTAAATAACTATGTGTATGTATAGGTATATAAGTATTTAATTATAAAATTATTTTCAATTTATCTTATATAAAGTTAGTAACTGTGTATATATATAGGTATGAAAGTATGTTATATATAGATATATAAGTATGTTAATATAAAATTATTTTCAATTTACCTTATACATAATAATATATAAAAATGGGAATATAAAATTAATTTAAATTTCTATATTTAGATAAATTCATATGCCTACAAGCATATTTAAATATCATATCTTTATGTAACTACCTGCGTGTTTTCTTCCAGGCCGAACAAGTTTTGGGTTTTTGGGTATTTGGGTTTCCTCAGAGTGCTCCCATACCGCGAAGATGAAATACGAATACGAAGGCCTGTGTTTTGATCTCAACTAACATGGAGCCGCGACCTGCATCATCGCTACCTGGTTGCCGCCAGTGTCAATTCTGCGATCGAGTTTTCTCCTATGGTCAAAATGCTCGCTGGCATGAGAGAGTGGTCTGTACGAAGAGTCCTTTTCGCGTGACGACCAATTGGAAAGCATGGTGGGGCGTTCTGTCGTAGCACTGCATTGTTCTGTACAAAGTTCATGTTGGGCATCGACCAATGGCGAAGCGTGGTGGGAGCATGCTGTAGTTCTAGGCACTTTTGTTGTAAAGTGTAAATACAGTTTAACCAGGAAGCGATGAAATATACCGAGGGACCTGGATGTATACTTTTTTTAAGCGATGTAATAAAGTAAATTTTTCAGCTTTTGGAAGTAGGACTATATTATTATATTTTAAAATAGAGGGAATTTATTTTGACTTGCGACCAACACACACCGCATTTAGCAGACGTGCCACCTTAGTGGCCCATACTTCCTTATTTACTTATTTCTTGTTGTTTTTGTGTGAATCTGTGACTCGTATTCTGCTTTCAGGAATCGGTAAAACCACGAAATTCAGTTCCGGTTGTTATCCCATTTTCTGTCAAGGTATTGGTTAAGTATAAAGTACTTGTTAAGTATTAGTTACTGTGGTAACTTAATTCTTTAACGACTTTGTTCATAAAATTGTATCCTGTTTCCCTGTTATGTTGTCATGTGCGTGCTTTAGTTTTTCTCAGAAAAGCAATAATTTTGAAACTTATTTTGAAATATATACAAATCGACTTTTATAACATTTATGTCATGAACTATATCATTGGATCAATAACCGAATGGTGTATTAACTATTCTTTATATTTTAAAGATATTAATATTTTGTTTGCTAATGTAATGTTTATTTGAGGTTAAAAGTCTTGTTTTTCTTGGTAAAATACATTTTCAAGCTATGCCACCCGATATGTCAAACATTAGCAGGTATCAGTAAGAATGAGTATTTTTCTTTTGTTATTTGGTATTTCATAGTAGGTGGCATATTTAACACTTATTACCTAATTCTGTTGTCTTTATAATTTGGTTTAATTTAAATGCAATTTTTGTAAACTAAATTTAAGAAGCCGGAAATGTAAATCGATCAATGTTGATACTGATCTTCTTTATCGATACTACTCTGTGACGATTTCCTTGTACGTCAGTTCCTTCTTCTTCCTCAACATGCTACCTTTGTGACATCTTAAGTTTATTGTGCAATCGTAATCCAGCAATCATGAAGTAATTATTCCACTTTGACCGCAGCAGGTATGCTTATAGTGTAACAAATTTTCCGTGTCGCATTTTGCACATTGTAGTTGTCGCGGCATTTGATTATTTGTGTTTCCATTATTGATTCAGCGTTCCACCCGACTGCTCGACTGCTCCATGATATAGTTTTCTGACGTCGGGAATATCCCGATTGGAGATGTGTTCCTGATCTGCATCTCGTGCATCACCAGGCCAATTTATTCTCAATTCTTCTCACATGAGCATGTTCTACTAACCTTCAGATATGAACTTTGGATAGACTTTCGAAAATCGTGTTTGTCTGACACTTCGTTCATCTCAGAATCGATTAAGTTTCATTTTTAATATTAAATAAAAAAGGATTCTAGAAGATACACAGTACCAAAATAATAACAAATTTTTTTATGAAAACAAAATGTAATGCTGTGTCTTAGTGTGGTCGGTCAAAATGGCCACTACGGATAATTGAATTAATAACTTAAGAAATATATCTCGGGATCCCGAAGTAGTAAAGCAATAAATAAATAAATAAATGAAAAGAATAAAATGTCAAAGTAACTGAAATTGCACATTTATATAAAAAAAACTTAAAGAACAAATACTCAAATCATAACTCATCCAAGAGATTATTTTTTTGTTGTTATTGAATTTGTTAAATTCTTATTATACATCATGTTTGCTACAGACTATTAAATCTCTTTGAAAAGAATACTAAATTAGAAATGACACTCGAATCTATGTTGTGTTTTTTCGTATAAAAGATAGATCTCATATTCATAACATTTTAATTGAATGTCTGATGTTGAATACCATGTGTTCTAGTGTTCTAGTGGAATATTTGTAAGAAACTGAATTTTGCGTTAGGCCTCTAGCTTTACTAACTAACATTTTACTATGCACATTCGCACCACAACCTAGTCCTTGGACGCTATTGCGAGGAGAATTCTCTTGGTAGGCTAATCCCTGCCATCTTTCTTGGCCCATAAATACCGCCACACACCACAATCACAATCAGCACCGCACTTAGCACCGCACATAACACCGCAGTTAGCACCGCAGTCGCAAACAATACCGCACTTAGCACCACAATCGCAATCAGCACCGTAACCAGGGGTCCCTATAGGTCAATGGGTGAGTGGATCAATGGCTCAATGAGTCAGTGTTGTGAGGGGTCGGTCTGTAGGAGTCAGTCGGCTGGAGTCACTTGGCAAATCGGTGATTGGCTGGTCGGTGTCCGAACAAAGTATTAATGGTGTAGTACGATTGGTTCAAAGTTAGTATGACGTCATAGGACTTGCAAACACGATTATTATAAGAAGTTGGGATGCCAGCTGACAGGCTTAGTTTGCCAGCAGCTGCTGTGAAAGTTGAATCGTCTCGGCTAGCTTATGCATTTTCGCATAGATTTCTCCTCGAGTTTTTGTTTTCAAGGTCATTGAAGGTCATGGCGTCAAGGTCAATGTAGTCTGCTACTAATGGGGCGGTAGTAGTCTGTTATGTAATATGCTTGCTGAATTATATTAATTTTTTCTGGAGTTTTTTAAGGTCATTCAAGGTCATGGGGTTAAGGACCAGGTAGTCTGCATCTTAATGATCGTTGTTGTCTGTCATTTATTATGATTGTTGACGTTTATGACATTTTTTTCGAATTTTTGTTTTCCAGGTTGCTGAATGTCATGGGGTCAAGGTCGAGGTAGTCTGCATCTTATATGGCGGTAGTAGTCTGTAATTTTGTATGCTTGTTATGCTTGTTGACTTTAATACACTCGAGTATTTGTTTTCAAGGCCATAAAAGGCCATGGGGTGAAGGTCGAGGTAGTCTGCATCTTATATGACGGTGGTACTCTGTATTATATTATTCTTGTTGATTTTTATGTTTTTTAAAGAGTTATGTTTTTAAAATAATTCAATGTCATGAGGCCAAGGTCAAGGTAGTTTGCATATTATATGACGGCAGTAGTTTGTAACGTATTATACTTGCTGACTTTTATTTAATTTTTCTTGTGTTTTTGCTTTCAAGGTCATTCGAGGTGATAGGACCAAGGTCGAGGTAGTCTGCATCCAATGTGGCGGTAGTAGTCTGTAACGTAATATGCTTGTTGAGTTTTACGTATTTTTCAAGAGACTTTGTTTTTAAGATAATTCAAGGTCACGGGAACATGGTCATAGTCATTGGCTTCCAATATGGCGGATGGTTGACGTCTATCAAGATAGCGGCTGCCTACCAAGATGATGGTCGCCTACCAAAATGGCAGTCGCCTACGAAGATGGCCGTTAGTTGCACCTATCAAGATGGCATATGGATATGAGTGAAGGGTGGCCTCGTAAATTTAAATATTAAAGTTTTTTTTAAATAATTTGTTAATAATACTTCGTGAGACTTTCTTGAATTTTTTCGGAATATTTTGGAGATTTTTAATTTTTAGGATTTTTGGGTCTCTGATCTCGGTAACCTGGGTCGCTGATCCGTCTCGCTTGCTCCAGGAAGAACTGAAAATTTCTGGGGGTCCTTTTTTAATAATTAAAAAAAAATCAATAAAATTTTTTAGAATTTTGTTTAGAAGTTTTTTGGAGTTTTCTGGGATTAGTTGAGGTTTCTTTGAGAGTTTTTAAAGGTTTTTCTTGCCGTTTTTAGAGTCAAAGGTCAAAGTCAAAGGTCACTGATCAGGGGTAAAATGACAATGACATCCAAGATGGCGGTCGGGTGGCGTTACAATATGGCGGCTCCCCATAATCCGAATATGACTTCCACTATATTTTCCGCATCAATCGGTATTTCCCTACTACTAATGTATGCTGTTAAATCTTTTGTGCCTTATTGCTTTTTTAAATTAAAATTGAACAGTGCCCCCCTTCTATGCCACAACTAAAAAATCTAGGCCTGCACTTGAATGATGAGAAAATTCCAACCATTATCCACCCCCCCCCCCCCCCCCCCGGTCCTCGAACCGAAAGTATAGCTCAGCTCCAACCTATTATTACATAAGGTTAGTTTCTACAGCATCATAAAATTAACGTTTTAAAATATTCTTTACCGAAGTTAGTCCATTTTGGTCAGTTTCTGTCTCGTGAAATGTATGTTTTACAGATGACTAAAACAAGATCGTGAGCACAAAGCTGTTTAGAAATGCTATTCGTGAACCGACGCAACTATAAAAATATTTACAAGTTTTCGAAATCGAATGTGTTTTGCTTTTATGTTAATATCTAGGTAGTTGGGACTCATAAATCCGGATAATATATAGTTATTGAATTGCATAAATATAATTTTAAACCAAAGTATTTGGTGAAAAAATGCTCAAAGATGACTAAGACAACAGTTTTTAAGGTACAAAAGCAGACAAAAAAAATAAAAAGATGAGTAACTATTTTGAATAATGTAGACAATAATTAGAAGTAACAAAGAAAATACAAATTAAAACTTTGAACAATATCCATCTAGCCTGGTGTTCAGAGCGTACCACAGTTTAACATCTACAAAATATTGAACTACAGCAATATCTTTGACAAAAATGTGAGATAGCAATGCAAGGATGAAATAAGTAACGTTCAATCAACCAGGTGTAAAACCAAAAGCTACTGAAGAAAACAATACAAAATTGACAAAAGAGCAAAATATGAAACGTGGAACTGGGACTATTTTGAGAAAACCAAAATCAATTTCGTTAAATATCATTCGTCCTCTCTCTTGAGGTGAATTTGGGAGTGGAGCAAGTAGACTAAATGCAACACATGAGTGCAGCGGTGTGCACCCAAGGAAGACGGTTTCTTTCCGACAGATGCAACCGAAGTAGAGGTATTATACATATTTGCCTTCTACCGTTATTTTATATGCCAATTTGCAGTGATTATTTCAGTTTTATCAGAAGTTCATTCATTTTAGCGTGATTTTTTGCCAAAGTAATCGTGTTAAGACAGACGAGACCAAAGGTCTACCAATAATCCTAACAAAGGAAAGAACGGCGAAATACTATAAAATCTTCTGGCAACGTGGCATTTAAATAAGAGTGATGAACCCAGCATACTTTTATCAAGGTATTTTAATTCGTAAAATGCCTGCGAAGAGCTTTATTGGCTCAAGTGCCTGTTTTTTTTTTTATATGTTAAAGAGACATCGTAAGGCTCTGTTCGATTGCTCCATCATTTGCGGCGTGTTTTGACAAATTCTACCTCGAACAAGAGTCAGTCTCTAACCAGGAATTTTATAACTGCACATTCAGTATAGTGTATATTGTGACACGTACGCGTGATACCACATTTACAGAGCGCATCGTTATCCATTCATCAAGGCCTCACGCTTATGGCTCATATCTATCGTGGCTACCGCGAGTTTGTGTGGCAGACGGAAAAAAAAAAAAAACGGAGAACTGAGAGTTCTGGGTGACGCATGGCGATTTTCTTAAACGATGATGAAATGCAGTATTATTGTGACAACGAGCATGAAACTGTGTGGATTGCATTTCTCGTTCGGAAAGCATCCAGACGACCCATATATAATACATTCACGGTTACTTCACACTTTTCTGAGGCCCTGCGGAAGTTATACTTACGGGATATTCCTCCGCCTCTGGCAAGCTAAACTGAACCAAATCTGGAAAATTACACCAGAGGACAACGCACCGCTTTCCTGCGCACTCAGTTCTAATATTATTTTACATGATGACTATTTATTACTAGGCACTACCAATACAGATTGTTCTCACTGTTTTTATCGTATTTAATTATAAACGAAATATTGTAATGTGCAAATAAAATATAGGTACAACTTCAATTTAACAAAAAATAAGATACGTTTGTGTTTACAGACGTATAAAATGCTTGATACATGGCATACTTACGAAATAACTAAATACGAATTAAATGGGGTGATTTTTCAAAAGTTTGTGTTAAAACGTCCGAAGAAATCGTGAATGGGCTATAGAAGTCGCGGGAACACCTATAAACACCTTGAGACCATTCAGGGTCGCTAGGGCGAATACACGTATTAGAACTGTGTTCCAAAGGTGAATTCGAGAACCATCAGACATATGATGGAGCAGATGATAGTTCAGAACAAGGATAGTGTGTCGTAAACAGTGCCTGGTGCCAGATAGTGGCTCTGTGTGTGCGTGCGTGCGCGTGCACTAGGCTGAGGTAATTGTGCTACTTATAGTGTGATATATTGGCCGATTGTTTTATTGTAGTTATAGTGTACGTTTCATGTGAATGAATCAAATTACTATAAGATTTGCTCCCTTTTGCGTACAGATTTAAGTTTCTCGTTAAATGATGAGTTTTTATGTGCTTGTTTTTAGTGCAATAACAACTGTGATAGTTGATTTGGTGGAGATTCCTTCTAGAGACTGCGTGGCTTGCTAGAGTCACATTACGTAAGTTACGGGTATTAGAATTTTCCCAAGTCTGACGCGCTAACAGCTGACAGAAAGGGGAGGCGCAATGCGAACCATTTGCCCATACTCTGCCACCCAGAGGAACGTCAGACATAAGTTGATTTAATGCTTTACGTGGATAGTTGTCCTGGCATCATTGTGTGTTTTGGTACTCTTGCACCTCATTCCATTAATATGGCAACGATTCTCAATTTCATCAGTGTTACTGAGCTGACATAATACGTTGGTGATAGTAATCTTGGATGTCGCTGACTTCTACCACAATAAATATCCCAAAATTTTCTAAAAACTTCCTAAATCGAACAAAAAGTATTTGCTTATGTTATGCTCATCCTGTTCGACGGACGCTGATTTAAATTCATTGACAGAAAAGCAATTAGTTAAAAAAACGTAAAGAAAAATTGTGAAAATAAAACACAAAAACATGCATTTTATTTTTTAAAACGTTAACAAAATGGACGCAGAGTTCCATTTCGAATCATAATAACATAAAATAGTTAGATTACTACTCATATTGTCGCTTATAGCACCAGACTTGCCAGCAAACCAACTCTCCAAAACTTTTATTACATATATTATTTGAAGCCTCCCCTCTCCTCCCTCAACAGCTACTGACACCTCACCAAAGATGCTAAGTTATTTGCCATGACTATGCACGGATATGATGTGTGAAACAGCATACTATATCTTGCGCACATATGAGCGCGTGTTAGTCTTATTGAGAATCCTATGCAGAGCACCTAAATCTTCGTTTCGTAGGCCACTGAGCTATAGAGCCACAGGCTCTAGAAATACATTTAGAAGTGTACTTACACAATGTTTATACAACATATAACCATTACAACTATAAAAACTATACTTGTTCAAAGCTTAAAAGTCATTAAAAATTTTACCCATGAATATTGGACCACTCGAGAATGTCTCGTACCCTACGCCCATACAAATATATGATGCCTCAGTCGTGTGAAATACACGGCTTCCACACAGGCAAACAGTCGCAATAACCACAGTAGTTATTGCTCTCTTAACATCAGTATTCTTCTTACATATTACTTGCTTCATTCATGCCCCTTTCTTCATGCCTAACGGATGTGTAGTGGAAAGTTTCCACTAAAACTTTTTCTATCTGAATCTTTCAGAAATAGAAAATTTTAGCCCCATTGGAAACTTAAAAAAAAAGTGGTAATTTGGGACTTTAATCTGTGTATCACTATTTTGAGCCCATTTCATGAAATAACTGCTGAGTATAGGCTGTTCACGGTAAAGTGAACACATTTGAAAGCGCTCTCACTTGGAATAACAGTCAATAAATTAATTTTATTTTACCCTTTGACGTTAACTTCAAGTTGAGGTGGAACATACACATTATGTTTATTACTTACATAGAAATATTTATTATTAAATGTGGTTAATTGGGAAAAAATGGCCGAAAGGAAACAGGAACTAGGGTCTCAAAAGTGCTCACTTTACCATGAACAGACTATAAATGATATTTGATTACCATATTATTTTACTACACTTGCGTACTACATTTTTTTTTCTGTTAGAGACAACAGTAGTGTATGCATGGGGATTTTAGCGCAGGATTCAGGATTCAGGATCCATCCACCATATGGGTAGGGGTGGAAGCCAGAGCGGCCATATTGGTCGGTGTAGTCCTCCATCTTTGCTGGCGTCACAGCCAGAGATCGATACAATGTTCGATGATATTCTACTCACAACCTTAGAAATTAGTTTAGTTAAAATTATTTTAATTAAAAAATAATTTTAAAAATAATTTTGATTAAAAAATAATTTTTATTAAAAAATTATATTAATACATAATGTATACAAATGAAAAAGTGTCGGGCAGCCACCATGGACGGCTAATAATTATATCGGTTTAGAGTGTCGCTGGAAATCATAATTTCATTTTTCTACTGTTTTAATTAATTTTATGGAAAACTAATTTGCTAAACATTTCCTAAATTTACCGACCAGCCTCTTTGGTACCCAGTGCATCGGAGAAGTATTGATCCCCTCTCTCCCTCACAAAAACCTGTAGCCAAAAGAATTTGTAAAAATAAGCACACACGACCACTCATCCTCTCACCACACTCCAACACCCTCCTCTAAACAATTGTGGAAGCCTTAGGTTAACCGCATTACATTTTATGTCTGTTACAACAGCAGTACGTTACGAGAATTTAAAACCACATAAAATATTTATCAACATTTTTTAAATTTTCTTTGTATATTCCACGCAACACATCTTTGTATAGCGGAAAGTTGAGCTGCAGTTTCCATTCGACTCATTCTGTGTGAGCCATTCTTCATTTATCAAAACTTTCTCGTCTATGCTGGAATAAATTTCAGTTATTTCTGTTCAGGTCTTTCGAAAATATAAAGCCGACATTTTCTCATCCTTGATGTCTTCTTCGAACCATTACGATCGTTCACTGATAGTCTACTGAAAAAATATATGGGGAAATGTTAATTTTTTTTACTATCGTCATCACAGGTGTCACTTCCAGGGTCTTTATCCTGGAAATGCGTGTATGTGTAAGCATGGCTAATTACGTAGCTTCAAAGACTACGTCTGTTCCCAGTCATTCATCACGAGCGGGTCGGCTGATCCCGGCCATAGACTAAAGATGAGGTAGACCGATCTCGCTGGCTGCGCACAATCAATCTCGGTGTCCCAACATTGAATTGCTTTTATGCCTACACGTCTAGCAAAAATGACGTGGATTGGGTTTGAGGTTAGAACACTGTTTAGTAAACAAGTGCTTTTGAGATGTTTTTTTATACTTCCTCTAGTAAATTTGTAATTTTTTTTTATTACATTCAAACTGGTAAAAGTATTTTATTAATATAATATTGCTTGTCATTTAAAAATTAAGATGTAAGCAAACACGTTCATCACTGTTGAACATGTGACTTTGACAGTTGTATAGGATTGGGGTAGGTCAATGTTAGGTACATGCGCAGAAGACGAATAAGCGGTCTTCGTCATTTAGTCCATGATCCCGACACGTAGCACAGTAGCTGGTCACAGTCAGGACTGGATGGGGTCGGCAGGCAATATGATACTTCCAGAAGTGACATAGACCTCTCGCTGCTGACGGGGTCCATCCTGGTCACGGAAGGCGTGCCGCAATGTCTTCCGACAGACACATCATCGCCCCAAGCAAGGAAACCCTCCTACGACAAGCGTTAACATCCATCTCGCTTACGGCGTTCCTTGGAATTTATTCGCGGAGGATGATGACGTCGATTTACTCATTATCCGCGATTTATTTCGATCTAGGAGTCACCTGGTTAAGAACCCAAAACTCGGAACTCTGTATCAGCACAAGATGGCCCCCGAATGACAACATTGGACTGAAATCCTACAGCTGTGATCACGTCACGTACTTCTTGAAGTAATAGTTTCCTTAAAGAATAGTCTGCCTACATTAAAATAATGATTTAATTTCCACGCAGTTTTGTTAAAGACAACTGGAAAACCGAAGACAAAAAAAAATTACTTTTTAAATATTTTATTTATATGAATTTTTAAACACAATAATAAAACACGAAGATGCTAGTGTGATATATTACGTTGGGTGCGGTTGTGAAATATAGGAATTCACTACTATCACTTTAGTTTTGAGTCTTCCTTTTATTTCAAACTTAAAGTCAGTCGCATTTCAAATTATCCTTGTTAAATCAACTATACAGAAGTCATTTTAAAATTTGTAAGTTTTGAAAATTATTTTTATGCTCCGGCAGATGCGTTACTCAGGACTTCTGGTATATCGAAAGGAGAAGGAAGGTTGAGAAGTTGAAAACGAAAATACTGACACAGTTATCCACATTAACATTTTCGCGCGGTAAGAGATTCGTGAAGAGAGAAAACTTTCATGGTTTGATTGCCGGCCACAAAATAATAGTAAATAGGCTATTCACGGTAAAATGAGCACTTTTGAAAGCCCTGCGTAGCATCTACTTGTGTGCGCCTTGTGTATTCTTCCACGTTATGTAAGATTAACATTGCCGTGGGCCTCATCGCTTTATTCAAACTTCGGTCAAATGAAACTGAAATAATTTGAAAAGTACATATCTTAAAAATCGGCTTCTTTCTGCATTTCGATGCATTAAAAAATAATAAAAAAGTGAAAGATATAATTTAAGTTATCAGAAATGGTTACCTAACCATTTTTATTCGACGTTAAGATACGGAACTACTTCCCATCCACCGTTACCAACTTTACTGGGCACATGTCACTCAGGGCACCCAATGAAATATATGTAGGTTGGGGTAGTGACATTTTTCAAAGGTTGATTTCAAAAGTGGTCACTTTATCGCGAACAGCCCTTAGTCTAAATTAATTATAAACTCTTGCACGCGTGAACGTGACAAACGTGCTGTTCTCATTTTATTTCATACACGTTAGCCATCAGCTGTTGGCGTTAAGCACTCTCTTCGGCTGCTCGAAACGGGATCGCGATACTCGCTAGAAACCACATCTCACAAAGGTTATAACAGTACCGTGTATTTTGTGGTAACCTCTAGCGACTTACAAACAAAAAAGAACCTGAGATTATATCCGTCTATCGGCAAAGGAGAATTCCAACCGAGTATGAGCGATAGGAATTAATCTTTAAGTTCACGTAATACAATGAGAATGGAACGCCTCAAACGATAGATGCAGCCTAGCTCCAGAACAGCTAGTGCAGGACTTCTTGTAGCTCTTCGGCGGCGAGGAGGTTGTAAAACTTGTTGAAAGCGACTTTCTAGCACAGCTGCCACTTTTTTCTCATGTGAGACAAAGTCAAACACGCAAAAGTAGTATGCATAATATTCCGCTGCAAATCAAAAGAATTTCTTTTTTTTTTTTTTTTATGTGGACGTGCAATTGCACAAAATGTACACGTGCAGAATTCGAAAACTAAAGTGCACTTAAAAGTGTGAGCATGATCCTAAATTACTTCAAATTAGGTATAGCCTTTTCACGGCAAACTGCGAATTTTTAAAAGCCCTATTTAATATCTAATTACCTGTATGCGCATTGTATATTTTTCCGCCTTATGTAAAATTAACACTGTCGTGGGCCTAATCACTTTATGAATACGTCGGTCTAGTATAGATGTGAAATTATCAGCAAAGTAAATGTTTCACAAATCTGCTAATTTTTACACTTAGATGCTTTAAAAAACAGGAAGCGAAAGAAATGACCTAACAATTTTAATTCGACGTTAAGACATCGAATTAATTTTCGTCCATTGTTACCAACTTTACGGAGTGCATGTCACTCAGTACGTCAGTTAAAAAGTATGCCAGTAGAAGCTATGACTTTTTCGCAAGGTTGATTTAATGCTCACTTTATCGTGAACAGCCTTTACTACGGAATATTTTATGTAATCTACAGCAAAAATAGCATAGCAGCTTTGGTGGTACGTATTAATTGTGTTTACGGACAATCGCGTATAAAGTTCAGTCTTACTCAACTAGGTATACAGAAAGAGAAAACCTCAAATATGACTGTAATATAATTCAATAAAGGTGTCTAATACTGTGGGCGCAAACTTGTGTAAGGAAGGTGAGAAAGGAAGGTGTGGAAAGGAGCGTTCTGTATTACAACTAAACAAAGAAATAAACACGATTGCAGAAAATTTATTTTGGTGTTCATATCCCGTCATGGTAGGGAACGTCTACGCTATGAGCATCATCTAAGTATTTTTAAGTATATATTAATTCCAAGGAAAATGATGTGGCTATTTATATGTTAGTATTTCAAACGATACGCATAATTGAGAAAGTTTATTTAACATATATATTTCAGCAATAGTTTGTATTCTCCTGAAAATACTAGAATTTTAATGCATACAGAATATTTTGGTGCTAATAGCGAAGTTCAGTATCTGCTGCCCTCAAAAACTTTTACTACAATTTTGCACATTTTTCTCTGCAGAATTCTTAGTATAATCAAAGAAAAACTATGCAGCTTCTTACACTCCCTTTTTTTCAGGTACATTATTCGCATGGGAGGGATGGGGGTGTCACCTTCACACTGAACTAAACCTAAACTTACGTTTGAACAATAAGTTTGGGAAGAATTCCCTGCATACTTTCCCTCATAAATTTTATACCTGCAGTCCTTACATTAGCAATGTAACGGGAATATCACCCAAATAACTCCAGAGTAACTCGGCTACACTTAACTGAAGGGTTAAATGTTGTTGGTAGCTACACTGTATAAAATAATGGGAAAATTACCTCACAAGTGTAGGGTAATATTCGCAAACTTGTGTGGGAAACATGGTAGTCGAAAATCCCATAAATGGATGGGAAAATTACCTTACGAAGCGTGCATCTCTTCAGCATCGTCTCAACAGCTAAGTGGCGAGACGGGCAGAAGAAACAATAATGTAACACACTAATGTTCACTGATATTGTCATGCTGTCTTCGTGGTGTAATGGACAAAGCATCGGCCTGCCATGATGGAGTACCGTGGCTCGCGCCCAATCACCAGCAAGTTGCGAGGAATTAGAGGTTGAATTTTCGGTTACAATTCGTCAGAGGATGCAGGTAATGACAAAATTAACAGTACTAATAGTCCGGGGTATTTTTAAATAAAATTTTATTAAACAATATAGTTAATATTCCCGTACTGGTATGGGATTTTCCCCTTACTTGTATGGGATTTCCCCCCACTATTGTCAGGTACTTATTTCGAACTATTAGGCAATGTCAGTTTACCTTTTATGTAAAGTTACTCCACATTTAAGACGAAATTTTACCTTACATGTAGAGGTAATAAGCTTCCCTTACCAGTAAGGGAATTTTACCTCAAATTTTTTTCCAATGTAATTAGTAGAGCAGTTTTTGCTTATTAATTAATGTCATATGACATATTGCATTCTAGATTTGTATTCAGCAGAGACTACAAAAATCTTATTTTACTATAAACGGCATTCGTTCTGTAATTCTCTCACGTTCAGTTGTTTTAAAATTTATGCCGAGATTAGAAAAAATTCTGTATACTGTATTTTTTGTTTTGATTTTGTAGAAGGAATTCTTTGGAAACTAGCGGCCAAAGAAAGTTTTGATACACTGAAAATAAATTAAAGTAAACCTCACAAAACCATAATATGAAATGTGTAAAACTAATGTCGAATTTAATAAAACAAGTAGTGCAGACTTAAGGTCAAATATAAGTACTAGGCTACATAAAAAAAAATGTGATTTTTTTTTTATAGTTTGTTGTCAGCACTAGTGTCACAAGAAAATCTTTGGCAACTAGTTTCCAAAGAATTGTTTGTAAGAAGTACAAAAAGGTTTTTTTTTTGTATATAGGAATGCTCATTAAATATTTTCAAAATACACATATCTGTAAAAAATATTGATCACCATGAAGGTGTCATCGCAAGGGCACTAAGTACTGGCACAGGACATGGTTGTATGAAAACAGAAAACTTCAAGATATTTTGCCACAGCAAGCATGTATTACAGAGGACCAACACTTGCCTGATGCATGGCGATACGGCCTAGCATGGAGGCATACAGGCGTCAGATGTTCTCCTGAGGAAGATCTGTCCGCAGCTGGCCTCACTGACCCTCTAAATCCGTCGTATACCGTTGGTAGAAGTTGCCGTCATGTCTGGTCTCAAACATTCTCGATGGGCGAGAGTTCTGGAGACCTTGCTGGCCAAGGAAACATGTTCACATCACGAAGGCAGGCTACAGATACCCGTGCTATGCGAGGCTAGCATTATCCTGCTAAAAAAAATTGGGGTTGTCAAGAGTAGTAGGGAATGGCCGATTCTGGGACAACTGGTCTGTCATTCCAGTAGGCCATCTTGTTTCCGGCCGTCATATTGTTTCCGTCTGCCATTTTATTTCTAGAGTTTTCCACTTCATTCATTGTCATTCAACTTTGCTACTTCATTCTCTATCATTCCATCTTGCTATTTCATGCTGTCATTTTATTTTGCTACTTCACACTCTATCATTTCTTCCCACCTATGTCATCACCTCTGGACGCCGTCTTGTTTCATCTGCTGTATGCAGTCATCTTGTTTCGTCTACTAGTTCTTTCGTCACCAGCTAGAGTGCGCCTGTCCCATCCTCTATCTTGGATGTCACTCGCTAGTGCACATTTATCGTCCGTCATCTTGGATGTCGTTTGCAGATGTCGCCACCCTCTATGGGCATGGATAATTAATATAACATTATATTGGTTTTAGCATTGGCTGCTAGGAGCACTGTTATTATTTTAATTTTATTGCTCAAAAAATTCCTTGGAGGAGTGTGGCATTGAACCTCCTGACCTTCGGTCTTCGTGCAGATGACAGACCATTCGGTTATCAAAGCAATCTGGAGAGTAGGGTTTTTAATATGCTATACACAATTCAACACCAGCAATGCCTCTTCCGTAATCACTCCGGAAAAATATATTTTTTCTATTAAAATTTTATTACAAGTATTAATATTGACTACCATCTTGGTTACTTCCATGAAAATTTTACGTGAATTTATTATGATTTATTAAATATTATTTTCATTATAAGTATTATTATTGACGTATTATGATGTATTTAATATATTCAAAAACGATTTTTAAGGTATGTATGAGGAAGAGGAAATGTGTATAAGTCTGTATAAGATAATTAGCATCAAATAGCTTGCAATTCAATCATTTACAGAATGTAGGTAATTATTTTGCATGTGCATACCTCCACATAGACCATCAAAGGTATGCAAATGCAAAATGAAAACACGATCACGAAACAGTATTTAATAACATTAACCAAGAAATTCAAAAGCACTATATGATATTTGAAATTTCTACTTTTGGTAAAAAAAAGTGACAACAACGACGATGAAATAATGTCTCACAAACACAGATGTTAATTAAATTTAAAGAGAGAAGTATATTGTTATTATATAAACTAATCATGAAAAAAACATATAGAGAAACACATGTGCAGAATCACTCGACAGGCTCTGGCAGGATGCCATTAAACAGATCCCATGCCAAATAATGCTGATCCGTCACCTCATCCAGTAGGAGAGCATACTTTCTTTAGCACAGAAGATGGCTGGTGAGTGTAGCCGCTGCAGCCTCCTCCCGGAAGATGCGATCCTCAGCGTCTAGGTCTCGCAGAGTCACCTTCTCTTCGTCTTCACTCACCCTATCCAGGTCGTCGAGATGTCCTACTGATATTCATATCGAGCCTGCGGTTGTATTCTGTAACTCGTTACCCTCGAAACGAATTATTTCGGTAGAACTCTAATGACGAAATCCGTAGGATGTAACGACAGTTGCGTATCGGCGATGCGATTCTGTAACATCAGTGGAAAAGGGTGTACCAAAAATTTTCGTTACATTTTCTGATACCAATCGTTACAGCTAAACTGCATTTAACACTGTTAACCGGCCAATTACCATTCACAAGAACCGAATAAGAGAGATATCTACAAATAAAGACATAAAGTAATTGTTACATTAACAAGCATATAATTTTAGATTTATTTATGATTAGAAATAAAATAAAATACATGTGTAGAACATCTAAAATACTCTATAATGTTCTGCTGTATGGCTTAGAATTTTCTGACACCATGGCAAGTCCAAACATTATTCACCGGAATACACAAATGTATAAGGTAAGTAAGAAAGGAAGGAAGGCGGTTTGATTGCACTGTATATACAAAGTATTAATAAATTGTTTTAATATATAATACATTTTAGATTCCAATATAACCAAATTGACCTTCATGGGTTGTAAATTGCTGTGTTTGGTTGAGTTTGGTTGAGGCATGTTTGGTTGAGGCATGGTGCAAAATCATCGTACTCTGAGGTTTTTTGTGTTTCGTGTTCAAGTTCCAGCAGCTCACAATTTTTTTAAGTTATATAAAATAGTATTTTTTGTATTTAAAACATGAATCTTTTAGAAATAATGTATTTTACTAATTTCTTTAAAATGTATTAAAATAACTCAGTAAAGTTCGGCACGAAATGGCAGCTAGTGTTGGGACAATGCAGATTTTTCTTTGCAGCAATTACAGTTATCATTCAAATAAGACCTATGTGTTAAACACTACTAGCATACCTGTAATTTCTGTCTGTATAATAAACATAGCTGAATAGAATTTACAAACATAGGTAAAATTATATTTGTTTAACCTTGTTGATATATGTGCATAAGTTTAGTAAAACAATTGTGGTTTTAGTCGGATTATTATTATTGTTGTTTTAAAATATATAAATCAGAAAGGTATGTCACAATATCGGCAAAATAAAAAAAACTTTATAAAAATACCTTGGAAGTAGGTGGGATTGAACCAGCAAACCTAAAAATGTACTAGACTATTCACACATCAAGCCATGGCACTTACCACTCTGCCACCCCAACACCAATGAAATAAGCTGTGCTTAGTACTAGTAATTATATTTATGGTAACGTAAGTGTAAATGCATCTCCACATCAAAATATTTGGTGTTTGGGAAATAAATTAGCATTCTGTGCGCATAAAACTGCTTTACAAGGCACGAGAACTTGCTTAAGTTACAAATTTAATCACTTTTGTGCTTTGAAACTTAATTAGAGTGTTTTCAGCTTACTAGGTTGAAGCTGTTCATGTATACCCACCATTTTGCAAAGTTATACAAAGCACACACAACAGCTATCGTCGATAGCGACTGTTTTAAATGAAGCTTATATCACTGGTTTTCACTAATTTGGCTCACTTTACTTTAGTTTTTGTTTAGTGTGTAGGAGAATTGTCCAACATACCAATGCTTATTTACAGAATCGGTAGGCTACCGAGGGGTCTCAAACCCCTCATTTTGATAATGAGATTTCTCGGTTCTCCACAGCGTAGTTAATGAGGATTTTTGTTAACGTATCGACATTTGTAGTTACAAAGAAGTTACAGACTCGCTCTTCAATACATCAACAATTTTTCTTGTTAACAGACTTTACCAATCGTTACATGGCAGTTAACGAGTTACAGAATACAGCTGCTGGTGTGAGTACACGTACATCAGGCAGTAGTAGTGCATCTGTAATTGTTGGTGTGGGAGAGGAGGTGGTAGATACTGGAGATGATGGCATCCATGCAATGTCGTCCATTGGAGATGGCAGTGGGAGAGGTGTAGGCTTCCATCGTCGTCGAACCGGCAACCTGCTGCGATCATGTCACTTGTCAGCTGGAACGAGTGATGAAGCAGGAGGTATACATCTCCTCGATGTTTTCTTGTCGTAGCAGACCTTGCTGGAGACTGGCAGTCATCCCAGCTATTCCTCGAAGGTGCTGTTGTCCTCCTTCAGCAAGGTGTGGAATTTGTGCACCTCCTCCGACATCTCGAGCAAGAATTATATTTTGTTTCTTGGTAGGATGAAGAGGGTTTGCGCTCAGACCACAATTAGAGCAGGTCACAACATGTGCATGCAGCACATGAATAATATGGCCAGGTGGTCAGTTGATGATGTAGGCAGTGTTCAGGTCTTGGCAAGCCTTGTGGATAACACATTGGGAAGGAGAAGCATCAGGCATGGTCAGTCCATGATGTAGGAGGTGTGCAGGTCTCTGCCAGCTGTGGGGATGACAAATTAGGTGAGAGGCATTAGGTGCTAGGGAGGTGGGCCAGCCCCAAGCAGGTTGTGGCATGCACTCGGCTTTCTTGCAGAAAATGATAACAGGAAGTAAATTTCAAGTCAAAAAATTATATTGATTCAGTACTTCATACAGACATTGCAAAAAATATATACAGAGATATCCGATCGTTTACACATAAACACAGAAGTGCGCATTATTATTTAACAGTAATGGATGATTTTGCAATCCAGCTGTCATTATTATAATCGAAGCCAAGCCACTGCACCAACAAGTTATTTCCTTTGTGCATCAAGACTTTCTCGACCAAATATATGCATGGATACTCGGTAACTTGAATTTATTCACTGTAGAAACCTCCTCTTATAATTCTACATTCCATGTCCTCGAGATAGCAGGTGCTTGGTTCATAATGGCGAATCTTGGTAACCTTTTATATTTGTGTGCTTCAGTTCTGAGTGTATAATTTTGCAAATGATCCCTTCACTCATGATATCATGATGTAGTCTCCAACCATCACGTTAGGCTTGTGAGTAAACAATTTATTCTCGTTCTTGAATATGGTTAAGGAGTTGTCCTTGATATCCAGGTCTCATTTGTATAGTTCGATGTATTTTATGGTTGTAGTTCGATACCAGGCGAGGTAAGATGTCTGACCACTTGTAACTTTCTTGTAAAATTTCTTCCTCATTTCATTCTTTAAAGTGCGATTAAAGTATTCTACCAGTTCACCTTCATAACAGTATGTGTCGAGTAGTGGTTTACATTATGTTTCACCATCAAGGCATGAAATGCAGGATTGTATAATTCTCTTCCAAAGTCCATATGAAAATTCTTTGGAGGTCCTTTTCTTGCAAAATAGAGTTCATTACAATTGACTCATCGATCTCATTTTTAGTCATAATGGGCATTGCCTAAGCATACTTGCTGAAATAAATGACTGTCAACAGATATTTGAATACTTTATTCGCACATGTATAAGGTATCATTCCAACCATATCTACTTGAAGTCTCGCAAACCAAACACTAGCACTTTGCCACAAGGAGAAATTCATCTTGCAGACTTGTGTAACTCATGGGCAACACCTGCAAGACTCATTCTATATATGTCTTCACACACTTTGTTGATAATACTGGATATTTCATTATAATGGGAATTATTTCCTGCTTGCTGTAAAGCAATTAGTAAGCAAAATCTGTCGATAATTCCATTAACATCATTCAAGTAAATTTATTCTGGATGTCGACCAGCTCCTATTCTTTTACTTAGAACGAGACCAGAACCAACTGTATCTCCAACATCGGGAAACAAATGTGAAATAATGCCAAATTTTGGGTATGTTCCATTCTTATATTCATTGCTCTCCAGATTATTATCCTTTAAGTGTGCACTCACAAGTTTAAGCAGTCGTTTATACTGATGCACTGCCTTGTGAGAGTATCCAGTAGTGTTTGGTTTAAACAGCAGTACATATGGTCCTATAACCGGGTGGATCACAGCATTTCCAACTTGTACATCATCATTGGCCAGGAAATATATATATTTCCCAACATCAACTTTTTATTTTGTTGTATACACCATATGTCCTATCATTAAATATATATGTATAATATTTCAAATAATTAGAAAGGGAGAGGGTTCGATTACTCATCTGTGCTTTTCTTCATTTCCATACAGACAGTGGCGGGTGTCTTCATCTCTACTGGTACATATAAGTTCCTTTAGTGACTTGGGTCCGATGTCCGATTCTATCTTCACTGCTACAGTCGATGGAGGTGGTGGTGCAGGTTTCATATTTTTGTGTTGCTCAGTAATAGGTTTAAATGCTTCTTGATTAACCATGTCATGTTCTATTCTGGCATGATTGACCAGTAAGTACTTTGAGTAAATATTCTTAATCACTTTGTGTAAGTCACTGACGACATCAGACATCACAGTGAATATAAGATCGTTTTGTTCCATGTTTTTATAATCTTCTTGTGAGGTAGCAAGTGCGAAACATTTGTCAGCAGGTTTTCAATATTATCGATTATATTTTTATAGTGTCATTAGGTGAAGTATTATCTTATACAGGACATAATTACTGCTAGTATTCAAGAGATCTTCTATGCTTTCAAGTTTCCTCTCGATAAAAGTTTCCACATCCATAGTGATAACCCTGAGTTTAATAACCATATCATTTATGCTACCTTTAACATCTTTATTACTTCTTTCCAGCACACTTTATATTAAAGTAATCAAGTCCACATTCGTGGTCTCGACATGAGCCTTGTTAACAGCATCTTTGTCTTCCTTTGGATCGGCGACATTTTTAATTCACTTCCCCTTGGCACTGCAGTTGCTGTTATGGGTGGGCGAGAAACAGCTTCCAGTCTTTCATTTCAAGCCATTACGGCCAAATTTTTCAATGATTTAGCTCATCTCTCAATTATATATGGTTGCGAACTCATCAGATCCTTGCCTGAACCTCCCTTTAAGTGGGGTAAAATCCTTGACTAGAACAGGGAAATCATGCAGATCATTCCAACAATATGTGCACATCCCCTTTAATTTTTCAAATGTCATGTCTGCTAACATACTCGGAATAAACATGACATAAGTTTAAATCACCCATGCAAAACAAAACCAGAATGTGTGCATCGTCACATAGTAATTGTTTTGGTATGTGTGAGTATGTTTGATGGAGGTAAAACGAATCCATTTTTACATATCTGCTAACGCAGAAATATTCTTGAATGCATGACTGTTTCCCACATACCACATCATCGAAAATAAATACACAGTTAGTTAAAGCTTCACTCAGAGGCACAACAGCTTCAGTGTCACAGCATGGAAAATAACTTAGTCTATTCACAGCACATATAATTGTGGCGAGTCACTGATTATTTGGCTGTTGTAAATATTTCGAGTATAATTACACATTCTCGAATCGAAGACCATTGAGTTCCTCCAGCAAACTTAGCATCACATATGTTTTTCCACAGTTTGAAGGACCAGTTATGATACATCGCACTGATTGTATTCGGAAAAAAAGCTTCCATGCCTTGATTCGTGGGGGATGGCTTCTTCCTCTACAGGAATACATATGGGAAGAGTAACATTTTACTTTACAATATGTAATTTACCTCTACTGTCTTGCAGTGCGTGGAGTGTCCATTGTGGTGCATGCAGTTGTGATTGTGGTTTGTGCAGTGCTGATTGTGGTTTGTACAGTGCTGATTACAGTGTGTGTGGTACTGATTGCAGTGTGTGCAGTGCTGGTTGCAGTGCATTTGGTGCTAATTGTGGTGCATACAGTGTCAGTTGCAGTACATGCAGTGACAACTGCAGTGCATGTTGTGTCAATTGTGATGTGTGGTGATAATTGTGGTTGGTGTGGTGACAATTGCTGTGCACATGGTTGTGATTGCATTAGCACAGAATCAGAGCTACAAAATTTCGAATGTATATTTAAAATATCACTCAGAGTAAATTGCCTATGACACAGTTTACACTGAAATGCCATACTTGAAGTTTTAATTCTGCAGGTGTTTCTGCATACCTGAACACACTGCACAAAGCTGGCAATGCTTTACACAGAAGCAACAGCAGAGATACATCATTAGTACTTTACATCCATACTGTACGAATTTAGAATGATACTGATTCAAAAAAGTATATAAATTATTGCTTCTATATAATTAGCAGTCAGTATGTTGTGATGCCCATTAGAGGTAAGGTCAAGTGCGGTCGTGGCTTTGTCAATACACTTATAAATAATCTTCCATTCGAAGTACATATTCCTCATACAAGTTTTGTGGACCAGGTACAAAGCTTGCAAAATATTTGACACATGGTGATGTTGGTGTGAATGAACTTGATAATGTTTGCAAGGAACATTATGTTGCTTACGCATCAAGTAACAAGCTGGAAGACAGGTATGCGGCTGACGCTGTTCTTGCCAACAAAGCCAAGAAAATCACGAAATCATCCCAAAAAAAGTTTGGTCAACTAGTAGCTACCTCGAGTGTGTCCGAAATAATGAAGACAAAAATTAAATGCAGAATAGGTTTGCAACTCAACCATAAGAAAAACAGAAAGAAGGCGCAGAGGTAATGATGCTGGGCAAAGAAGCAAGGCGGCTTCCTACAGTTTCTCCTACCAGGACTTGCAGCACTGGGTGGTCTGAGTGGAGGAGTTAGGGGAATTTCATGTCCATTAAATACATCGATAAATCCAGGACAACAGCTAGCAGAAGGTCTACTACACAATAAGCAAATGGAAGCTATTGTCCAAGGCACAACAAATGGCAAAGGACTATACCTAAAACCGTGCTCTATAGGAGGTGAAAAAAGAACCAGATTAAGTTAAGGAAGGAAGCAATCTTAAAAAGAAATGATCTAACCGACCACTTACTAGCCTCAACATTAAAGAAAAATGCAAAAAAATTACAAATACCATATTTCCATGGAGTGTATATACGTGATGACCTATCACAAAAACCCAAGAGAAATGAATGTGAAATCATAAATTTAGGCAACAGTAGCAGACCTGGAACACACTGGGTTGCTTACAAGAAAAATGGAAACAGTGTCGACTGCTATGGTAGCTTTGGAAACCTACATCCTTAAATGGAAGTGTGCAAGTAATTTCACGACATGGAACTAAATTGCGATTATTTCAACGCACAGTTTCCAAGTCAGTGGAACTGCGATGACCTGTGTTTTTTCTTTTTGGCAAAATAGTTAATAAAATAGCAGTAGCATACATATATTGTGATCATTCATGTCTGTAACTTTTATCTTGACAGGCAAGACCTCGGAACTATGCTCTGCGCATTTCCCAACACTCATCTTGGAAGTATCATTTTCTGTGGTGCTTATCAATTCCAAACATATTTCTCAATGCCCAATATGTACATTTCCAACTGCAAATTTCGTTATATTAAAAATAATGCCATAGGTGCCATTACCTGCAGGTGCATATGAAATGGCTGACGTTGCATTTTACCTCAAGAAAGCATTGCAGCAAGACATGATATTTTTATTGCATGGAAACTAAACACTCTGAAAAGTGAGATGATTTGCAGTGCAGATATTGATTTTACCATGCATGGTATGCTAGCCTCCATGTTGGAATTCGAACACAAAGTATACAAGAGCTGTAAAGTTCATGAATAAACACTTCCAGTAAATGTGATGCCAGTTAATGTTATAAGAGTGAACTGCAATCTGCTAATAGGCTCACATCACAATGGGAAACCGAACCATATTTTACAAGAATTTGCAGCAATGGTGCCACCTGGCTTCAAACTAGTAAAGGTTCCAAAACTCTTACTTATGCACCGATTGTATCGAAGAGGGTGCAGGAAATTATCGTCCGTATAGTTGACCAAGAAGAGAATTTGATAAATTTCCAAGATGAAGAAATGATGCTACACCTACATTTGAAGAAAGATGTGCCTGAATTTTAAGAAGAAACATATAAAAGCAAGTTTCCATGCCAAGCCAAAGGTCAGTACAAGAGCTGTCAACATGTTAATATGCAAGCATATCAGGTTCTTGAAGAGTTTTGGGTTCAGAGTCAGCAGGAATGATGGCAGAATATTGAATATATACGAGCCTGTTAGCTATGAAGATACCATCACAAATAATGAATTCCATACTTATTCACTATACCTTCCTGGACATTACCTTCTATCATCCAAGGTTCGAATACTAATGCAAATCGAAGACATTTATATGCTACCATGCAACTCTTACTTAAGATTCTGAGGTATGCTTATGGCAGTTGGAGATTATGTACCACAACTACCAAGATAATTTTAAATAGAGTACTCCACATGTGAAATAAAATATCTTACGAACTCAATGGTGTCGAACCCGATCAGACAAGAGATGTAGGTATTACAGTCATGATGAAGAAGTACATATCTCTTACAAGAAACCACCTGCCCACAGCCAGAGTGGCTGGATGGGAAATCGAACCAGATAATAGAGTACCGGTGTATAAAGTCAGAAGATTCGAAATATGTACTCCACTCACTAAATTTCTGGGATTCACCAAGGACTACAAACATATAATAGTGAATTATAAACAAGAGCTGGTGATACTTTTAGCAAACATGCAAACTAATACTATTGTAGATACTGCAGAAAATCCAGAAGTTGTAATACTACCACTACATTCCATAGAGTGGCTTCTACCATGTGTACAAGTAAAAATGCAAGAGCGAAGCAGACTGCTGAAGTTTGTATAGAAAAGAAAGAATATCGATGTGGAATTTTGCTCATGGAGCTTAGAAACATATCTAGGTCTTAAGTAGTCTTAAAATGTAAACTGAAATGTTAAATGAAGTTTTGCTATGGAAAAACCAAGACACATAATTCTAGCATTTCAGATAAGAAGACAAAATATTATTGGTGCAGATCGTTCAAAGTTCGACTCAATAAAGATAAAGAATGCCAAAGTATTTTTGAAGTCTGGAAGTTTTCCTTATGTGGACCTAAACACCGACTTCATTAATGGATCATAGAAGTTAGCATATCACATGTTTGCAGAATTACAAATATAGTATTATGGACACGAAGCTTCGACGACTTTATAACCAAATGAGTTTGTGAACAGAGCACCATTCCTGGTATTCGACACCAGTAAACAAGATGATCGCATATACACAGGTGTTGTAGACTGCAGAATTTAAATTATGGCTATGGAGAACATACCTGCCAACACAAGCATATGCTCTGATAATCCACGATTGCTTGGCAACATACAATGCGAGAGATAAAGTGGTTGAAATACTTACATAACAGTTCAGTTGTCTACCAACCTCCGTCATGTTTGTGCTAACATGCAGGACATCACATCTCCAATGGGATTCATCATAAAGAAAATTTGTATTGCTTACTCTGATGGCAGCACAAAGTCATGCAAATTCCTACCTCCATTTTCACATCACATGCTATACTACAAAAGCAAGAATACGAATAAATGACTTACTAATTATTTCCGTGTGCTGAACTGGGAAGATGGAAAGCTCTGCAATTCTGAACTAGGCTGGACCTGTCCTCGCGAGAACGCTTTGCTGCTATGTGTGTGGAGTCTTGGTATGCGATGGTGTCAATACCGTGTGAGTATTAAGAAGTAGAGAGCACTGTGACAGAACATCGTTGTCTGTTATCTTTCATTCTCTCGCCAGTGCTCGAACATCTGCGATCGCCATGCTTGTACTTTTCGAAAAATTGAAACGTGGTGTGTATTTCCAGAAACTTGGCGAAGTGGAAATAGGCAAGAAGTACAGAGCAACAGATTTCCAGCAGGTTAATACAACTTGCAGGAGGAGTATCACTTGTGTGTTGGATGGCGAGTTCAGAATTTATCTACCAGTAAGGTACATGCAACTCATTAAGGAAGAGGACCTAAGGAGAATTAATGATTCTGCATGTTTACATTATATACAGTGGGATGAAACCAATATAAATTGCAAAACTTTTCATGATTTTGATTTTTCATTAGGTATGCTTTACAGGTCTATTTAAATAGAACATGGTGTATATAAACTGATAAAGACTAAAACTGTTAGTTGCTCTTAAACCATGGTAGAGATATCACCTCCTCCACCAAAATCTCTAACATTCATGCTTGCACTCTCAACACTTTAAAGTGAGCTGCGGAAGAATCAAGGGTTTGTGGTACGATGTATAACCATTCCATAAAGGAAGCAGTTTCAACATCTGGTGTAAGGACAGACATCCATCGTAGACTGGTGTAAGACACATCACCGAGTAAGATCCGATTCCTTACATTACTACCATCACTTAAGATTTTAATTTTCATTTACAGTAATCCATTTATTGCAGACTAACTTTTGCTCGCGATTTTGTCTGTGTGGAATTCGTGTTTACGTTACAATATTTCTTAAATGGCATGCATGTCTTTAAAATAGAATACATATTTCGAAATAGAAAGTGGAATGAAATGCAATTTAAGAAATAAGAGAATTGTTGTTGTTAAGTTTGGAGTTAAGTGTAATCGGCCGTGTCAACATATCATTTAGGCTTTTTGCAATACTTCTTGTAATCAATGTTCGTTGCCATTTTCGAGGATGGCACCAAAACAACCAGGCTGCTGGGTGAGCTTACATACGAGCACACCATGTAAACCTGACCATGGGAGAAACAGTTCTGCTCAAGTGAGCTCCTGCGATTTGAGTGTTTCTGCCCCTGCATCTTATTTATCGTTATCGCAAAGCAGACTTTGGAGGCACACTGCAGTCTCTTGAATTCAAACGGGAGGACTTTGGCAATCAATGGAATAAGCGGCACAAACACTGTTTCTCCCTGAGCTAAACCAGTTGAAATAGTGGCCTCGATTTTATTGCAATGTAGTGCCTTATTTGTAGCCTAGTGCCATTACAGAGTTTCGGTGACTTCAAATTTCTGAGTAGTATGGGAGACCCGGTGGACTTAAGTGTTAGAAAATTCCACTGAATAATGAACTGCTTCGTCTGTATTTACCATCGAATCTATTGAATTGTATACAATTTCTTCCTCTTCGAATGATTTCAACCAAATGTCATTGATGACTGCTGCGTGGTCGTTTTTTGGGGTGAGAATGGCTATTTCGCATAAACATTCCATATGCTTGTCCTGTATCTGGGCAACGTCTGGTTAACTTTTTGCTATCAGCTCCAGAACTGTAGTGACTACAGTCACTATAGTGTACAATTTGTCAGGGATAGCTTTCATGTATTCTGTTTCTTGATAATCACAGTTTCCTAGTTTTAGTTTGAGCAGGAGGTCTCAAAATTGACCAGCAGACACTTCACCTCTCGGATATACTCTCGTTTTTTAGTAAATTTTAGCACATTAACCGAGGGCCATAAAGAAGATATCTTAAGTGCCTTAAGATATAAGTGCCTTGATTTCATCGGCACGCGTTCCTCTCAGCACCACTGGTAAAGTTTGGCGAAAATCTCCTGTAAGCAACATTGTGACACCACCCATTAATATTTTGTTGCTTTTTATTTCTTGCAGAGTTTATTCAAAACTTTATTACTTGGAATCTTTCTACGGAATTTTCTATTGATTTATTTCTATAAACTGTTAACCACGTGTTCAATTATTTATTTTATAGTACTTTCACGAGGTTTAGAGTAATTAGGACCATTTAATATTTTTCTCCATACAAATTTTGAACACCCAATTCACCCGTTTAGGGCTGCCTACATTATAAAATGAATGTTCCCTCCAAATGTCATATTTATAGGACCAGTGGTTGAGGCTATGCGTTGATATGTCAGTCAGTTTTCCTTATATATATATATATATATATATATATATATATATATATATATATATATATATATACATACATATATGTATAAGGGAGTTATTTTAAAATGTCAAGTAACATGACTTAATTCGTAATTGTATTTTCCTAGTGATGTTTACCGTCATGTGCCGCCTGATAACTGAAAAATCTAAACAATAAAAACTGTATGTGCTTATATAAATTTATTGATTTCTTAGCAATTTTTCATTAATTATATATTTACATTTATAAATAACTTAAGTTCGCTCCAGAATTATGCGTTGCTGAATAACGATCGTCACGTAACGAAATTATTGTCATTCACCTGTCATAGGTTTTTGTTGAATACCACCCCCACCCCCTATCATCACCCACGTCACCTCCTCAGAGGTCCGACCTTGTATTTTTAATATCAGTTGTAATACGCCATACAGCATATATGTATTATTCAGAAGTGTCTAGGTTGGCATTTGTCTCAACAAAATAATAAAGAGCAGCAAATTTCTACTACGAACTTACATATCTGAAAATTTAGGCAATAAAAAATTACTGAAGATTGCTCTCGTCAATATTATTTACAAAGTTTTTGCTTGTTGAGTGTTGAAACACACAGCTATTCAGCCACAAGGCTCAGCTTTACGAACGAAAGAGAGATGGCGCAGAGAGGGAATGGCGTATTGTATACGAAGAAGAATAAACATGAGCGTTATACGGGATCTTACATTTCTCCGTGAAAATTTTACTGATACGGCGGGAAATTAAATCGGAAATAAACCGGAGACTTTCCGCTTTCCTTTTCCTCTATAGATGCATCCTTGTGTGCGAATATTCGCACACATTGTATATAAACATGTTACAGGTACAGTCGCATACCTTTTCTTCATAGGAAGTGCATAATTTTTTGGAAGTAAAACTTTCTGTTACATATTTTTACTGAGTAGCTACTTGCTATTCACTAATTATTGCAAAACGGTGAATTTTTTAGTGAATTTGATTGTATAGTTCATTAGTTTTCGCTTATTCTGTCTGGGGCCGCGTTGGCTGAGCGGCTAGCCTGGTCGCTTGGCACCAAGGTGAACCGGGTCCAATCCCCGACCGGGTCACTCCCGAATTTTCGCATGTGGGAATCGTGCCGGACGATGCCGTTGGTTAGCGGGTTTTCTCGGGGATATTCCGATTCCCCCACCCCTTCCATTCCAGTACTGCTCCATACTCACCTCAATCGTGCTCATCGGCTCTCAAGACCTCATTCTTAACAGCCGCCCAATCCTCTTTACTAATTCTTATTCTGTTAGATTTAAATAAATCATTTGTTTATGGTTTCTCCGCTGCATCAGTAATTTTTCTTTCCAGAAAAACTACATAAGCATAAAAAATTCCTAATTTAATCGTGTCACAGCCTCTAAACTGTGCAAGGCTTGCACGGTAGCCCAAGTGCGTCGCACGAGCTTGGAACACTCTCTCTTTCTCTTGTTATTCTGTAGAGTGTGAAGGATTTATCGACGAGGCAAATGAGGTAGGAGGCACAGTTTGTAAAAGGTTTCCAAAAGACTGCATGGAAAAAGGGGGGGGGGGGGGCTTTTAATAGTTTCCTGGGATCTCTAACCACACTCTTTGAAGTTTAGCAATACGTCCACTGGCACACAGTCACGCACATATTAATGAATCTAAGTAAGGCCTAGCTCATGTCTCTAGGGTGCCGAAACTTAGTTGTACCTCATCGTGGTCCAAGAAAAATAAAACATCCACGCAGTTTAGAATGACGCAGAGGCCGTCATATCATGCTATTATTTAAAAAAAAAACCGCCTCTGAATCATCTCCACTTTCGCTTTGTTGCCTTTTCCAAGTAGTAAAAACGTGCCCAGTTTGACACACTCCAGTGATTCACGTTTCGCCATCCTAGTGCAATGATGTAAATCATGACATACACAAAATTTTGCACATTATTGCAAGAGCATTTGTAGATTACCTTTACTTGCAACTTGAACTTATTTCCTGCTCACTTAGTATACATTATATATATATATATGTATAATGTATATTATATATAATACATTGTGTGTGAATAACCCGCATCATCACTGACAAACCACTGGACCAATTGAGACCATATTCACACCATATGTTATTGAGATGGCGAGTAAGGTCTTCAGTTATGTTTCATTCCGATAGGTGGTGTTGGAGTCGAACTTATATATTTATGAGCCGATTTTGCTCATACTTGCAGGAAATGTTCGTTGATCTAAAAGAGAAAAATGCCCGCAATATTACGGTCAAAGATCGGTCGACGTACCCGACATAATAGAAAGGACGCATTGAGATGGCAAAATAGAACGTGAACACGCGCTGCACAAACTGAAGAGGCACGAACAAAAATCGAGACGCATGTGCACGTCAAACTGATTCTAAGAGACAATTATGCGCAGAAATAACACAGTTCATACCATACAAGACAAAGAATCGATTATAAGACGCTTTACAATATCCACTTATATTCTGGGAAGGAGAGGAATTTATATAATTTCAATTATAAACAAAGAAATCCTACAACAGGTGGTGAAACTGAAAAAAAAGCTAGTACTGTGAACTTCTGTGCTTATCGAATAATTACACATGAGTTTTGTCATTGTGCAACAAAAAAGGAAGAAAATCAGTAAATAAGCGGTATTGAATGTTTAATTACACATTTATTATGTCAATCCAATGTAATTTTAACATTTAAAGTATAATACTTTTATATGTTAAAACAATTATCTTTACGGAACACAATACACATTACATTTGCGCCTAATTTACTATGAGACACAGTGCACATGACATTTACACTTCATGTTTTAAATTTGGCATTTACAATTTAAATACAGCAGAGCGCGTTATATACATATAAATTATGGATTTTAAATAAAAAAAGAGGCGGAACAACGTTCGCTGGCATAAGCATGACCGGAATGCCTAATTTTAATTTGAGCTTATGTGAGGGCTCACCTCACAACTGTAGAGAATTCAGGAACTCTACACGATATGCAGTGATCTGTTCTGTGTCCATGACTGTGTCTACTGACAAATACTCCATTATTTCTCCTTGCACATCTTTCAAAATGTCAGAAATATTTTTTTAAACTATTTAATATAAACCATGTCATTTCCCAACCCCACTTGGAATATCTCTACCCACTGACCCACTAAGGCCCCACTTGTAATTGTTCTATCCACTGAACCACTAAGGCCCCACTTGATATAGTTCTATACACTGAGCCACTGCGACCCCACTTGGAATCTCTTTACCCACTGTGCCACTAAGGTACCACTAGAATCGCTCTATCTACTAAGCCGCTAAGGCCCCACTTGATATAGTTCTAACCACTGAGCCATTACGGCCCCATTTGGATCTCTGTATCCAATGAGCCACTAAGGCCCCACTTGGAATCTCTCTATCCAATAAGCTACTAAGGCCCCACTTGATATATATATATATATATATATATATGGCCGCAGTGGCCAAGTGTGTATATATATATATATATATATATATATATATATATATATATATACACTTGGCCACTGCGGCCACACTTAATATAGTTCTATCCACTAAGCCACTGCGGCCCCACTCAACATAGTTCTATCCACTGAGCCCCTAAGACCCCACTTACTTAACATATTTATATCCACTAAGCCATTGTGGCCCCATTTGACATCATTCTATCCACAGAGCCACTGTGGCCGCACTTGGAATCTCTCTATCCACTGAGCTACTAAGGCCCCATATGATATACATACATATATATATATATATATATATATATATATATATATATATATATATATATATATCCACTTGGTCACTGTGGCCCCATTCTGCAGCCTTCCAACTATCTCTGTGCAAAAAAAAAAACACGTCGATCCTTTGCTCCGTTTTGACGTGAAAGAAGGACAAACATACAAACACACTTTCCCATTTATATAGGAGTAAGGATTAACGGTTCCCAATTTACACCGGACGACCAATGGGAGGGCGCTTTACTAGTTCAACTAAAAATAATATATATGAAACATAATAATACACACAAGCATAGGTGCTTTTCCGGGGATCCAAATCTAGAATACATCAGGCCGTAGGAAAGTGTTCCAATCACAACACAGAATTTTTTCTTCGGCATTTCAACCAGTTTTGTGTCAAGATTATTATTTTTAACTCATCCTCTTTTAAATGAACGATTTCACTATCTTACTTTTTATATGTATCCCTCTGCTCTGGGTATTTGTATAAATTGGACTTGCAATGTTTCATATTTAAAATTAAAATGTAAGTATTTTCAAACACCATAACTGTTACTACACCAAATTGATCTACTATTTATGAACCAATCCTGAGAAACTGGTGTTATGTATCTCTTAGTCATTTTTTACCTGTGCAGCAAACAAATAGGAAAAAAGAAATTAGGCGAGAAAGACAGCTGTGTAATGTGACTGTACACATACGTATATAATGTAGGTAGTTTATTTTTGGCATGTTCTTCTTTCCCCGTCCAAATCCATTTTACAAAACCCTGGATATCCATATGTATATCACATGAGAATTATGGGCGGGCGAGTTCAATTTCACTTTTAATTAATCGGATTATAAATTTGATCTCAAAGGGAATTAAATAAATTGATTGAAATCCGATAAAATTCTTAATTCGATCTTAACCCGATAAAAAATTCCTAATCCGATAAAACATTGAAAGGGTTAGATTTATTTAAAGGGATAATTTTATTAAAATTTTTTCTTGATTTTTCTTGTTATTCTTTCTTTCTTTTTGGGTGGGAGGAGAGGGTAGCAGGAGCTCTGTATGATGTGGACCGTGTGGTCTCCTGGAGGCGACTGACCAGGGTATTTTTTTTATGGCGAGCCCCCAAATCCCGCTACGCCAGAGTGAGCACCTTCAGAGTTCTGTGTGCCCTCCGGCATGCATGTTAATAGCTAAGACGGTTGGAGAATGGGATGCGTCTCAGGGCAAGCCCTTTACGCTTTAGGTCGGGTTTAATTAACAAAATGGGCGTATGCGTCGCGGCTGAGCAGGGTTGTCTGGTGCCATGGCTGCAATTGTAGCCATGGAAACACCCCGAAAGAAGAAGGGTCTAGTAAGGGGCATAGAAAACCAGGCAAAGCGGAGAGGGCCTGGAGAAAGCTATGCGACAGCCGCGGAGGATAAAAATAATTCCTTTTATTGTATAAGGGCTGGAGAAAGTAGGATTATTGTTAGTTCGCTAAGATAGAATTTGTGAGGTTAATGAGGGTGACATGAAATGTGTCGATCCGCTGATGGAATGTATCCAGGGTCGTACCGCAGTAGCACGGCCCTGGAGGCGGGGGACAGAACCGCGCCACCCTCCCGAATATGCCAGTCATCTCTCTAGAAGCAGAAAAAAGTGTTACTTTCGAGGCATAAAAATAGGAGTAATTAGGAAGGGGAAGGGGGCGGTAGTGCGATGTATTGAAATGGCATTACCTACAGTGAAAATTCGCTTGCAGCTAGTGTGTTGTTGTGTGTAGTGTTGGCAGTGTTGTGCGTGACCAGTGTAGTGTCGAAGAATTGGGTGATTAGTAATGAGTAATGATATATAAAATAATCGCCAGTCTGGAGGACGCTATATTGGGTATCAGGTAGGTGCATAGGGCCAACGCACAGGCCTACATCAGACCGAAACTCCAGGTTGGATCCCGCGAGCTGACACTCGGGTGCGCACATAGTGTAGCATAGAAAACAAACTGCAATGTAGAGCACAAAAGCTGTACAGAGCCTGCTTTGCCTTGTTCTGTGTTCACATAGTGCTTCACATCATTATAAGTGTTGATGGGCATTATCACGCGACTTACTGGGGTAATTTAGGGGGGTTATGGCGGCCTGTGAGCCAAGATGCTTTTCGGCCGCATATTGTTTTGAGTTTCCTCGGGGTCATAAACCCCGAGGCTGGATATTTTCGCATTTGTACTGTCTGCACAATCAGTGTAAAATTTTTGTGCTAATTTCATGTAGTGCTCATCCAGTTTTTCAGTTTCTAATTCGCGATGCAGATCTGTAATAGGGCAGTATCGGGGCGCATCTGATGCTATTCGCAGACATTTATATTGAATTATTTGGAGGCACCTTGTGTGCATTTTAGCTGCATGTGCCCAGGTGGGCGCAGCATAAGTTATAATTGGGCGTATTAGCATCGTATACAGTAATACAGCCTTGTTTCGGGTTAGGGCGCTTCGTGGGTTTAATGTAGTATAGAGTGTGGATAGCCGGACTTGGGCACTGTCACATTTTGCATCTATATGCGCTTTCCAAGTGAGTTTTCGGTCCATATGGACGCCTAAGTATTTCACCACATCTTTGTGGGGAATTTGTTCGTCAAATAGAGTTAATTCGGGGCGATTATTCGCCTGGGGTAACTGGCTGTGAGTAAAGACAATAGCTTCAATTTTGCCAACATTAATTTTTCTCCGCCACTTTATATAAAGATTTTGAAAAGCATTTAGGACATTTTGCAACCTTTGGGTTGCTAGTTCGAGATTGTGGGAGCGACTGAAAATAACTGTGTTGTCCGCATAGCACCCAAATTGCACCAGTCGGTGATCAGGTTTCGGTAGGTCAGTTATGTATATATTAAATAATATAGGGCCTAAAATGCTGCCTTGTGGCACTCCGGCACAGATAGTTTTTGCGCCGGATTTAGCACCCTCGCATGAAACAGTGAAATTTCTGTGTGCCAAATAGCTGCTTATCAATTTGACATACCAGTCAGGGAGTTTTATATCATACAATTTATATATTAGGCCTGCGTGATATACACGGTCAAAGGCTTTTTCGATATCAAGGAATACTGCAACAACATAATCTTTAAATTTAAAGGCATTAGTGATGTATTCCGTAACTCGTACAAGCTGATGTGTTGTCGAGTGTTTCGACCGGACGCCAAATTGCTCCTCTTGTAAGTTATTACTTTCCAGGTGAAAATTTATTCGCCTTAATATAATATATTCAACTACCTTTGGAAGTGTGTTGAGTAGGCTGATTGGCCTATAATTTTGAGGCAGTTTCTTGTATTTTCCTGGCTTGTGAAAAAGAATAACATTCGCTTTTTTCCATATATTGGGAAAATATTCGAACTTGAGCATTGAATTCACACAGCGTGCTAAATGTTTCTTTAATACAATCGCTTGCATGCCATCCTCGCCAGGTGCCCTTTTAGGTTTCATATTGCGGATGGCAAGTTTAATTTCTTGCAATTGTGTATATTCTGGTTCGTGTTTAGTATTTAGTTCCTGGAGAATTTGGGCGGTGAAAATTCTATCACTGAGTACCTGATTTGACTGAAAAGTGTTTTCCAGCACATTGGCAAAGGCCTGTGCCTTCACTTCAGGGGTGAAGGTTACACCAGTGGTCGTGGTTAAGGGCGGAACTTTATCAGTTTTGTTTAATATGCGCTTGGTTAGTCCCCACAGATTATTCGTGTTTGTATTTAATTTTGCGATTTTCGCATCCCAAACACTAGTCCTCCAAAGGGCTACTTCGTCCGAGATCACTGCCTGCAGCTCATTTATGCGGGTCTTAATTCTGCGATCTCTGCGGCGTGTATACTGGCGCCTTAAGTGATTTTTCTGCGTGATAATATCCCGTATGTATTGTGGGAAAGTTTCTAGTTTTGTTGTGATTATTTTCTCTGGAATGTGCTCTGCCATACCTTTATGAATAGTTTCTGTAAGGACTGAGACTGCTTCGTCAATTAGTGCAGTTGATGTTATAGAAGCTGTATCTAATTGCGGTAAATTTTCGTCAATATAATTTGTAAATGCGGGCCAATTCGCATGGGAATAGTCTTTAATTTTTCTAGGGGCAGTAGATTCAACATTAAGTGAGTGGAAATCTATATGTACTGGTAAGTGGTCGGAGGAAAGATCCTGTTCGACCCTGAAGTCGAAGCCAGTACTAAACTGTTTATTTATTACTATATCAAGCTCATCAAGGTGTTGATTTCGTTGTGTCGGGTTATATGTCGGTTCGTAGGGTGCCATAACCTGATAATTTCGGTTAGTTTGGTGCCTTTGCACCATTGCACACCATTCGCAGTTCTAGTTCGTGAATGCCAAAACGGATGTTTGGCATTAATGTCCCCGATGGTTAGTATTACAGGGCCTACATTATAAATTAACGTGTCAAGATCTGCTACTGCAAGAGAGCGCCCTGATGGGGCATAAATTGTTAGCAGTTTGGTTTTTTGTTGGCCTTATATAAGTTCAATTCCCACTGCTTCCAGTGTAAGAAAATCTGGAAATAATATTTCATGATGTACGATTGAGTGGTGTATGAAAATTGCAACTCCACCACATCTGCCTACATTCTGCGCCCTGTCCCGCCTGTATACTGCATAGCCTGGAACAGAGAATCGATTATTTGGTTTAAAATGTGCCTCGTTTACTGTCGCGATTTCTACTTTATGCCGAGACAAATAATCAATAAATTCGTCCTTTTTGTTACTAAGGCTATGCGCATTCCAGTAGAAAATTGTGTGTATGTGTGGATCGGAATTATTTAATGTAGCTGAATTACAGTTGTTTACTTGTATGGTCAATACTCTTGACCATCTTTAGGTGGAGCGTAATTGTCTGTGCAATTTTGTCTTCCTGCGAAAGTCCGGGAGTTGTCCAAACGACAATCAATTGTACTAGGGGCATTAACTCATTCATTAGTTGGGGGGTCTGGCTCAGTTCGGCATCGCTGCTGAATGCAGATTTAATGGCATCCATGATGAAAGGAGCCTGCAGAGGTGCAGATGCTGCATCCATGGGGTCAGGGCGCGATCTGACCTTTTCTCTCATCATTGCCGAAGCTCAGAACGGGGGGTGTGCTCTGGCCCTTGTGAGGGCCCTTATACCACCCATTCGGTTGCAGCAGTTGTATCTCTCTGCGGGCTGAGGAAGTTTCCCTCTCCAGACCGCAAAGAACACATAGCCCAGAGGTCAGGACGCCCTGCACGTCCCGGCGCAACTCAGACAGCCCGCCAGTCAGACCAGCAAAGCCGCGGTTCCCTAACCCTGTCCTTCCCTGCCTGCGGGGGGTTGGTGGGTGGCAAACATTTAACTGAGTGCCCAAGTTTGTATTTCAGTAACGGTATCAATTTTGAAAATACAGGTCTTGTGAGATTTAATATTTAACAAAGCTGGCATATGGTTTCGAAGAATCCATATGCCTGCAGTAGATAATTGATTTTTTTTTCTTTCTACCTCCTTTCCTTTTTTTCTCTTTTTTTTTTTGAAGTTGTTATTAATTAAGCCGAGATTCCCGTTAAGTTAATTTCAAGGTTCGTTAGTTCTGCTTGCCATGAATTGCGAGATGGTAGGGTGAAGTGTGAGATGGTAATTAGTGATTTTAAATTTACATTTATATTTCCATTTAGGAGAAAAGTTATTAAGTTAATTATAATAATCGGCGCGAAATAGGCTCAAATTGCAGCTGAATGAGAAGGAGCTAATGCTGGACGCGTGTTGTTATGTTTTGGTGGGGTGGGGAGATGTGCGCAGCTCCGATTATGATTGAGAAGTGTACTGGAAACAGCCACAGGGAAGTAGTTTTGTTAAAAGTTTGTGAATTTCCGTCCCGGACTGATCAGAGAATTTCCTCGCTCTGCCGAGGTTTTAATGTGTTATTTGCAGTTTCTTTTACTGTGTTAATTTCGGCATTTTAGGTCTTTTTAAGTGGTTACGCGTGTCTGGTTGGTACTGCCCTATCCTTTTGAGTACGGGGTTTGGGTTGTGTTAATAATTTATCATAGAATTTATTGTTTTGAGAATGAAATTTATTGCCTATGTAAGGTACTTTAAGTGCGTCGTGAATGTCGCAAATGCGTGTACGCGGCGGTGCATTTGTTATTATTTTTAAATATTTATTCTGGACGACTTGAAGTGATTTAATTAATGTTTTAGATGCGGTTCCCCATACTTCATTTCCATACATCATGGCTGAGCGGATTTGAGAGGTATATATTAAAAGTTTTAGCCGTTTAGGAAGCCGAGGCGATTTTAGTAGAGGGTAAATTAAGGGGATTTTTCCTAGAGCTTTTTTCCTTGTTTCTTTTATGTGTGCGGACCATTTTAATTTATTATCTATTGTTAAGCCTAAATATTTAGCTGTGTCTGAGTAGGGAATGTCTACATTATTGTATTTTAATGGTTTAATTTCTGGCTGTTTCCTGCGCGTGATAATGAGTTCTTGACTTTTTTCTGCATTAATTTTAATTTTCCATCGGTTATACCACTGACTCAGCTCGTCTAGTTGGCACTGTGCAAACAAATGTGCATATTTTATATGCTTATCTTTTGAATAGAAGAGGGTGTCGTCAGCATACATCTGTAGAGTGCAGTAAGTGCTGGGGATATCGGCAGTGTAAATATTATATAAAAATGGGGATATTACGGAGCCTTGAGGTACTCCTGCAGTTAGGGGACGGTGGGAGGAGTTTGCGCCTTCTAAATTTACGAAGAATTTTCTGTTGGTGAAGTAGTTACTTATGAGGTGGATGTAGCAATCGGGAAATTTAAAATTTATGAGTTTTTGAATGAGGCCAGGTATCCAAACCTTGTCGAAAGCTTTAGCCACATCCAGGAATACAGCTATTGAATATTGTTTATTTATGCGTGAAGTTTTTATTACTTCTGTAACAAAAGTGGTTAGAGCGTGAGTTGTGGAGTGGCCTGCCCTAAAACCGAACTGCCTTTGCGGAATAATGCGTTTTTTAATAGCATGTGAGTTTAATCTAGCTAAGAGAATTCTTTCAAAAACTTTGCTTAGAGAGCTGAGTAGCGATATGGGCCTCCGGTTTGCAGGTAATTGTGGGTCCTTGCCTGGTTTAGGGATAGTGATCACTTTTGCCAATTTCCATGCAGGTGGGAAGTGGTTGAATTTTAGTATGGCGTTTAGGATATCCAGTATAAGACAGAGGGCTTCGTATGGGAGGTTTTTAATAGTTTGGTTGTTTATTTTGTCTGGGCCTGGCGCTTTTTTAGGGTGTAGGTTTTTAATGGTAGCTATTAATTCTGGCATGGTTATTAATTCCGGTTCCTTTTTTGGTTTTCTATTTAGAAATTTCTGTGTGGTTGTTATTACATCTCTGGTAAAATTTATGTCTCCGAGGTCCTCATTCGGAGTGAATTGGTTTTCCAAAGAATTTGCTATAGTTTCTGCTTTAGTTTGGGGGTCGTAAGCTAGTCCTGTTGGGGAGAGGATAGGTGTAGATTGAGTTTTATTGTTAGAACCTCGGAGCACTCTGGATATCCGCCAGAATTGGTTTATGTTGTCTGAAAGTTCGGTAACAAAATTTTCCCATTTTGTTATTTTTTGTGTTTCTAATTCGATTTTTAATTGTTTTTTCAGCTTGTTGTATTTAGCTTTGTTTGCTTCTGTCCTGTTGCGTTGGAATACATGTCTAGCTTGTCGTTTTTTCGCCAAGTAGCATGTCTATGTCTGGGAAATTTTGCTTTAAAAATTCTCGCCTGTTTAAAAATTGTGTGTGTTTTGCTAATTGGGTTTTTAAAGTATTTTCCAGGATTTCTATAGCTGGATCGATATCAATTTTGTCGCGAATCGTTAGGTGTTGTTCTGTAAATATTTCCGCCAGTTCACTTTTAAAACCTTCCCAGTTAGTTACCGGGATTTTTGCTAAGATGGTTTCTGGGTGTTGAAGTGATTTTGTGCTGATTTTGCATAGAACTGGCATGTGATCTGAGTCTAGTTCGGTTAGGGTTGTAAGTTCTGTAAATAAATTTGGTAGGTTAGTAATAACTATGTCAAGCACATCCGGATTATGTCTGTAATTTGCAGGGAAGAAGGTGGGTGAGTCGGGGGCCTGAATAATATAGCTGTGGAGCTGCGCGTGGTTTTGTAATGTGTTACCACTAGTATTATTAATTATACTGTGCCAATCAGTATGTTTTGCGTTTAAGTCGCCTGCAATAATGAAGGGGTAGGGCTGGTTTATTAATTTATCGAGATCCGTGGTTATTAATTTCGCTCGGGCGCTAGGTAGGCAGAGATGACGGTTATATGGCCGGAGTTTGTGTTTATATTGATTGTGGTGGTTTCTATGTTTTCACAGTCGGGGTCCTTATTTACGTGATGTTGGATTTTGTTATGAACTAGTATTAAGGTACCTCCGCCTGCTCGTACTCTGTCCGTACGGTATGTAGTGTAGTTTTTAATGGCAAAACGACGACGTGGTTTCAGTCTGGTTTCTTGTATTAGCGCGATTTCTATCCCGTACGTCTCCAGCACTCGCTCCAACTCGTAAAGCTGTGTGAAAATACCGTTACTGTTCCAGTACAACAGGGATAGGGATCCGGAAGCTTGCAGGGATTGTGGGTCCATTTAGGGCATCTGCTCCGCAAAAGTCATGAGCGCCTCCATGAGGAGCATGGACTTGGTTTGTGGGTCTGGGTGGGTGTTTGCTACTATCATGTAGCCGCGGAAATGGCTCATGATGGCCCGGAAATTTGCCTCTTTTAGGAACCTCATGAGGTCCATGAGGTCCTTCATGGTGCTTCCCAGGTCGCCAGGAGCCGATGGGGTGGAGCTGGGGACAGGTGCGGGGGTTTGCCGGCTGGGTGGGGCGGTTTGCATCTGTAAGGTTTCGTGGTCTAGGGGCACCTGCGTGGCGTGTGTTGGGATTGAAAGGTGGCGGACGGGGCCTCTGGCTGCCTGTGCGTAGGAGACTTGCGGGGGAAGATATTTTGCGTCAAGGAGTTTAGGATATTGTGAGATATCCCTAGCTGGAACTTGTGGGGCAGACGTCGTTGCCATTGGTGTATTCATTCTTGATTGCATTTTTTTAAATGCCGTTTGCTGTCACTGCTGCACGATTGCTAGTAATTTAGGACAGTCTTTTGAGTTGGCAAGGTGGTCGCCATTGCAGTTTACGCATTTCGGTGCAGCAGCTATCTGGGGACAGGCATCCAGAGTGTGTGACCCGGTGCAGTGTGGGCAGACTACTTTCAGTTTGCAGTAGTTTTTTGTGTGGTCCAGGGCCTGGCAGAGCTTGCATTGAGCAACGTCACTGAGCTTCCTCTGGTACTGGCGGGGATGAACAACTGTCATGTTAAGCCGGGTTACTGATATAAGAGGGTCGAGAGTGTCATTTTTAGCTGCAGTGACGCAGAAGCGGTTCTGTGGTACGAGCTAGAATTGGGAAGGGTCTAGATCGTTGTGTTTTTTGTACTTAAACTGGTACACTTCAGTTACCTGGTACCCGCGCAGTGTGAGCTCCTCTGCGATGGTATTTGGGTCCGTGTCTGCCGGCAGATCAAACACGACCTTCTGGGGTGGATCGATGTTTGTGCTGTATGTGAAATAAGGAATGCCAGTGTTTTTGAGCATGTTTGTCGCTGCCTCATATTTTTGTAGGTCGGTTGCAACAATGTGCAGACCGTTCCTGGCCATGCTGATGGTAAAACCAGAGGGATGGATAGTTCGGAGCTGCCGAACGAGGAAAGAGTACCTGCCTGTGTCACGCACCACGAGGCGGAAAGTAGGTTTTCTGAGTTTCGCATTGTTGCGCAGGTTCAGGTTAACGTTTGGTGGTTGGCTTGAAGAGCCGGGGGTCGAGGTGGAAGCCACTTGCTCCCTCAAAATGACGTACCGGTTTCGAACCGGAATGTTAGGCTGCACGTCCAGTGCCGTGCCAGTGGAACATTTTGCCTGTTGGCTGGACTCACCCAGGGTTTGCTGTTCGTATTCGATGTTTTCCTTAGCTTGACGTTTACTTAATTGGGTTCGAAGAGCGGCTCTGGCATACTCCGAGTTCTCATAAGAGTTGCGCCTTTTCAGGTTGCTACCCTGAAGCTCAAATTCAAAGTCCATTTCAGAAGAAGAGAGGGGAAAACTGGAATTAACTTCCCTGCTCGAAAAAATAGAAGACCTATTGTTCAGGTTCGGTTCATATAATTCAGCACCAGGTGCTGTGTTTTTCACATGACGATGATTATCGTCGGATTCATTGGGGGGCCCAACCCCCTCCACCGAGCTACGCCCGTCCAGGACCCGGAGAATTAAAAAAAAAAAAAAAAAACAGGGGAAGTGCACTAGGAAAGTAACGGTAAGAAGATAGAATTAAGTATTGCCTATTCGCTGCAAGAGAGTCTGTCGCCGCTGACCCCCAAGGGGCTAGGCTCGAGATGACTGTTAGGTTTTGAGACCCAACAGCCGACGAGCAGATACTCACAAGTCGCGAAAGCTATACAAACCTACAGTGGCAGACCAAACTCCTTACTCCTTGAGGATGCGTCCTTACTCGTCGATACCAGGATCTCGAGTGATCTGGCCTTTTGGCCGTTTTCAGGCCTCTTTTGTACAGGAGCTTCGCCAGCCTGCTCGCCCAATGGGCGTTTAGCTGGCTCCTTATTGGCCGCGCATGTAGGAGCAGCCTCTGGTGCGGCTGGAGCTTCGCTCTGCATGTCCCAGGTTGGAGTGATGTGGGGGGAGGAGGGAGAATTTTTTCGTCCGTTTTTCCTCATAGCTTTACGCGGTTTTTTGCCCCAGCGCCTGTTTGGATCGTGGGGAATGTAATCATTCGCGAGAGGCGGGAATTCTGCCTCGTTCACAAAATATCCAAACCTATTATAGGTCGCGATAAGCTGGGGTCGCGCTTGTTGTGCCCAGTGTGGCAGAAAATTGTTGCGTGGAAGCTGGAGTGGCGCCTGCTGTTGCCCTGAGGGGGCCTGATGTTGCGGGGTGTTTTTCCATGCGTTTATACGCACATTCACGCGAATAGCCAGCTTGGACTGGAGCTGGCACGACTCTCTCTCGTCTTGTGGCAGTCTACTCTACTTAGCAGCCTTGTAATTTTTACACCCGCGGTAATTTGCACAGTGATTGTCCCCGCACTGTGCTCATTTTACTTGTGTTCGATCATTTTGAATACTGCAGGCAGATGTAAGGTGATCTCCACCACAGTATCTGCATTTAGGTGCCGCATTGCACCCGCCAGTCACATGGCCAAATCGTTGGCATCTTCCGCACTGTGAAGGCCCAGTCGGGTGCTAGACCTCTTCCACTTTAATTTGTAGCCCTGCAAAGTTTGTCAGGGCCAGGTATGGCGCAGGGCTCTGCCATTTGGCAGTTCAACCACGAGTTTATTCATCGCGCGGCGATTGCGATCATGGATAAACCAGCACCGCTGCACTGGCATTCTCGCTGCCACGAATTCCTCTCCTGGAGGAATTCCACAGGTGTGTCTGCGTGGACACGATAGAAAACCAATTTAACCGGGATTTCTTGAGCCTGTCGAAGCAAGCTGTGCTCATATCCCATTTGTTTAACAGTTCTGATCGTGTTGACATTGTCAGTAATCGTGCTCGTATGCACACGAATGCTATCTGCTCCAATGCAAACAGCACTCCATGACATCGACATGTGCGCATCGAGTGCTCTTTTCAAGGCGGGGTAGTTGTGTGTTTTATTCGTATACACAGTGAAGGTCTTTATCTGCACCTTCTTAGCAGTTGGCTACTGCGCGGCTCCATTTTGTGACGCTGTTGTGCCCTGAGGGGGCGCAGTTGTGGCTGGAGGGGCCTGAAGGGCTGGTTTCTGCGTTCGCAATCTGTCTTTTGTCGCTCGCATCTATAGGCATCGCTTCGCTGGCTGGGCGCTTCAGTGACTGTGATTCAGAGTCCATGGCAGTCTCGGGGTCTGCCATGGCTTCGCTTCTTGTCGGAAAATTCAATGACACGAAATGAGCGGAGGGGAAATTACAAAATTAAATCTAAATCGCAGTGAAACCTGTATGGAAAGTGTTCCTATAGTGTACCTACACCTCTGTTGATGTGGTGTGAGGCCTTCGCCAAGCCCGCGCCCTCCTATCCCCTCCCTCTACCGGAGACAAGACCAGGGAGGGGCGGGATACTAGCGCTTGTTTTTTTTCCTCAAGAAGAAATTTTATTTCTGTATTTAATGGGGAAGCAGTTTTAAACCTTTCAAGTAGCCTTTAAAAAGGTACTTAACTTGTTCTGGCGCGATGTTTTAGCACTAAAAAGTGCTAAAGTCACATATTCCTCGGAGCTCACTGCAGACAGGTCCTTCACCGACAACACCGCAGCTCTCTCTCTCTCTCTCTCTCTCCTCTCTCTCTCTCTCTCTCTCTCTCTCACTGACCAGAGTGGTGGGTTGCAATATCTTATATAGGTGTATAGTTTAGTGCAAAAGTGGGCTAAGACTAATTTTTTTTCTTTTTTTTAATTTTGAGGTGTTTGGAGGGATGTTGGTGGTAGATAGGCAATTTTTACGAATATATTTTTCACACGAGAGAATTTCAGAGTGTTTAAAAGATTTCTAAGAGTGGCCTAAATGTAATTTTATATTTTTTTGGGGATATTGCTCATAGATGGTAGATAAGCGACACTGAAAGATTCGATTTACGTGTTAAACGATATATTTTCCGAATGCAATTAAACATTAGAGAAATTCAGAGTGTTCTAAGTATGAATAAATTACACACTTCGAATTGCAAATTTCAAACGACTACGTGAATAATAAGTGTAATTATGTGAGTCTTAAACGTAATGTAAGTCTCGAGCTTAGAAATATAATTTATACGAGAGAGAATTTTAACATCTGGTGCCGACAAGTGATAAACGATGACAATTACGTGAGTGTGGAATTAACAATCTACAAGAAAGTAATTAATGATAGAACATATTACCCCAAATGTTATTAAAATAAGTCAATTCAATGTATGTATGATTAGAATTTACGTGGAGATGTGAGTAGATCGTCTAGCACGGCCGATAGACAACTGTGTTTAAGTTATGGTAAAAACTCGTAAATGAAGGAAATTTTTTAAAAAATGTTTATGAAATTCACTGCACTTGTTAACACAAATTGTATTTCTAAACTGCTAGGAATTTTCGCAGACTGAGCTCAGAAAAACACGTAATGAAATGGCTCCCCGAAATCGCACCTCCGTCCGTCTCGGAGCCCACTTGAAATATGAATGGATGCTATGACATACACCTGCTTATATATACATGGAACTTGAGGGCGAGTAGAAATATACGCCTGACAGAAAATCTACCAAGCTACTATTAATGAGTTATTATCCACGAACATTTTAATCACATCTTCCTGAACGTTAAACGTTTCACATTAAATTTAAAAAAAAAACTTACTCCGCTGCCATGTTTGAAATTGACAATTTCACTTCCCTGGGAAAAGTAAATAAATAATTCACTCGCATCCTTTAACGACGTATCCAGATAACTGGTTTACCTCTGCGAATAAATGTTTGTATCATAATAAGCCATATTTTAAAATTATTATGTTTTAACAAGCTATAAAACTTTCTGTTGGAGATTAGCGTGAGGTTCGTGTCGAAGCCGACGTTATCTCAGTTTAATTATGACAAAGATTTACTTAAAAATGGAAATCGCACATACTTAATGAGAAAATATAATCACGATGAAACCAAACGATTTGAGTATACAATCTTCCTCAAAGAAAACAGATGAAATCAATTACTTGTCACAAACACAGTTTATCGATTCGAAAAAAAGGTTAACACACGAAAACTTATATTTTCCCGATACAATACTTTTATATTAAAACACGTACATTATAAAATGTTAATCGCTGCTATCCCTAGAGATGTGGTAACCCCCAAGGGTGGCATCGCAGGCCACCAAGTGTCTAGACGTGTGGTGTTTATGAAGGAGCTAACAAGAAGCACGTCTGTCTCCCACAAGCATTAATGAACGACTGAATCTGGTGGCGACTGGGATAGCTGAGGTCACTTCGCTACAGTGCTTCCTGCACCCCCTTTCCTTTCCCCGCCAGACCACATCTGCGGGAACCTGAGGTCAAGAAACCAGCTTGCAGCACCTATTCCCTCCCCTTCCCCTTGTCAGTGCTCACTGCTCCAAGCTGCTCCAAACTGCCCACAATCATCAAATGTTTTTGGTAATTTCTCAAGATGGTGTCAACTGCCTACTTGCATGCAGATCGGGAGGATCCTGCCTGACACCCCCTCACACCCCAACCTACCACCTCCACCCTGCACCCCTCAGAGCTGGTCCGACTCCACGATGCCAGCCACCGCTACATCCCCTACCACCCCTCACCAGAGTGCGAGGTCCTGGGGGTCAGTCACCCATCTGTCCTCGATTGTCAATTTTCTCCACTGATTCAAGATGGCGACAACTACCTACTTGTGTGCACACCAAGAGCAAGCTGCTCGTAGCCGCCCTACTCTCCACCACTTGCTGTTAGATCTGACCCAAGTCGACAATGCCAGCCACCCCCTCCCACCTACAGGCCTCAAAACTGGCCCTTGTCCAGATGGACGTGACCCCTACACCCCTACTTCGAAAGCTCACATTGTGCGAAAAGCAAGTTATTCTCCAAGGCTGCACAGCCTCCAACCCTTCACCTTCAGTCCAGAAAAAAATTTTTTTGTCAGCCAACAATTTCGGGGACATTCCAACTGCCAGACACCCCTCAAGTAACCAAGTTGGATGCTTCCAAAACTTTTATTTGTTTGCAAAACTACACTTTACCCATGAAATTGGGCTCTCCCGAATATCTGTCCTGTCTAGTTCTGTGACTTATTACCCTGCCACCCCCTTACCCACGAATCACCATACCTGGAGCTGGGTAACAACCTTCAAACCTTTGTTAGCAGGGACAGTTTGAAAAAATTCTTGTAGCGAACACACGTAGACTAGTTTCGGAAAACAATACTTTCGAATCTTAGCCGAATAAGTTATGGATTATTTAAAAGAAACAATTGGCGAGCACGAACTTTAAAATAACGGAAAATATTTCTACACTATGATCTATCGAAATAAAAATCTTAGAGACTCCCGTAATTAACAATAATAGAGAAACTGAATTCAAATGTTAATCAATGGTTATTAAAAAAGAAATAACTCTATTAACATGCATAAAAATATGCTAACTCCTATCGTATTTTATATTACCAAGGCTAAATATGCAAAAATGGAAATATTTCGAAAAATACTGCTACAAAGACTGTAACGAGGTGTGAACCCTGGCTAGATAGATATTGATATCTAGCAAGCATTGCAGGTTGTCGTCGCAGTCAGGTGAAGCACAGGTCGTTGTGAGTTCGTAAACAGTATGGGTCACCGGTGTAGTGTGTAGTGACTTTGCCTGTCTTTTTTCTGTCTTGAAACAGAGTGCTAGCTGATGAGGGATGATTTCCTTCCTTTGTCGATGGGAATGCCACACCCTAGCGAACTGTCTTCAAACGAACAGCAGAACTCTCGCTCAGGATAAGGACTGGTAGCAAATGCTTCAGTTTATACATGTCCCAGCTGTATGAATCCGACAAGCTTCACACGAAGTGTCATAAATATTTGCTTTCTGAATAAACACTAAATTAAATGATTTACACTATAAATGCAGATATGGAGTAAATAACATTTCTAGGTTTTTTAAATATCCTATGGAAACTGTCAGTGTTTGTTGAAACCTATTAATAGCATTTTACATTTGCCTTCAAAACTAGTATATTATAAGTGAATTATTAATTTTGTCTTATTTTCTGTTAAGATGCCAAATTGTTAACTCAATGCGAATTTCCATAGTCTTTACTATGTTAATATTAACAATTTCGCCATTTTTAGATGTTATTCACAGAAACTGATTTCGCAATGAGGCAGTATTGTTCACTGTTACGTAAAGCGCTCCAACAAAGTGATTCACCAGCTCTTGTGAACACACTCATTAAAACGACTGAAGGAAAAAGCAGGTATTCAGTTCACATCCAAATATTTCTGCTCACTTAAAACATATCAATTAACCAGATAATCTTTGTTTTGTTGAAATACTGTTTTCAAGATATATGTAGAAAATGGTTACACCCACAAATAAATAAATGTTCTTTACACAAACAAAGCTACTACCCCTGGTGGATAAAGTAATAAAATATATTTTTGCGGAAATATTGACTCACTCATTTCTCTAAGATATATGTTTTATACAGTTTGGAGATAAATCAAACTGCACATTCACTTTGAAATACATTTTTAATATATCCCATTTTCCCAACTAACAAAATATTTATTTATAGATACAAAAATCACGTTCTTCTTAAAAATATTAATTTATATACAGAAAAAACACTCAAGCGTATTTTCTGGGAATAATGTTGGTAACATTTGGTTGATGTTGCAGGAAGATGAACTTGTTGCTCTCAAATTTGCGAGCGAATTCTAGACGAGGCATTGGTTGTTAGGATTTCAGATTAGTTATTATAAGATACTATTTGGCAGTTGATTGGCTCACTCTTGATATGGCTGACAGTTTAATTGTCTTGTATATGCTACTATGTCATTTAAATACCCCATTGGCAGTATTGCATATAGCACAGCAGAATTTATTATGGAATTCAGTGTAGTGTTGCAGAAAAAATGTAGACATGAATTCTATGATATCACACAGGGATACACCATTCAACAGAATGAAGTGCAGAAAAACAAGAAGTGTAAAGTTTTCAGAGAAATTTTGACATACATTCTGTACAGACATGAGGGACTTCTCACAGTTCAGAGGCTCTACACATATTCTGTGTTTCATGCAACATGCAAAAAGTATGGATTTCCAATCACATTAAAACCTTGTAGCCAAAAAAATTTACCTGTGAGTGAAGCAATTTGAGTTTTTCTCGAAACCAACATCTTGAGAGCCAATGAGGCTGAAGCGAGGCATGTAATGAAGCAATGTCGGATTTCAAGCCTGCTTATCACTAAAAATCTTGGGTTATTTACCACCAGCAGTGAACGGCGATATTGGCTCATATGTACATCCATTTTTTATATCAGCTGTAAAGTCCACCTGCTTCCACAAACATAAATTCTTGAAGACTTGTTATTAAGTAAGGGGCTATGTTATTGTCATAAAGTTCACCAACATCGGATGAGTTTAGGACAGGGAGGAAATTACTTTGAAAATAAAAGGTTTGCGTAATGTCTTCCTCTGCAGTGAGGGATTTAAAATACTTACCCGCTACAGAAATGGATAATCTAACTGGCGGGGTGATGCCATTAATAAGCTTAATAAAGGAATTCTGCACCTCTGGAAAAAATGTCAAGAATCTGCATCACTGTCAAACCTATCGTTAACCATCTCTGCATCAGTTAACCTGCTGGCGAACACACTAGCCAGTATCTTGTATCTGAGATTGGATGATGAACTTTTCACTGAAGCTGGAGACTTGGAAATCAAAATTCTTTACATCCCTGAATTAACACATTGACGTTTTGGAGGCAATTCAGTGGGTGGAGCTGGAAATGTTAAGTGTTTTGCATAAGCTGGAGCTGGAAATGTTAAGTGCTTTGCAGTAGCTGGAGCTGGAAATGTTAAGTACGGAGCTAACTGTGGTGTTGTCTTTGGATGTGGAGCAAATTGTGGATCAGATTGTGTAACTAACTGAGGAGCATATTATGGATTAGATTGTGGAGCAGACTGTGGAGCAGAATTTTTAGCAGAATGTGGAGGTGAAGAACCAGTGTAGCAAGTTTTACAGTGTCTATTCAAAGCATCACTCAGAGAAATGTTTTTCTAGCAGAAATCACACTGAAACTGCTTTCTTGAATTGTTCATTTCACAGGTTATTGTTTTGTGTCACCATAAATTCCAGAGAACTTAAAATTATTTATTGCAGAAGCGACACAGCAAAGACATCAATTCATCTGTACTATTGAAAAATTAGAATGAAACTGTAAAGCATGTACCATTTATAGGTAGTTATAGGCAAATCCAGGAAGCAATTCGATTACATTATTATTTTAAACAATAAAATGTCTGAATTGTTGAAGGTGTTAAACATACCTTTTGCAACATAAGATGTTTGAATCTTAGAATGTATGTTTAAATAGTTTTATGTATTAAATCACTTTCAAATTACTAAAGGTTTATTTAATCATTATCACACACACAAACCTTTATGTGCCAACACATTTAGATTTGAATGTTAAATGCACCCAAACAAAGTTTATGTGACATTTCATTGTTAGAATATGGGATTATTACAATTCATACATTTGTAAAGTCAGTAAAACAAAAAAAAAATAGTTTCATTTATTTTGGTACATTTGCTTACAGAATACATTTTCTTATCACTGTGTGTTTACAAAAACTTTTTTTATTTCATATATTTTCCATTCTCTCCTTGGCAATATTGATAGTATTTTCATTTGTTTTGTTGTTATGATTTTTCATGTATTCAGGTGTGTGTAATATTATACATTCTGGTAAATCAGGAAGAGTTTCATAAAAGTGCGAATATACTTCTTCGCTGGTATACTTGTATTCGGACACATATGGTATACAGGATATTTTTTCAGATCTGGACAAAATATTAAATCATTGCATTTTTCACCCTCTAAGGTATATTGAATATTTTTGAAATTAAACAGCACATCGCATATCTCTCCAAAATGACATATTATTCCATTGTACACACAAGAGTAATTCACACTTGAGTTTCCAGGGGTAACAGACACGTAAAAACGGGTTGGGTGGAAGAAAGACATGATTTCTGAATACACAAGCATGTGATTTTAATGTCTTGTTGAATCATATTCAAAACTAGTGGATTGCATACAAGCAAATACTTTTTATAGTAAATTGCACTTGTTCTAAATAATGGCATATGACTCAACTAATATCCACAGGTGATTCAGGAGGAGAATTATCAGAATCTGTTTCCCCCCAGTCAGTCATCATTGCCCAAGTTAACATTAATCTTGAGTTTTTCTCTGTAGAGAAAAACATTGAATTAAATCCACCTGTTTTGCATTATCATTTGAACGAAGGGCAATTGTATTATTCTTGAATATCTATTACTTTCCTGTTATACACACTTTCGAAAACATGTATTTGCTCAACTCCAAGTACATATATTTCACAATTATTTAAGTAATGTTTGCAAATATCTTCGAAATTCTCATACTCTACATATCCACTCTCCCATTTTAAACCATGGTAATGGTTAGTAACCTATCTATTTGTTTTCTTGTATTTTGGAGTTAGATATTTCTAGTCAAATGGTGATTTGAAGTTGAATACAGTTGTTTGTTCTTCCTTATCAGTGATAACTAATTTTTTATAATTTTTTTTCTACAGACTGAAATCCTTGCACATTGCAAAACATCTCGTCGCAGCTGTGGTTCATCGCCTACTGACTCAATTAATTGTTTTCACCAGCTTATTTCTTAGATTGCACCTTGCTAATATGTCGTGAATTATAAGAGTGCAAGCTTGCATATTTGCTGGAAATGGTGTATTTGCAATAATTTTAATTTGTGAATCAATCACACCATTGGTAATTCTGTAGTCTTGCTTGCTGACATCAAACACAAATAACGTTCTTCTGATTTTAAACGATTTGGGTTCTAGGATAGGTGAACTGATTTTGTTACAATATGTTTCCTGAAACTTTGAGTACATATCATACGAAATAAAGAATTCCCCATTTGCAAAGTTCATATTTAAATCCACATAGGGGTAAGATTGACTGTTTAGATACAGTTTAATATTTTTCATATCACAATTACTGAATACTGATCGATCCACTTTCAAATTGTTTTGTCGATTTGTTTGAAAACAAATGACAACATATCTCTGTTTTTCCGACGAGACTTGATTTCACATTCCAGATGACTTTTTGTGAAGTGACAGTGTTGGAAAAACCTCTAAAGCCCACAATCTGAATGAAATGTCTAGATTCTTTTAACTTAAAGGGATTTGTGATATGATTATGATTTATTTGTTATTTAGAATGTATTTGTAATGTGACATATTTCTTGGAATTTGGATAATATTTCCCGGAATTCGTTTCTCGGAATAAATTTCTGGGTTTCATAATTGTTTGTGGTATGCTATATTTCTTTGCTTGTAACGATACAGTTCTTGGATATTGATTAGTTTTAAGAGAGAGAAATACTATTCCTCATGCCAAAAACTTTTTGACGGTGTGTCCTAGGACCTAATTTTTCGATGGTGTAGAAATTCATAAGTTTTTACAGTGTCGAGTAATTCACATTATTTTTAAATTTTCAGTTTTTTCTCTCACAAAAGTAATGGTTAAAGTAGGCTTAAACTGAAATTCAATATTGTCTATGTAAAACAAATCGTTTTTGCTAGTCACACTCCGTGCGCTCCAAATGTGTAGCTGGGAAAGAAAGACGAGGGCGAGACAGGTGAAGGAAAATCGTTGACTAAAGTGTAAGCTAGCTGCAGGCAGGGCAATGCACATCGTGGAGTGAAGTTTGAGGTGGTGTGGCGGGAGGCTAAGGAACAGGAGAAGTTCTCACTCCTAGTCCTATTGTATAGGCATCAGCGGCGAACATCAGTCTCTGGGTGAAGGGAAAGTTGTCGGGTGGATGGAAGCAGGCAGGGCTTGTCGGTCGGGCCTGGGAGGGGTAGAGCGAGCATACAGTGACACGCAGCACAGACAGCAACAGCTTAGTGAACCATTCTCTCATTCTCTTGTCTGCTTAGCGCTGTGCATATCTAACGCCTGCTCACAAGTCAAACTCCCAGCCTGCACATGGCCTGGCAATTCTCCATCTCTGAATCTCAAGTGCAGTGAATTTCACAAACATGAAAAAAAATGTTTTTTCCTTCATTTACGAGTTTTTACTATAATTTAAACACAGTTGTCTATCGGCTTTGCTAGATGTATCTATTAACAGCTCCACGTAAGTTCTAATGTTTCATACATCGAACTGACTTATTTTAATAACATTTGGGGTAAGACTTTCTATCATTAATTACTTTCTTGTAGATTGTTAATTCCACACTCATGTAATTGTTATCGTTTAGCACTTGTCGACACCAGATGTTAAAATTCTCTCTTGTATATATTATATTTCTAAGCTCGAGACTCACGTTACGTTTAAGGCTCACATAATTGCACTTATTATTCATGTAGTCATTTGAAATTTGTGTTTTGATGAATGTAATTTATTCATACTTACAACACTCTGAATTTATTTAATGTTTAATTGCATTATGAAAATATATCGTTTCACACATAAATCGAATCTTTCAAAGTCGCTTAACCACTGTCTATGAGCAATATCCCCCCCCCCCCCAAAAACATAAAATTACATTTAGGCCACTCTTAGAAATCGTTTAAACACTCTGAAAATCTCCCGTATATAAAATATATTCGTAAAAATCGCCCACATACCATCAACATCCCACCAAACACCTCAAAATTAGACAAATTAGGAAAAAAATTGGCTTTAGCCCACTCTTGCACTAAACTCTACACCTATATAAGATATTGTAACCCACCACTCTGGTCAGCCGCCTCCAGGAGGCCACATGGTCCACATCATACAGAGCTCCTGCTAACCTCTCCTCCCACCCAAAAAGAAAGACAGAAAGAAAGAAGAACAAGAAAAAATAATAAAGATTAACAAAATTAACCCTTTAAATAAATTTGACCCTTTCAATAATTTACAATCCTTTCAATTTTTAATCGGATTAAGATCAGATTAAGAAATTTCTAATCAGATTAATATATTATTAAGAATTCTTGATCCGAATAAAATCGGATTAATGATTACCCCTTTTTTGCTTAACCGTTTCAATCAATTTAATTAACCCCATTGATATCAATTGATAATCCGATTAATCAAAAGTGATATAGAACCTGCCCATCCCTACTACTCATATGATCTCATCCATTTTGTTAATGATATATATAGTACATTCACGGTTACTACGCACTTTTCTGAAGCCCTGCTGAAGTTCTATTACGAGGCTATTCCTCCGCCTCGCGCTAACAAAGCGTAGAAAATTACTTCCAAGGGACAACGCCCCGCGTTCGTGCGCACTCAGTGCAACAATATTTTGCATTAGAACTATATTTTACAGGTCGTTACCAATACACATTTTTTTTCACTGTTTCTGCACTCATTAGTTACAAATTAAATATTATATTTAATTATTTAACTATAAATAGCATTTTAATTTAACCAAAAATAAGGCACTTTTATGTCAACAGAACTATAAACTCTTTTGATACATAACATATCTAGGAAATAACCAAATACATCATACGTGAGGTGATTTTTCACAAAGGTTTCATTCAAAACGTGTGAAGAAACTGCGTATAGACTATACGCATGGAATATCCTTAGATCATTCGTGGTAATTAATCACAGAAAATAGGATGGAGTCTCTATTACAAAAATAATCCGCAGTCCACCAAGACCCAGGAGCGAGCCCGATACCTGAGCGGTGTGATCCCATAGACAAATAACTAATGCCCGGTTGCACCATCGTGGTTCGAAACTCGATTCGAGATCGTATCTAAGATCGACACAGAAAACTGTTGCACCATTCGAGTTCAGAGATGGACTGGAGATCGAGATAAAGTCCATTTCGAACCTCCGAAATTGGCGGTTCGAAATCTCTATCCCAGATCAGCAGCCACTGTCGAAAAATGTAGTTTGAAAAAACGCCAACAAATAGAACTACATTCCATTGCCTTCTTGGAAAATTAAAACAACATTATACGCACTTGAATATTATTCAGTAAAATTCGTACAGCAATAATTCATTTAAAACAGATAAAACATAAGACAGTGAAAAATACGCCTACTTCCACGTCATATATTACGACCCAACAGCAAATGTTGTCTCATATTTAATATCGATCTGTCACTTTGGAACCAAGATCGACGAATCGGAGATCCAGAATCATGAAATTTCTTTGGTGCAACACTTTTACATTGGAACCAAGATCAATCTGGATCCTGGTTCGGAACTAGGATAATTCGATCTCGGATCGGGGAAGCTGTTGGTGCAACCGGGAATAAGCCAGCTCTTTTGTGTGCAGATGCAACGTTTATAGAACAACTTCCTTTGTGCACACTGCTTCACCCTCTTGTACTACACGAAGCAGCTGCTAATTTCCTTTATCGCATCATGGTTATGTCCTCAGGTCCTAGGATTATCAAGTTGTTAGGTGAGCTTACTCAGCAGCAAGGTACGTACAGTTGCCCATGTGTGAATCATTCCTCCCTCAAATTAAACAAGAAAAAAGAAGTTACTTGTTTTTGGAAATGTTTATTCCCGGTTCTCTTTCGATTGAAATCATAAGAAGGTCGTAAATTACATGATTTAACATTTTTTTTTTTGCAGCGAGCTTAAATGATACAGGGTAAAAAATTGTTAAGATTTTATAAGCAGATAGCTTTAATTTCTGTAGGACAAACTTACCATCAAAGAAGGCATTATTCGCTCTCTCTCTCTGACGGGCATGTGCGTCGAAGCCGAGTAGTTAAAATATCTTTTTTTAAAAATTGAGCCCTCACTGGAAAAATATGCTTTCTACGCTCTTCGGCATGCTGCTGTTTGTCCAAGCAATTAAATACACTCCTTCGAAAGCCTACAACAGGGCTGCATCTGAGTAACACCTGGCAGCTGATTCTTATTTGTTCCTTAACCTTTCAGTCATTATAGTCTATTCGCGGTTTCTTCACACTTTCTGAATTAAACCTTTGAATAAAAAAAGGCATATAAACGAAGTGTTTGGTTGCTTTCTAAATGTGTCATATATAACAAAGGTTTTATACTTGTATTAACATAAAAGTATGTACAGTGGACCCCTCTATTACAACACCTGATTATACACTTTCCTCTCTTTGAAAAATGCTTTTTTGGGTCCCATTGTCTGTTTTTTTTACAGCATAAGTTTCCCTCTTTTTACGTTTTCCTGCATTTTGCAATAGTTTTTTCTCAGTCCCTTGAAAAGTATAAAATAAGGGTTTCGTTGTACTCTATTTTTAATTAAATTTAACATTTATTTGAATTTTATATCAAAATTACAATATTTAATTTGTAACTAATGTAAATAAAGGACAAGAAGTAATAGGTGTGTTGATTATACCTAGTAAGAACTAGTACTTATGCAAAATTGCATTACACCGAATGCGCACGAACGCTGTGCGTTGGCCCTCTGATGAAATTTTCCAAGCTTTGTTTGAACGAGGAGGAAGAATACTTTGAAAGCAGAACTTCAGCAGGGTTTCAGAAAAGTTGGAAGTAACCGTGAACGGACTATACAAAAAAAAAATTAACGAACAGCTGTTACCCGGGGCTTCACCCGCGTGCAAAAATCAAACCTTAATTATAATGACCAAGTGCTCTATCTTAATGGTTGGTGGCATATTTTATATATTCCCTAATGAACAGTTCGTTCTTCCGGGATGAAAAGTACCATATATGTTAATTCAGAATATAATCTACCCATGTACGAAATTTCTTCAAAATCCGTCGGCCCTTACGACGGGATTGAATAACAAACATATCGGCTGTTCACAGTAAAGTGAGCACTTTTGAGAGCCTGTTTACATTTTCCTTTCAGCCATTTTTTTTATCCTTTAAAAACTTTAAAAATAAATATGGCAATGTAAGTAATAAACACAGTGTGTATATTCCACCGCACTCGGAAGTTAACGTCTGTGCCTAACGTAAAGCATATTTATTGGCTGGTGTTCCAAATGAGAGGTCTTTCGAAAGTGCTCACTTTGCTGTGAATGGCCTATGCAAACGTTAATTTTATCAGTATAATGGTGTGGACGCAGGGCTGCCAACACAATGGTGTTACTGCGCGACGCGGGAAAGTCGCGGTCTACGTCCGCGGCCCCCTGCGCGGGCCCCCGCGAGCAAGGTTTTGTGAATGAACCCCCCCTCGCAAGACTCGTATTCTTCGCTTACTCACTTCCCATTCGTCAGCTTCCGACTGGTGGAACTCTCAGCCGGTTCTCAGCAGCGTCGTCGATCTCTTGGCGCTTTGCCCGCGCGCCTGCCACATCTTGCTTAGCCGCACAGCAGCCGGAGCCATTCAAGATACAGACGTGAAGTGTCGGCTTCTTGAGAATTCCCGTCGAGTTGTCGTGGTTCGCAGAACTATGGATTTCCCACCTGCGTGTTCCTTACAAATAGCATTTGTACTCTTAATGATAATCCCTTCCGACTAATTTGTGCCTCTTTGTTATTAGGCAACATACCACAATAGCACCCAGAATACAAATCTTAAAACTGAACATGGAATTTTATCAGAATTGTTTTATTTGTATTCGCGTTGATCGACATGTCCGCCAGCTTTACGCGTGAGCAGCTTTACTTAAACCTTTTTTATATTTCTTAAAAAAATATATAAATAAATAAATAATGTTTTTATACTAATCGTGTGTAAAATGTATTTAAAATGTAAACGACTGTTTTGTCCCAAGCCATAACTGTTGTTGACAGCAGTAAGTTTACTTATGTTTTCAGAACCCTTTTCTATGAATTGCGCACAAAGCCAGAATCGGCATTTTCATACAGTTTGACTGTACACGGAACTGCACTGAATTTTGGTACCTGGAGCTATTTCTCCCATTTGATGCAAAGGCATTTCACCAATTTTTTTTTTCATGTAAGAACTGCCAGTTGAAAGGCACAGGCAATTGTACAAACGCTTCTTTCGAGGCCATGCGATATACAAATTATGGTGCTATGAAAAAAAAAAATCACCTGTATGGTACACTGAACATAATTTCCCGACTATGAGTGGAGGCAGTGTAGGCATGTCGTTGTTCCTCTAGATTCGTGCAGTTTTGACAATATTTTTCTAAGCTGTCAATTTGTGAATTCCTTTATGCGTTGAAATGTACTGAGCTAAAGAAGTGTTTAGAAACAAAAATAAGTTCAAGGAAAAGGACGAGTGATAGTATATTTTACCACTACCTGTTGTTAAAAGCCACCCAAACCTGACTGCAGGCGACAGGTAAGAACATAAAAACATGTTACACTCTATCTTAAAAAGTTCACGGTAAATGTTTAGACGCACTGATGTCTGCTCAAGTCGTTGCAAGTTGGATTCAATTTTTGAAATTAAAACAACAGCCAATCCTGAGGAACGTTGGTAGACGCTTCTGGTGGAATAGAGATCTGTGATGACGCATTCCTTCGAATACCTCTTAATTTTCCTCTGCGTTAAAAATATAAAAATATAATCCCGAGAGAATAAACCACACAGTATTCCGCCACACAAAAACAAATGCTGTCAAAGATTGAAAAACGGCTGCAGTAAGATTGTTCTCTCCTTTCTCGTGTAAGTCACAAGAAGCGTGTTTGGCATGCATGTACAAATTATGTCACTATAAGGAGGAGCAAACAGATTATTTAATGTTTTGTGAATTGGCGTACAAATAAAACGTGACTGCCAGTGCTCCTGTAAAAATCACTTACAGCTACAATGCCTGTCTCATGGGGACAGAAATATTAATTATCCTTTACGCAATGAAAAATGAAAATTTTGAGAACTTTTTCTGCCGAAAATAATTAGACCTAAGTTGGCATAAAACAATAAAACTCTCTAGTATAAAGGTTTTAGCTTTGGGTCGAGCAGATTGAAAAAAAAAATTCTTTAAAAACACAGTCTCTTATCTGAAAGAAAAGATGAAAAAAAAAGGGGGGGGGGGGGAGAAGTACCAAATTTAAAAAAATGGCAGCATGGTTGAAATCATGCATGTATGCGTTACCAGCCCATTGTTTCAAGGTCAGTTTTACAAAAAATATTTTAAATTATTTATAGCAGATCTGAGATTCTTTTAAATCAATAACATGTGGCTACTGGACCGTGGCGTTTCCGGGCTCGATCCAGCGGCACCACATAAAACCGATTCGGCAACACTGTCTGCCAGCCGGGGCAAGCCCTCAAGGGGGACTCGAACCCGCACCAATCTGGCAACGCCGTCTGCATTCCACGAGGGACGGGCGGAAAACAAGGCAACGCCGCCAGGGCCGTGTGATAAATTGCACAGCTGGCGGAGACGTCTAGGGCAGACCGACTTCCCGGTACTTATATCGTCTACTTGCTGCATGTTATTAAGGCCCTCGACGCACTTCCTGGAAACAACCGGAGCGTCGTGGTGCAGTCCTGCCTCCAACTACAGCTTCACCCGCGTAGCTCTCTGTGCACCGAACCTACAGCTCAACACGCATTTCTTTACCTAATACCGGTTCTCTGTTTACGCTCCTCTTCAAGCAACAACTGGGCTTTCGGCTCCTGTTAGACCCGTACACGCACATCATAGTGAGTTTTATAATTGCTTCTCACGAAGTCCCTGCTTAATCCCTATCTTTGTTGGTAGATTAGTCACAATGTAATGTTTAACACTTGCATTTCTCCGATAACTATTTTCAAAATTACAATCGTGCGTTGCGTCTGTTATGAAGTGCAGTAATAATCGTGAACTCTCAATTAATTAGGCGCATATTTCTTCTTGTACACTAAATATTCAAATATTCGCTGATGCTGTCTGTCGTGGAAGTTGATTATATCTACTTATTTTATGCTTGTTAAATTGTTGCATGGAAATTTGCGAAAATGTTTATTCAAAGCTAATATAGAAAATTTATTTAATTTATAAGTCTTAAAGGGCTCAGATACTTACAGTACTAAAATTTAGGTTCCCAATCCTCATTCTAATCATATAACTGGAAAAATTAAGTTTCTCATTGTTGAAAGATAGTAACAACCTTTGAATACTTCCTTCCCATTTCTGAAATCTCCTATGGAAACCTTTAAAAAAGAACTTGCTAGGAGATACTCCAGCAAAACAAGTAAATTTCCAAAAGATTTTGTCAATACTATGTATTAATTTAATTACTATACTTTAAGTAATTTTACAACCATATCATCTATGAAATTCCTCCAACAGATGATCGGATGTTTATTTAGAAGTGCCCATTAAAAAAACCCCAACTCCAGCTCATTGAAATGTGCTCCCTAGACCAGTATCGACGTACGCGTTTATATAGTTTTACAATCACGTGCATCAAAACGTGTTGATTGGTATCTCGCTTGAAGACCTGTCGATTATCTGAGGGGCAGTTAAGTTAAACCAAGAAAGTTTCTCAAACCTATGACCATGGTATGACTCGAACCTAGGCACAACTTACAGTAACATCAGCCAAGGACAGGGAACTGCTGCAATCTCTGGGATCTCATTTTCTTCGCCGCCTTTCCTCGTTCTGAGCTGCGCTTATATTTGCTCGCCCAAGCCTACATATTCAGCATGCTTTGAGTAAGGCAGATATGTTGCACACCATAGGTGTAATTTCGAAGAGGAGGGTTGGGAGATTGCATTATGAATCACCTTTCCCCATTAAACCAAACTGTTTGATGTTGAATAATCCGCTAGAGTTATTTATTTTCGTTACGAAGTCTTCAAATTTCGAATTAGCAGTTAATTTTACTATAAACCTTAAGAAAACACAAAGCCGCGAGAAAATTATTGCAGCTTGTATGCAAGTTTGCCGTTCTGCTCATTCCTTCGTACGTACTCCCACCTGCGTATGATCTCAAGAAACTAAAACTTCAGCTATTTTGTTCAAAAATATTTCCCCGAAACTCTGATAGAAACATAAATGGGGACTCACTGTAGGTATCACAGAAATTATTTAATTAAGCTCAGAAAACCGTATTAAGTGTACGTTCTTTCAGTACATTGATGCTGTGTTGTACAAGCATGTGGCACAAATTTATAAAATCACATTTGTTATATCGTGTAGTATTTCTCTGGCACAAAGTGCTAGTCAAGACGTGAAATTACAGATTTTTTTTGTACGGCTGAAGAAAATATTCGATAAGACTTGGCCTGAGCAAACATGTGTTCTTCAGTGTTACATTTGCTTCATTTTTCGCAATTTATATTATTTGAAAAAAAAAAAAATTAAAACGTCGTCATACATATCTAAAGATGGACCACAGCATCTAACGATATAAAAGCGATATTGTTGCGGTAGTACTACCCTTATAAGCCTAGTGGCACGTCGTAATAATAAAGAATTATTTATAGTACGCCCAACACAACGCGGCGCGTTTACTCTTTTCTCAGTAAATAAATAGCCTCGGAATATGACTTTTGCCAGAAAAGATAAAAACTAATTATCCAAGCCTGTTAGGTTCAGTTTTTTTTATATGAAGCGTACCTATTTAAAAAAAATACAATGGTAAAGGCTATTCACAGTAAAGTGAGCACTTTTGATATCAACCTTAGAAAAAAGTCACTGTCCCTGCCTGCATATATTTTAATCGGCACACTGAGTGACGTGCGTCCAGTAAAGTTGGTAACGATGGGTGGAAAGTAGTTCCATATCTTAACGTCGAATAAAAAGTAGCAGGTAACAATTTATGACAACTTAAATACTTTCTTTCGCTTTCAGACTTTTTTAATGCATCGAAGTGTAAAAATGACCAGATTTGTAGAATATATACTTTTTTAATAATTTCACAATTTCACCTCACCGGTTCATGAATAAAGTGATGAGGCCCACATCAATGTTAATGTTATATAATCTGGAAGCATACACTGCGTGCATACAAGTAGATCTTAAGCAAGGATTTCAAAAGTAATAATTTTACCGTGAACAGCATATAAAAATTTTGCATTTTTAAGTGCTTGGCTGGGCAGTTTTTTTATGTACGATAAAAGTAGAACCGTGCTTGCATCTCCCAGAGTTTCCCCTGACAGTTTTCTCAAGATGTACGAGAAAAGTAGAATCGCACGGTCGTTGTTACATCTGCGGGCTTTCATCACGTGTAATAAAGTCCCAGTGTCGCACAGTTTGCAGAGGCCAGCGCGACGACCAAGGCACTGCACGCCGGTCCAGCGCCTCGCGCGTAGGAGCGATGGAGCGCTGGACATGCTCATTGTTGTCACCCATACACATCTCCGTGCCTCGAATACGATAAGAAGATAAAGGGGGTCCATGTTTTCTTAGGATATTTTGCCTTTTATAAATTTCATTGTGTTTGCGATCAAAACCTAAATTACATGCTGCATCTCATCTATACAAAGTGTAAAACAAAGTCGTCCGGCCGCGTGTGTCTGTGTATTCCGATAAGACTTCTAAACCTCTCAATCGATTTTGATGCAGTTTTCACCATCATTTAGACAATTGCTTGAGGAATGTTTAATGCATTTGTATTTAATGCAAAGATAGTAGAGAAACATCGACGTTTTATAATAAAGACGGAAAAAGCCACTTTTTGGGCGCTTACAAGGCTTATGTTGACTATGTACTACGTAATTGTAGATCTCAAAAAGGTCTACAAAAAGTCCACGATAACATATGTTTATCTTTTAAGGATGATCCACAGTAACCATTTTTGTCTTTTTAAAAATAGGGGTTTACTTAACTTTTTGAAAAACGCAGTATTAATCCTACATTAGTTACCTTAAGCATTTATTGTATATACTTGCTGTAAACCTAAACAACGCCATGTTTTTAAATCGCACCCGAGCGACGCCGGGGCGGGTCGCTAGTAAAATATAAAAGCAGTCCGTACCTCATATACGAACCTGTAAATAAGTACATATCAGAAACACAAAATAACAATTTAATATATATATATATTTGATATATCAACGCATTTTGGTTAACAAAAACAATATGGGCGCCAGTTTCCTCTCATCCTGGTGCCCATAACTAAATTAAGGGAGGCTTAATGCGTACCGGCACCTTTATAATTGTAACGCCACTGGCGAGGAGACATAGCAAAGGTGTTTTACTTCTATTTTGGCTGGTAAGCGCGGGAGCTATAAGGGTTACACTGGCACGTGCTACAAGAGCGCCATCGCCACTACGTGCAGGGCTCTGAACTGGCGTGCAGTGTTGTCGTAGTGCTGCGTGCACCTATGGGACTTTCAGCGGCGACCCTTGCATTTCAGTGATGAAATTTCTGCATCGAAGTTCAGTAGAGGGTCCTATCGTAGTTTGGTCCGTGTCCGGTTAGTATGTTTTGAGATATGACAGTATGGGTAGTAGAGGCGGGGGGGTTTCACTTCACCTAGTAGTAATTGATGGATTATCGATTTGATTTGAAGGGTTAATCCTTAATCCGATCAAAAATGGAAAGGGTTAAATTTAATTGAATGTGTTAAATTTATTGAAGCGAGAGCGGAGATGCATCATTAGTACTTTACATCTGTACTGTTCGACGTGTAGAATGATGCTGACTCAAAAAGTATATAAATGATTGCTTTTATATAATTTACAATCAGTATGTTGTGATGCCTCATTGAGGTACGGTCAAGAGCGGTCGTGGCTTGGTCAACACACTTATTAATAATCTTCCATTCGAAGCACATATTCCTGGATTCAAGTTCTGCGGACCAGGAACAAAGCTTGCAAAACATTTAACATATGGTGACATTGGTGTGAACGAACTTGATAACACTTGCAAAGAACACAATATAGCCTATACATTCAGTAAGAAGTTGGAAGACAGGTATGCATCCGATACTGATCTTGCCGACAGAGCCAAGAAAATCGATAAATCACCCCTAACAAAGTTTGGTCACTGAGTAGATGCCTGGGGCATGTTACAAAATAATGAAGACGAAAATGAAATATGGAATGGGTTTGCAACTCAACCAAAAGAAAAATAAAAGGAAGACATGAAGGAAAGGATACATGGGAAAGAAACAGGGCGGTTTCCTACTATTTATTCTACCAGGACTTGCAGCACTGCAAGGACTTGCAGGACTTGCCATTTCACACAACCAGTCCATACACTCTAAAACTGAATCAGTAAGAATTCCACTGTTTCAATCAGTCAACAGTACCCGACAGATTCAACAGTCACTTCAGTAAATTTAACTGATGGATCAGTTAAAAAATTCGCGATTTCCTTCACTTATTGATTCAGTGGCATTTTCCATTGATACATCAGTCCTTTTTTTCACTATTTTTCATTGGTTTATTTTTGAGCGACGGATCAATTAAACATCATGTACAAATGACAGTCAAACAATGTTTAAAAATGGCTGATAAAATGTGCATCAACCCAATTCAAAATACTGAGATGATGAGTGCCTCAAATTGTAATTTACGCTATTCTGTGCCCGACCTACTACACGATTCCAGAAAAATAAAGTCAGAGTGTGTGGTTGTGGAAGCACGTATTTTTGGTATCCCCGGAGTCAAGAATTCAGTTACGCTAAAAATCTACTCTACCGTGGCACCAACCTGCGATATCCATTAATGACGGAAGATCTCGAAGGTAGCTGAGTGGTCAGCTACATACTCCCGGTGCGGCTGAGAGAGTTATGAACGTGTGCAGTGCCGCCACTTCATGAGCAGTAACTGCACGGTGTGGCTATCGCGGCAGTGGGTTCCTGTGGGGCTGTCACCTGTCACGTGCCATGGGTGCCCAATTAGCGCACACCTCGACATCCACTTCCAGGAAATTAGCTCTACAGTGCGCCGTGGCTGCAGCCCACACGATTTCTGAGAATTCTTACCTGCAGTGTGACGTCAGAACCAGTGTGACACCACACTTAGCTGTTGCTAGGCGGAAATAACTTCCACAGTGGACATTTTTTGGCAGATTAAAAAAAAATGTGTTACTGGACGGAAGTATTGTAATAATTTTTTTTCCCATTCCCAAGTAGTGTGGATTTGGGAGTTCCGAGCCATCAGATTGGCCCAAAATTTTTACTCCCATCCATGGGTGTATTTAGTCTATGGTACATAATTCTAGGAGTTTACTGACTCGAGAGAGAAGGTGGTTCCAAGGATCAGCAGACTTTCTTTCCCTGAGTTAAGCAAACATGAAAAAAATTAAATCAAACAAGTCATAATGGTAGGCCCTTCTGGCAGGACTCGAAAATTTCAAAGTCCTTTTAGGGTAAATTTTTGAAAGTATTTTTCATGAAGGAATATGTTAAGAGTTGAGCATAGTTTTCTCTAGTAATATTTATAAATTATTAGCAAATTTTAAAAGTAAAGTCATAAATGGCCTTGGTCTTATTATGTGACCATGAGAGTAATTTTCAAAGATAGTTTCAGTAAAAGTAATACTTATAAGGACATCACAATGATTAAAATCAGAGTAACTTGTAAAACTGGCCTTTGTAGTATTTTTGAATGGCCAGACATTTTGTGAGTAAAGCTATAAAAGATTTAAAATATTTTTCCAATGCATTTCTTCAATTGGCCTTTGTAGTATTTTTGAATGGCCAGCAAAATTGTGAGTAGAGTTATAAACGATTTAAATATTATTCCAAGCCATTTCTTAATTGGCCTTTGTAGTAATTTAGAATGGCTATACACTTTCTGAGTAAAGTTATAAAATATTTCAAATATTTTTCCAATGCATTCCTTCAATTGGCCTTTGCAGTAATTTTGAATGGCCAGATATTTGTAAAGTTATAAGATATTAAAATATTTTTCTAAGCCATTTGAATAGGCATAAATGTTCTAAGTAATGTACCCATTTTTATATGAAATTTTTGCTATGGTGTCGGAGAACAGTCAGTAAAATATTCTCTTTTCCTATATTTCAATTTGTCAGTCAATTAGTCAGTTGGTCCTCATTTGTAAATATGGCCATAGAATATAGAATTATAAAAACTTGGCCTTTATTTCTTTTGTATGTGTCCAAGGTAAAGTATTAAAGAATGGCATATTGGAAACCACTGGTTTTATTAGAATGTTTTCCTCGCCATCTTTAATAATTGTAATTGAGGCGATTTAGAGTTTATAGAAATGTCATGTGGGCATAATGTTGAATATTTTTAAGTGCTGCATTTCCCAATATATACAAAAACAAATGTGATTTTTGTTACGAACCAAAGAAAACAAAAGAGATTACATAAAGAAAACAAAGTGCAATTTCATGTGTTATAAATTGGATAACGGGCAGGGTCACCTCTTGAGGTTTGATGTTCAGCCCTCAGTTACATGCAAAGAGGTTACTTTCGAATATTTTAGAAGTTTGATGAAGGTTACTCTTTTGGGCTATGGTTTTAGTGCCCCTTTGATGAATCCTTGCGGAGAAGGACGTATCAAAGAGATCCTGTGCACTCTGCTCTTTTGTGAGTGTCGTACAGATTGCATCAAAAGAGAAACATGAAATCGTACTTGTCAAGAGTTTTTAATAACTCTCTCTTTCAGTGACGACAATTATTTTGGGGCTTTGTATTTATCTTGTGTCTAATATCTCTCACAATGTTCACAGGTTGGGTGTAGAAACTCACCAAAGCGTCACTCACCCAGATTCTTAAGGAGGCAGGAGAATAAGTCGCCGATACTGAAGGTATCAATGACCTCAGAATCAAAGCTAGGGCTCTGGTATGGCATGATGCAAATGTCAACACTGCCTCCAATAGCTGTAGCGGCGGGGGAGTTCTCAGTGGTGAGACCTTTCCAAATTTTAAGATACTTAATGATGTTCCATCAGAATTATCCTCTAAGGTTATTCATGTAAAAGGCTCTACTTTTACTGAGGTAGTTCAGTTTTTTGTAGAATTGAATACTTTAATATCTTCAATTTTTTGTCCTAGAGAGGTGATATATGTGATAGTCACATTTAGAGTCCCTGAGATTTTCAGCCCAATTTTCTTTCAGCTAGGGATGAGAATTGGGAATTTTGCAATGTATCAAAAACTTGCTTCACATTGATTGCAAATGAGTCAGCTCTTGTAAATTTTCGGCTGAAGATTCTGGGAAAAAGGCAGAATGTAAATCAGTCCATGCAGGACAATGTAATATCTATAGTTAGATTAGTGAAATTAGTAGGGTACCCTTGCAATGAGGACCAGTTCATGCAGAGTGTTTTTTTTTAATCTGCAACCTCGATAAAGTAGGTTCTTTTGTTTTGCCACCAGACCTACTACTTTAATGTAACTTCTGAGTTTGGTGATTTAAGTAGAGCATAACATCTCTGATTGCTCCTTTGATCCTGTGAGGTTGGATCAAAATAAAGGAATAGAGAAGGATCCTGTAAAATTGGGTTCCTCCAAGTTTTGTATTTTTGTGGTAAAAGCAATCATGTATCGAAAGACTGCTGTCACAACAAATCTGTTCTTGCTATCACAGAACATTCAGGCCAGGGTCAAGACTCGTTCTTGGGTTTCCCAAAAAAAGGAATTTCAGTGTCAGAGTAGAAAAGGAAGATAGGTTTAAGAACTTGGTGTGTTATTTTTGTAAACATATGGGCTATGTGAAGGCCAGATGCCCTGCTCGTGATAAGGTTGTGGGAGATCATATAGCTAATGTCATGAATTTTGAGAGGAAATATATTTTATTTCATGTTACTGTTGTTTAGTAGTCCAGGTAAAGGTAGCTGCAATGGTAGATTCTGGTGCATCTTGTTCCCTTATTAACCATGATCTTTGAAAGTACTTGTTGAAAAGATCCCTAAGGGTCTTTTGAGGGTAAGGAAGAGTAATAAAGTAGGGATTTCTCTGGAAATGGTTACCGTGAAGTAGCCATAATTAAACTTAAAATAGAGAATTTTTCTTAGGAATTTCAGTTGAGGATCATACCCGGCTTAGGTCATGTTCTCATGTTGGGAATTGACTTTCTGGGGAAAACCCAGGCATGTATTGATTTGTCCAGGCATGAATTAGTGTTTGCCTTTTGCAAAGCTCAAATTGTATAGTTGAATTCGAAGCATTTTGATTTACATAAGAGAGCTGTTCAGTCTATGTGATCAAAGAATGAGGAAAAAGATTGTCAGGAGAAGCAGATTAGGCTGTTGCAACGGGAATTTATGATGTGGTCACCCAAAAACTGTGGCATTACAGCAAGAACCTTATTATATTGAACGTATAGGATTCTGAACCAGGGCCATCTGTTCCCTATCATGTAGCACTTCCAAAACTAAACATATTGGAGCCCTCTGAAAGCTGTTACTCCAGTTCAGTCTTTTTGCTGCCTAAGAAGGCACCAGGGGAGTACTGTGTCATCTGCAATTACCACCAGGTGAATACGAAAATCCATGTCAACCCCTATCTCTTACCAATGATTGAATCTGCTTTTCATCATGTAGGAAAAGCTAAGTATTTCTCCATTTTCGAACTACATTCTGCTTTCCCACAGTGCGATTTGCACACCGATTCGCGAGGGACATTGGCATCTGTCACCCCCTGGAATCAATATCAATGGAAGCGATTGCCAATGGGTGTGAATCGCGGTCCACAGGCGATGCCATGTGTGTTGTTCTCAGTCTGGGCAAATTCCAATATGATTCCTTTTTCATTTACATCGACGATGTTTGTGTATATAGTGAGAAATTTGAGGATAACTTGAAGCATTTGCGTCTCTTCTTGGAGGCTTTAAGAGAGGCCGGTCACACAGTAAATCCTGAGAAGGTTACCTGGGAAAAAAGCTATGTCAGGTACCTGAGTTTTATTATTTCAGAAGGTAGGTTGTTGATGAACCCCAAAAAAGATTAGACCAGCAGTGAACTTTCTGGTCCCGAAGAACGTGCATGGAGTGCGCCGTTTCCTAGGCATGGTGAATTTTTTAATGCGAAATTCATTCCAAAGTTCGCTGATCTTGCAGAACCCTTAAAAATGCTGAAAAGAAAAGGGGTGTCCTTTATTGGTGGGCGGGTAGGGGGGGGAAGACCAGAATAAAGTTTTTTGTGTGTTGACAGAAGCTGGCTACGCCTCCTGTTCTCCAGTTGCCACACTTCGAGCAGCCATTTACTCTTCAGATATATGCCAGTTCTAAGGCATTGTGTGCTGTGCTGTGCTAGATAAAAGGAGATAGTTTGTTTCCAGTATCCTATGACAGTAGGTTGTTGACTCCTGCTGAACAAAAATTCTTGGCATACGAGAAAGAAGTCCTTGCTGAAATTTTCGGAATGGAAAAGTTCAAGGATTATTTGAAGAGCTCAGAGTTTGAATTTCGCATTGATAATCACGCCCCGAACTGGTTTTTAAGTACCAACAAGCCAGCAGGGAGGTTGGCGAGATTATTAGAGAGATTGTACTGTTTTAATTTCAAGATTAAGCATGTCAGAGGCATTCGCAATGGTGTCGTATATGACTTGTCAAGGATGTTTGCTTAGATGAGTTTCAGGTCAACTTCCCCGACATGGTGTTAATGGTTCAGGCCCTGGATGCTGAATTGCAAAAAGAAAACAAGGTCCTAAATTTGAGGTGCTCCAGAACTTTCCTTAGGTGTACTTGAAACTGTAACATCACCAGGGAATAGGCCCTGAGTATGTAAAGATCAAAGCTGATATTGATGCAGGGAATGGTGAATAGTTTGAGGACAGGAAGGGCTTTATCAGTTGTGTCAATCCTACAACTTCAAAATTTAAATTCCTTTGTACCTCAGGCATGCAGTGTTCTCATAGTGCTGCATGCACCTATGGGACTTTCAGCGGCGACACTTGAATCTCATTAATGAAATGTTTGCAACAGAGTTGAGTAGAGAATTTTATCATAGTTTTATCTGTGTCAGATTAGTATCTTTTGAGATATGCCAGTATGAGTAGTAGGAGTCTCACTTCACTTGAGATTAATTGGGATTAATTGAATGATTATCGATTTGATTGAAAGGATTAATCTATAATCCGACCATAATGCGATAAAAATGGCAAAGGTAAATTTTTTTGAAAGGGTTAAATTTTTTGAAAGGGTTAAATGTTTTGAAAGGGTTAATTTTTAATCGGATAAAATTTTAGTGTTTTTTTTGGTGCAAGAGTGTACTAAGGGACAATTTCATCTGTTTCATTCTTTCCTTTTGTGGGTTGGGAAGGAGCTCTGATAGATGTTCACCCTCTGAGCTCTTGCACTCGGATGAGGTGCGGCAGTTTTGGGAATGGGTTATATTTGTGGTGAGTTTTCTGCAAGAGTGGTATAAGTGTAAATTTGGTCTCTTTTTGGCGGTGTTGGTCGATAGGAGACTTTGAAAGATATCATTATTCCGAATTCAATTAAATGTTATATAATTTCAGAGTGTTTAAACGATTTCTATGTATGAATAAATAACACAATAGACATGTAAAACTAGATTGTCTCATAAAGAAACAAGTGCAATTGCGTACCTATCCAGGTGTCTTAAAATTAATTAAACATAAAGAGATGAATTAGTCTACCCCAAGCTGTATGGTATAAATATAATTTATACGAGAGCAGTATACCGAACGAACACAACTATGTCAATAACAAGTGGTAAATTATCACAATTACATGAGGGTGCAGTATGGAATTAACGAATCAAAAATTTCCATATAAATTAAATGACAGTCTTCCTAAACACACGATATATGAAAACACTACTTAACGCCTCTCGCACATACCTTACACATCTGTCTGCCTGTGAGACTGGTGAGGAACTTTAGAAATGTAATCCACACTTTAAAATTAATTAATTAATTAGCACACATAATGAAATCGCACATCTCCCAAAACACAACCGTCCGCTTGGAGGATGGTGAAGGAATGGCGTCAGTGTATGAGGTGCGCCACCTTATATACGTGGAGCTTGTAGGCAAGTTGAAACTATGGCAAAAAGCTCTGAATATAATTTACACACTACTCATATACATCCTGAATTATATCTAGAAAAAATGTATCCTTACCAAACACTGCATGCAATTTAACTAGCGAAACATGCAGACAATGATTTAGCGCTTCCAGTTAACATGGAGAAATAAAGATTACCAAATTTACATTTTGAATTTTAAACAGACACAATAGCTTAATAGAAATACACATAATGAAATTGAACAAGGAGCTCTCCCATAACACATCCGTCCACCTTTGAGGTCAGGCAATGAATGACTGGATCGTATGACATGTGCCTGCTTATAAGCTGTTATATATATATATATATATATGGAGAGTGGATGAGTTGAAATTTACGACTGACAGGACCTCTTTTCCTACCAAGGTACAATTAACGACTTGATTACACTATTAGTCCTACATGTACATGAATGTATATAATTGAATTATTTAAAAAAACGAATATACTAAAAATTTCGGTCAAGTCTGTGAAATTCACGGCACTTGGTAACAAAAACGCGAGTTGAGAATGCTACGAAGTTTCGTCTACCAAACACATAAATGTTGTTTACATGATAAATGCACTATCACACGAAAATTTATATGTTTTCCCTGATATATTAAAGACTTATTAAACAAATATTTCACACTATAGTTTAGAAAGACTGTGAACGAGATCTGAACCCTGGAGCATATAATATCGCTTAACGAGAATCGCAGCTATCACACTCCTAAGGCCGGTGAAGTCGAGAGTTCCAATGTTGCGTCTATGAAGTGTGATGGTGGGCAAAGAACTAAGATGGAGGAAACCAACGAGTAGCCTCCGCATCGCTCCTGCCCAAGGTCGTCCACATCCTCCCCTTACACCAGCCAAGAACATGTTTTCAGAGGGATTCTCAGTCCTTGCAGCCCCTGTCCCCCTCCCTGCCGATCCAAGGTCACGCAATCTTGTGCAGCGAAGTTTGGACTCTTCCGAATGTGTTTATTTGTTTGCAAAACTATGCTTTGCCCATGAATTGGGGACTCTCCCGAAAATCTTCGCTATCTGGTTCTGTGAGAGGAATGGTTATTCTCCCATCCGCCCCTTCCCCTGACACTCCATATCTAGAGCTGTTCAATAGCCTTTAAACTGTTGTGCTTGGATATGTCGAATAGTTCTCGCATTTCAGGTCTCAAGTGTCTGATCCTTTCTTTCCAACTTTAGCTGAAAAAATTATTCCCCTTAACATAGATAACTAGATTGAAAATAATAGCAGTAGATATGTAAGTGGATTTACGGAACTGTAATTTCTTGTTTCCGAATAACTTTTCGCTATGGCGCAGTGAAAACTTTTTATAATCCTTGTTGAAAGTTTTCCGAAAAGTAATTTTCATTTCTTCAATTGTTATTACTAGCGAATTTAATGATTCGAGGGAAATTAAATTATAACAATTCTAACACCATAACCCAAGCTTACATGAATCCTTGGCTAAACCCATTCAGTAATTCAAGAAAAACTAGATGAAAGTGTTGTTGGGAACACACGATAATCAGTAACCCATGTTTAGTTCTATCTTTTGTTCTTCTATCCTCTCTCTTTTACATCCTTGAATCCGATCATTAATACATTATTAATATTCCCTTTCCTTTGTAATATGCAGCAGTTATGGAAAACTTAACAGTCTCCCTGCAAAAACTTCTTTTTAGAAAAAAATCTAAATTATGAAATAAAACAGTTTGGAATATTTTAAAGAAAAGGAATCAAACACAACGAATTACATTCAATGAAACAATAATCCAATCAACAAGCAGATTAATTGCACAATAAATTGTACATCCAAACACCATCCAGAGATTTATTAAATAAAACAACACATAAAATATTATTTAAATATTTTATTTAGTATCATAATTTTACAAACATTGTTTTACAATCTCCTAAGATCTTGATTCTTATCCCTTTCTTCCTTTTAATGATTTTATAAAACAAATATTAATTTGGAAAACTGACTTTTTGCAGTCCATGTTCTCCATCATAGGTTTCTTGGTAATACACTCTGGGATCTGTTTGTCTAATTGAAATAATCTTAAATATTTCATTAAACCAATTAACTGTAATTTTTTTCCTTCAAAGATTCCTTTCTGTTTCGAAATACATATAAATTCGCCAGCTTTGAAATTTGGTTTCCTTTTGTCGATGACTATGACATTATTATAAATAGTTTACATTAAACTATTATCCATAACTTTTTTTGGCACCATATTGATAGTTTTATGATATCTGGAATGATAAAATGTTACTATTTCAGGCAAAATGTCGACCCATTTGTAAGTTCCCTCGATGGGAAATGTTTATACATTAACTGCTTAATCGATTAGTTGTAATGTTCCACAGCACTGGCTTTAAGCTCCGAATACATTGATTAGTGGTTCATATCATATTCAGACATTAGTTTCCAGAATAGTGTAAAAAAATTCGGTTCCTCTGTCGGTTTGGAGCGAATTTGGCTTTCCCTCTTTCCAAACGATTTTCATTACATCGCTAACCTGTTTCCCAGTTTTGTTTTTCAATGGTATAGCCCCACCATGCCTTGAATAAACGTCTATTATGGTTAAAAAATACTTGTATCTCTTATTGTATTTGGAAAGCAATGTCATTTCACACAAATTGGCTTGAAAAAGATCATTTAAACAATGAGTTATAACTCTTCTTCTAGGATATCTTATCCTTGCAGGAGCATGAAGCTCTTCAAAAATATTACTAAATTTCATCGGTAATATAACCGTCTTCTTTTAACTCTTCAATAATAGAAACAATTTAGTTCATAAGTGAATTATTCCCATACTCTCTTGAAATGATTAAAAGTTTTAATCTATCAACCAATTCATTAGGATTGTTCCACTATACAGGAGAAAAACGATCAACTTAATCATTAGAAAATCAGTATCGGAATATCCATTTCAAAAGTTTTTAAACAATAATTAAAACAATCCTTGACTCTCATCAGTTACATAATCACCAATTTTTATTTTATTGTCAGGCAGAAACTTTATTACCGAAGTTGCATTTGGGAGCAGTTGCAAAAAAGTGACTCAAAAAGTTGCATTCTATTGCATCTGCAGAAATACACTAAAAGAGTTGCGTTTGGGAACAGTTGCAAAAAACAGTGGCTCAAAAAATTTGAATTTATAAAATACAAAATATTGTATATAATAAAGATGGATCAGTTGCTAAATGTATTAAACAGAACCCAACAATTTAAGAAACTTTCCGAACTTACAATTGGGTAGTCCTGTCCCATAAACCATACTGAAATAAATGATACACGGTATGGATACAAAGTGGTAATTACTTCTGGAAATTTTAAAGTAACCTTACCAGACAGATATGTTCAGATTTTCAGTGAAAAAGTTTTCAATGGTGTTAATCGTGGAGGTATAAGTTTTGCATATGATGGAATGGTGGATTGTGGTGTTTAACAAATGCATTCTATTCAGTTTTTCAAAGAGTAAATGATCGTCATCATATAGTTAGACATCAGTACATTTTTATTTGTGCTCAAATCTATAAAGTTTTAATGGTTATCCAATCATTAAAACACAATTATCGCTCTGACTTCGGCAATGTCTAATTTAAAAAGTAGTCTAATTAAAAATTTAGATAAACATCTCAAAATTCGACATATTAAAGTAGCCGAAAAATTGAATCCTTTTTCTAAATCTTTCATTGCACTTTCTATAGAAATATTTTTCATCTTTATCACATGAAACTTTAATAGTTTAAATCTATTAACGTTATTATATATAGAATATGACTACTTCCAACCCAAAAAATATCCATGGTCTCATCTCTTATACCACTGTTCTTTCGGACAGATCAAAGTTAATTAACTTACCTTTTTCATCCTTAATTTCAACTATTATTTCATTAACTTGATTTATTTGCACTAGAAAAAATAATCGATAAGCTGATTCGTAATAGATTGTGTCGCCAAATCCAAATGTTGTTTTGGTTTAAAAGAGGGAATTATGTTAGTTTCTCTATTATTATATTCATCATGTTTTAATATCATACCATTTACTATATTACAGTGTATATTTATTGTTTCAAATGGAGCAAATTTTGGAATTGTATCGCCATAATGGTCCACATTTACTTTCAGAGTTTTATTTTATACGAAACTCAAAACTTTTCCTATTGAACCCCATTTTCCAAACTGTAATCTAAGCGTACATTTTACTTTCACTCTGTTTGTTATATTATCCAGCTGGAAAGATTTATCATCTTCTTTCCCACCCATTGAATTTACACTGAATGAAAAAATTGCTTTTATAGTTTTTTCAAGATCTTTAAAAGCTATACATAGAATTAGCAAAGGGTTTAAATATATGTTAACCATGACAGAGGTTTTTCCAATCATGCATGGGCAATACTAATCATAGATAATACTGGTGAAAATGTTACACTAGCATTTAAAACTATTGTGAATGATCGCAAACCCATGCATTTACAAACAGACGAAGGGAAATAATTTTACAATAAATTATTTAAGGCATTAATGGCCAATAACAACATAACACATTATTCAACATGCAGTGAAAATAAAGCTAGTGTTGTAGAAAGATTTAATAGAACATTGAAGGAGAAAATGTGGAAGATATTTACTATGCAGGGAAACTATAAATGGGTGACTATATTGCCTAAATTAATAAGTGAATACAATAACACTGTTCACAGTACAAACGGAATGAAACCCACCAATGTAAATGCAAATAATGAAAGTTATATTGTAATCAACATGTATGGAGGAGAAAGAAAAATGGTTAAACTAAAGTTTGTAATAGGAGATAAAGTTCGTATAAGAAAAAGTAAAAATTTGTTTGAAAAAGTATATACACCAAATTGGTCCACTGAAGTATTTGAGGTGTGTGAAGTATTGCACACAAACCCCACGACATATAAAATAAAAGATTTAAAAAATGAACTTATTAAAGGTATTTTTTATGAGCCAGAGCAGCTTAAGACCAAATATGATAAAGACTACTTAGTGGAAAAAGTTTTGCAAAGAAAAGGAAATAAGCTGCTAAATAAATGGTTAGGTTTTGATAGTAGTCATAATTCTTAGGTTGATAAGAAAAGTGTAGTTGTTTAAGATTTTTTCTCTATATAATAATTGGATCAACAAAAAATTGAAAGTTTTGAGCATCAGTCGTTTCTGACAGACGACCAAACAAAAAATAATTTGAATGAATACAACAAGCGCATTGAGTTTGATATTCCTATTGGCCATGCATTTTCACATCCGAATGAAGCTTATGTATACCAACTGTATAAGCTAACTAAAAAAAGATATAAATGCAGATTATGAAAAAACTTCAACTATTGATCTTTGTGAGAATTTCTTCCCATTCCAGTTCTCAAGAATATAGATCTCTAAACATGGTTGTATAATCAAAAGTATTGACAACACTGACATCACTTCAACAATGATGCATACATTGCTAGGATCGGAATCAGAATCATCATACTTCCAAATGTTGGGGATAGATCTAGGTAAATATGTTAGGTAAGATAAGTGTAACGAAATTACCTATCCATTAAAATATTTGTTTGGGTTTATGAGAGATTATAATGAAATATTCTGGAAACATGGGTACAAGATCACATTCATTCGAAATTCCAATGATGATGTTTCATTTACAGAGGACCTCCAATGAAAGCAGATCTATCTGATGATGAAGCTAATAAACCAGATGCTGGTAAAATTGTTATTGAGAAAATGGAAATTCTGTGGCCAGTTGTTGAATACGATCCTATTTATGGAGACGAAATTAAAGCAAATTCATACATAAAACCAAAATTCCAATTAGTTTTAATTATTGGCAATGTCTGGAAAAACCGGTACCTACTAATGCAAACTCATTTCAGTCTGATATAAAAGAACAGTCCAATGCAATCCAATTCGATATGCCAGACATTGTCATTGTTGGTTTTCTGCACAGCAGAAAAGAAGATCATGGGCAATTCACACATGGTTCAATGTTTGACTCTTGTTTTGTCAAAAATATTTATATTAAGAATGGACGGAATGAAGTGTTTCCCAAAGAGAATTGGAATTTAAACATTGATGATAAAATTTTCTATAAGATGTATATTGCTTACAATGATTTTAGTAATTCAAAGATTAAACTAGATACCCCTTATCATAATAATGAACTGCACTTCTACTCTGTGTCATTTATTGGGAGAATACCATTGTATGTTATTGATTGTTCTTACAGAAAAACCACTATTGTAAAAGACAGAACTAATCTGAAACTTGCAGTTGATTTTAATAAACCAATATCAGCTACAACTATTTGTAATGTGGCACTAGTAAGCCAAAGAAACATAATTTATGATGTTAAAAGTGAAAGAATAACCGAAGTCCAATAGTGCGCAAACATGTTTGGTTGTTAGTTTTTAATGGATGGTTATTCACAAAAAACATTTACTGTTACATAATATTTCATAGTATCACTCTTTTTTCAATTTTGTAGTGTCCCCATGGTAGTGTATTAATATCATCTTTAAGAATAAATCTTTTATCATATTTGGGTTTTAATGATTTTTTTCTCAACTCAATCGTATAGAGTTCATGTTTCTTACTTTTAATAAGATTCATACTTTTGTACAACACTTTTTTTTTATCAAACAAACACTTTTTGTAGTCACCAAAACTAATCTCATTTTTTACTATAGTTTTTTCACATCCTTTACTCTTTTCTTTATACCACCTTCCACATTTATTGCATACATTTTCGATTTCAATCCAATAAATTCTTCCATTATTTTTCCATTACAATCATCTTTTATTTTGCCAAAAATCTTTTTGTTAACTAATGGTATACCATATGGATTATCTTTTTTAAAGTCAGAAGTATCAAAATGATTGAACATTTCTTTCATGTCACTGTATAAGTCTGGTGTGTTTATATAATAGATGTATGAATCAGTATCTTGGTAGCATAGTTCAATATTTTCCCCATTCTTTGGTTTCATTATATTATATTGAAAATCGTACATTAAGACATTCGATAGATCAAGTATACTCATTCCAACATAAATGGGTTTGTTAAAATCACAGTTTTGTTTTAATCATATGAACTGCAACCAAAGAGTTAGTCAATATAGTTCTATCTTTAAAGTTTGGTTTAGCCACTAGGTTATCCATTTGCTTAGAACTTGTTCACAACCGTATATCCACTCTGTTTCTAATATTTTCTATTGTTTTTGCAAAAATGGAATTGTTCATTAATTTGTAGAAATCTTTTTCAAAGTCATTTGTAGACTTTTTTTTCTCATATTTGTATTTAGATCAATATATAATTTGAGCCAATCTGATTTATCAAACTCCAGAACTCTATGGATCTTTTTCAACTTCATTCTAAGAGCTAGATATTGTTACAGATTTACATAGTGTAATACATATTTTTCTATATCATCCAGATTGGTATAGATTTTGGGATTTTTTTAACCTTCTGGTATTTTATTCTCTGGTGCCAATGGCAGATCTTTGTGGAGATCGGGTAGTTCATGTGGATATTCCAAATCAACTTCCAATATATAACCTTTGCTAGAATCATCTTCTAGTTTTGTTACATCTATATTTGTATTTCCCCACTTAAACCCACCATAGGGTAAATACTGGCTCACGGGCCATCCATATAAGTTATTGGCATCCAGATATGGAAGATAAAAAATTTACTTAGTACTATCATAAGCATTCATATATTTATTATTTGCTTTAGCATATCGCTTACAACATTGTGAAATTCCACCACGAAAACCTTTTTCTATCAACAAAATCATATCATAATCTCTTAATAATTCTAGTTATATTTTAGTATGTTTGAGCATAGCATCCCACACTAACCCTGGGGCTGTGAAATACCATGCTGGATCTAGCTTACATATTTTGAAAAATGCATCTTAAAAAATTTTCCATATGTATCATACAATATCAATACATCAGATTTGTTATAGAATCCTGTGTACTCTTTTACAGATTTAATGTTGGATTTTTGCTACACACTTTCTCGCAATTTCATATTCTTTGTCTGTAATGCCACATTTATTGAGTTTGTTGTAAAATGCATCTTTGGATGGAAGTGATGTCTCACATAATTTTTCAGCACTTTCATGAAGTCATATGGGTAAACACCTTTTCTTATAACAAAGTAAAGAAGTTCATTGGAAAAATGCTTACATGTTTCTCGGAATTGGCTTCTGGAAAGGTTGCAAGACAGTTTATCCATACTACTAGCCATACATTTAAATGAGTCAATAGATATAAGATTTACACTTTCACATACATGTTTTGTAAAAGAAATATATTTTTCTTCGTTGTTGGGAATTAGATCAATTTTATTTTCATCGATGCCACGTTCTCTTATTAATAAATGTGTCATAACCAGATAGATTGTGTATAAACACTGGGACAAAACATAGATTTATAAACGATAAGTTACAATCTCTGTGTGCAGTTCCCCTAAATTTCCCCATAAGATGATCATGTTCTCTTACAGAATCACTATTCAAAGATTTTTCACATATATAACAATGGGTAGCTGTATCATAAACAATTTGTTCTTTCTGAGTTATTGGAAGCATTGGTTTTTCATTTGTTTATATATCACCAATAGACCTTGCTTCTTCCATTAGCATTTTAACGAATACACTAAATGCATCAGATCCTTCATAAGTTACTGGTGGTTTATAGTATCCATGTTCGTATCTTACATAGTAACAGAAGCTAATAAGCTCGTGTTTTTGGTATGGTTTCGTGTAACATTCGTTGGGGTTTGGTCGGCAAGTTTCAATTTTAGTCAACAAACATTCAAAATCAGCATATATCACAAACGGAACTCTCAAAGAATAATTTTGGTTTTTCAATGTTAATATGTTATTTTTTCCTTTAGATGGTAGTTCAACTGTAACACCATCGTGATCTCGGCAGCCTTATTCATGATCGTTTAGCTTATTTACAGAGTAGAAATATTGCAAACATCTATCAATATAAATATTTTGTGACCATTATTTGTTACTTGTGATGCAATAAGTCTCGAAAGACTTTTTATCCAGCAGTAGTGGTCGTTCTTTTCGTCTTTCATATGGAGTAGGTTAATGTGCTTATCTGTCTTATTTTTTGTTGTTTTTAATGGACAGATTATATATTTCTTACCACCATCTTCTTCTTTGTATGCATGTACATTAATAGAAATTCCACTTCTTTTCTCAAAAGTTGGTATGTTATCCATTTTCATTGGAAATTCCAAATCCTTAAGTGCATAATCAAACTCATGTTCGTAAGCTATGTATTTTTTTCACTCTTTGGGGGTTTGTATTTGATACAATGCAGATAGAACATATCACAAAAAACATTTTTGATCATTGTTCTTATCATTAATTACTGCCTGCTTAACTTTGATTTTTTCAGGGAGATCAATATAATAACTGCCCTTGAATTGTACATATTTATTCGCACTTCTAGTTTAAATATTGTGTTGAGTATCTACTGAGATCCCTTTGCTTCGAAAGCCCCCATCTCAGCTATGATTTTCGATATGCTGTTGGTATAATATTCTTCCAGATTAGTCGATTTCAGAGGAGCTTTCTACATATTATATATTCCCACCAATTCCCCCTTTGTAGTCAGTGAAGAATTTTATGTTCACTTTGAGAGATTTTAAATGTTTACTAATTAGTCCTGTGACAGTTTCTTTTACATTATTTAGGAAATTATTTGGGTCTTTGTATGCATTCACATTCTTGACAGCATAAGTCTTAATCCTACTTTGAAATACTGTTTCGATTTCTTCTACACTGAATCTTGGTGTGTACTTATGAATTTTACTTTTAAAGTGACTTCTTATGACAGATGGTTTGTATTAGTGACTACACGTTTTACATTTCACTTGTTTCTCTCGTGGGAACTTCTGTTTTGATATTAAATGGTGTGATATTTTAAAAAATTCCCATGCATTTGTTGGTTTATGTGATTTATTTATGTATTGTTGTAAGACCTTTGTGCAATCTACTTTTAAGATGACTTCTTATGAGAGATGGTTTGTAAAAGTGATTACAAGTTTCACACTTGACATACTTCTCTTGAGATTTCTTCTTCTTTCTTTCCGCAAAATCATCTTTCTTAAATTTATATTCTTTCCAAACATTACCAGTTGCATTAGTCTTTTTCATTGCCATGGTCATCATACTAGACATCAGTTGATTTTTATTTGTGCCCATTTATTATATACAACATTTTATTTTTACATATTCAAATTTTTGGGTCCAAACACATGTTTTAACTTGTATTTTTGCAGATGCACTCAAATGCAATGTTTATCACAACTTTTTTTTTCTAAGGCTACAATATAACCAAATGCAACTTTTTGAACCACTTTTTTGCAACTGCACCCAAACGTAACTTTTAAATCCACTTTTTTGCAACTGTTTCCGAACGCAACTTTTTGTACGTCTTATTTTTGCAGATGCACCCAAACACAACTTTTTGAGCCACTTTTTTGTAACTGCTCCCAAACGCAACTTTTTGAGCCACTTTTTTTACAACTGCACCGAAACGCATCTTTTTGAGTCACTTTTTTTGCGGTTGCTCAAAAACGCAACTTTTTGAACCACATTTTAGGAGTTGCGCTCGAATCACCATTTGATGTTTTGGATCAGAAAATTAAGAGTAATTTTTTCTTATAGTTTTCTGATGGCTCGAGCATTTAATTTACCGTTGTTTTTCTGATAACTATGGGCTGCGCTCGAATCGGCATTTTTATACTACTCATGTCGATAAACACCACAGTCATATCACGCGTATACAGAGTTTGTTTTAAAGCTAAATAACATCGTGTTAAATGGGAAAGGAGTTGCTTTATGTTTTTCTTTGTTAAAGGTTCTTCTTCAGTTTTAATTTTCAAAACTGTTTCATTAGACTTATTCAAATCAGAATGCAATGTATTTATTCTACTCCGAACATGTTTTATTATTGCATCGTTTAAAACATCCTGTTCCATACAATCTCAGATGGCATGTAAATATATTTCCTTCACAGCAAATATAATGGTATGTAATTCTGACGCAGAGACATACATGTTTTGATTATAATACATTAAATTCAATCTTTTTATGTATGAATAAGTCGTTGCTTTGCTAACTGATGCAGTAGGTCGAATAGTTGCACTTTTTCAATCTTATCGACTTTACTTAAAACATCACCCAATTTAGTTACAGTTTTAGCTTTCAAATCATTAATAAAATTATTTATTCATATTTACAAATCATTCTTTTGTTTTCTCAAATCTGTTTGTATAACTAACCCAATTTTTTTATTCATGAATTCATCTCTTATAATTGTGTTATTTGTTCCATTTGTGTTTCAAGTTGTTCTGTAATAGTAGCGTTTGCAGCTTCATTAATTACAACTCTTAAATTTTCTTGCATTTCTCTAAGTCGAGTTGTAAAAACTATATTTGTCATATCATTAAAGTCTTTACTAAATCCATTTAAATGTTCTTTTATTCTAAATTCATTGCTCTACAAATCATTGCTAATATTGGGTTAAATATTTGCAATTACACTTGTTTTTTATAAACATTATCATTTAAATCAACTAACTTGATTAATTTTTCTTGAATATCGTTTGATTGCGATTTAAATACGTTTAGCATAACAGTGATTAATTCTTCCAAGTAAAGTTTATTTATCGCATTGCTATCATTCACAGCCATCCCAATATTATGTAATATACGTCCATTCAAATCACAAATCCCATCACGATTTTTGGTTAAACAGCTATTGTAATGATTGAGTTTTATACTGCTATGTCAAAACTTTGAAATACTCATTGTTCTTCGCCTGGAAGTAAAAAACTGCCAAAGCCTGGCCTATATCTACCTTTTTATGGGGGAAGTGTTCGTATAATCACCAAAAAATGTATTTTTCTTTCCAACAGTAAAAACACATATCTTTAAACTTTGTAAATGTCATATCTCCTAAAACAAAAATAGTCAAAAATAAATATGGAACTGGGTAATGCTTCATTCGGAGGCACTATATCTTCTTTATATATAAAAGGGAAATATCGCATTCCTTCAATTAACAGCAAAACTGTCGCTAATCGTTGATATTACTCTTGTTGTATTGTTATAGAAAACACATTTATGTTTTCAAATTTAAGTCCATTCGGATGTTCCAACAGCGGCATAATAACACAAGTTTTTCCACATGAAGAAGAACTGCTTATTATACAACGTATATTTGATGGAAAAATAATACCATGTTTCTGTTGAATTACATTTTATTTCGTATTTACAAATACCAGAAGATGTACATTTTATTTTATAACCTTCATTTCTACACAATTACACAGTATTACGTAACATACTAACATAAAACTAAAAATGTAGGTCTATATATAGGCTCACGGTCAGTTGAAATCAATGGCTCGCACTAAACATATCAGAAAAGGATGCGGTGTATTGAATACATGGATTAATTAATTACCATTTGAGTTGCATTTACCGAAATACAATTATTGAGGGCCAGGTACTAAACTTGCCAAACTTTAGGCATGGAACGATCAAGGAATAAACTCTTTAGATAATGCATTGCAAAGAACATGATATAGTTAATGGTCGAACAAACAATTAGGATAAAAGATATATAGCAGATACGATTGTACCCGATAAAGCTGCAAATATAAGGAAGAATCAATCCACATCTACAGATGAAGAGCTTGGAGCTTGGGTAGTTGATAAAATTATGCGAGCAAAAGTGAAGAGAGCCATACACTTAAAATGTAAAACCAAACAAAAAACAAAGAAAGGAGGAATCATTCCATTGCTATATCCAGCATTAGCAGCACCTGGATCAATCCTAGGAGGGGTTTCGGGAATTAGTAGAGCAGTTGAATCAAAAGGTAAAGGGATGTATTTGATACCATTTAAAGTTGGCCAAGGATGAAAAAAACTTGAAACACGGGGGGGAAAAAAATGTAAAAAGTCCTAAATTTTATATCATAACCTGCATTAACAAACAAAGATATTAATGTATTTGTAAGGAAACTGGATATTCCCTGTTTCCGAGGTGTGTACATGAGAGACAATTTAACAAAGAAACAAAATCTTTGTGAATGTATGATTGGTAATCTACATTCGATACAAAATGAAGCAACACATTGGTTTGTATTAATTAAGATCGTAAATCATTCATTTTATTATGATAGTTTCGGCGATTTAAATCCTCCAATTGAAATACGTAATTATTTAAAAAACACACAATTAAGTTAAAATTACAAAATGGAACATTTAACCAATACAATCAATTGTGGTCATTATGTTTATGTTTTTTGACTATATATATGATATATAAGTATGAATAATTATAAAACTTATCAGTAATATGTCAATTACGTTGATATTAAGTGGAAATTCGTCGCTATTGCATGCAGTTTATTTCCCAGCTTTGGAGTTAGATGGAGAATGGCAAACAAGTCCAATCGAATTCGTTACTTACAACAGCATACTAAACATTGGTATGCATAAGCAATCATTTATGGCTAATATTACTGACAAAACATACAAAATTTTGATACCGGTAGGATCTTTCTAGTTGGATGACTTAGAAACATTCATTAAAGCAGCATCACTAGAAGATGTACATTTCCGATTACGTAAAAATCCAATTACATTAACTAGTGTAATGTATAGTAACATCGATATCGTTTTCTCGGAAGACAAATCAATTGCAAATATGTTGGGTTATGAACAGAGAGTATATCCAGCTAATCAATTACACGAATCATCGAAACAGGTTAATATTTAATATATTATCGGTAAATGTATGTCGTATAAATGCTAATATTGTAGACAGTTCATATTTGAATGGAAAACCGACAAATACAATACATGAATTCACGTGTGCAGTGGCTCCGAGATATCAAATAATTGAAAAACCGAATACTTTGATATATCTTCCGGTAATAGTGAATTGTGTTGATTAAATTGTTGTTACAACTGTCGATCAAGATGGCAAACTTATTTATTTTGGAAACGAAAAATTTCCATCTGTTTACATTTAAAAAAAAAGCTATATAAAGAGTTGCATTTAATTGTGCATTACAATCATAATGTGTGTTGTGTACATTATTAAATTCGAAACATAAAATAGGAGGTTCCTTTAAGAACTATGTCACTAAAAAGTGTATTTCGAAGAAAGGAAGTATAAAAAGACATAAACACAAGCATAAAATGCTCACTACAAATAGGTTACCCATGAAGTTAATACGAGGCAACAAATAGTATTTAAAAGAATTACTATATACTGTTAATAGAAATGGAAGACATACTTAATGTTGAAGCACATATACTTCTTTGGGAAATAAGGATTTCAATACAAAATCATGATATTTACATGTTACTATCGAAATCAAGGTTAAGGTTTACAGGAACAATTTAAAAGACAGCCGATGCAAGTAATACAGCAATTATAACAATAGTAAGAAATGTAATACTTCATTAAATCGACAGAATTGCATATCTGCTAAATGGAGTGGAAATCGATCAAACAAGAGATGTTGGAATTACTTCCACGATAAAGAACTATATCTAAGGAACTGTAAACGAGTTTTATACTGGGCTAATGGCTGGGTGGAGCAATGCTAGTGATTACTCACTATAAATAAACCCAGGTGGAAAATACAAAGTTGTTATACCATTATGTATTGTCTTGGGCTTTGCTGAAGACTACAATCATGTCATATTAAATGCCAAACAAGAATTAGTTATTCTATTTGGCAATACACATTTGAATGTCATATATGTTACAGATAATAACGAGGATGTTACATTTGAATCAAGCAGTGTGGAAAGGTCGATGCCACATATTGCAAATTAACAGTCGTGAATGTGTAAAGTTTTTAAAATTTATCAAAAAGGGAAGAATATAGACATTCCATTCAGATTGTGCGGTTTAGAGGTTTTTCCAACTCTACTGTTAGCTCAAAAAATAGTGTGGGGTGTGAAATCAAGTTTTTTATCGGAAAAACTGAGATATGTTGTCATTTGTTTTCAAACAAATCGACAAAACAATTTAAAAGCTGATAGATCAGTTTTCGATAATTGTGATATGAAAAATACTACAGTATAGCTAATCAATCAAGCTTATCCCTATGTGGATTTAAATATGAACTTTGGCAATGGGGAATTCCTTATTTCATATGATATGTATACAAAGTTTCAGGAAACATATTATAACAAAATCAGTTCACCTATCCTAGAACCTGAAACATTTAAAAGTAGAGGAGGGTTATTTGTTTTTGATGTAAGCAAGCAAGCCAACATAATTACATATAGCATGATTGATTCACAAATTGAAATTATTGCAAATACACCAGTTCCAGCAAATACACAAGCTTACACTCTGACAATTCACAATAGGTAAGCGAGATACAGGGGAAGAAATAAGGTATTGAAAACAATGAATTGAGTCAGTAGACAATGTATCATGGCTACGAGATGTTTTGCAATGTGCAAGGATTTCAATCTGCAGGAAGAAAAATCATCATTAAAGAATTAGCTATTGCTAACATGGAAGAGCATACAACTGTATTCATCTTTAAACCACCATTTGACTGGATATATCTATTTCCAAAATACAAGAAAACAAATAGATGGGTTACTGAGCATCACCACGGTTTAACCTGGGAAAGTGGGTGTATAGAGCCTGAGAATATTTAAGATATTTGCAAACAGTACCTAAATAATTGTGCAATATATGTAGGTGGAGTTGAGCGAAAACACATTTTAGAAAGTGTGTATAACAGGAAAGTAATAGACATTAAAAAATAATACAATTGCCCCTCGTTCAAACAACTGTGTAAAACATATGGATCTAATACAACATTCTTCTCTGCAGAGGAAAACTCAAATTATGGCTGACTGGTGTGAAATAGACTATGATGATCCATGTCCCGAAACACCTGTGGATATTATTCGAGTGATATGACCTTTTTTTAGGATGAGTAAAATTTAATATAAAAAGTATTTGCTTGTATGATATCCACTAATTTGTAATGATGGATTAAGAGGACAAAATCACATGCTCATGCATACAGAAATCCAAATGGCAAGTGAATATCACCTAGTTAATAGCAGATTGGAGAAAACAATGAGTATTTATTTTTACTTTTATTAAAAATATTCCTTGTTAATAATGAAATTGTTCTCCTAAGAAAAAGAGTATATAGCAAATCGGATAAAACACACTTGATAATAGTTAGTTTTTAAGTAACTCGCCATATAATCATAAAAGGAATAACTAATGAAACACATAATTTAAAAAATATAAATTCGTTTGTGCATGTAAAAAAAAGCTAGATATGCTCAATTTTATAGATGTTTGAAATTAAATGAATTGCATTGAATTTTCCGATAAAACATTATCTAACAAATATATATTAGCTTCGAAATCGTATAATTATAGTGTTTGCCAATGTCTTCAGCTGTGAAAAAAAAAAAACATTATGTTAAGAGATCTATGATCTTATCAGTGTGAGCACTCCTTCTCAGAGTCATAAACATTCAAGGTTAAATATCAACATTTTTTCAAATAGTTCTAACTTCAAAACCCCAGATGTCAGAGGTTATCAACCTGAGTCCAACAAACCCCTACAGAACAGATTTTGGTTTGATTATACCCTAGGGAAAGTGTCTGTTTTGGCAAAGCAAACTGCAAAGGTCCATCCAGGAGGGGAGGAGACTTCAGATTAACAATTCTAACCATCAAGGATACCAAGGTCAAAAATCTTCCTAGTTGTTTGAAAATTCTCAAGCAAGGTATTATGTTTTGTGTTTGATAAAAATTAATATTCACTTTGCAAGCTCCATTACATAGGAAAATATAAATAAATAAATAAAATACACAAGACATATAAAAATTAAAAAATATTTATGAAACAAGTTTTACTTCCCTGTTCACAACAACCTTTACAAAAAGTTCTAAAATATCTCATAAATATAATTATAATGATAGTGAGATCTGGATTTTACACATTAATAGAGAAAATACACATATGTGTTTAGCATAAATATTATTAACAACATACAGATTAAGAAAAATGCGAATATAATATATATATATATATATATATATATATATATATATATATATATATATATATATTATATACTATAATTAGACAGTAAGGCAATACCTTTTTTCTTGATTAAGATAAATATATTTTCGAAAAATTTAAGCTTTGCAGAAATATTTGGTAATGTCATAATATTACGAAATGTAATACTTCATTCTTTTAAAAAGTAATTACATTTAAAGTTTCGAAAACAAAAATTAATGAATAATAATACGTTTAAAAGATTAAATTAAATTAAGCAAAAAGTGGGATAATAGCAAGTGTGAATAGTTTTTGTGGATTATAATACTTAGTTTTTTCTATACTTCTAGTTGATTATTATTTAAACAGAATTTATTTGTTATAAAGGAGATTTTTTTTAATGATAAATGTTATTAATTTCTTCTAAGAAGAAACTTAGCAGAGAGATTTGTCTCAGAGGTTGGGGTGTTAGCTTGGGGATATTTGAAAGTCTGGGGTGCTGAAAGGGAGGGGCGTGGGTGTTTGGACTTCTGATTTCCGGTTGGAGGAGAGAAATCAGGCTTCTAGGATGTTTACCTGGGAATTTGACATTTTTATAAATAGGGCTTTAACATCTTTACACCCTCCCACTATTTCCAGTTGTTTGTCAGTTTGGTTCGCCTTTTAACAAAAACTTACAGATTTTAACTGGAATTATTTTAAAGTATCTATTGAATGGACCAGATGGTTTGGCAAAAAATTTATTCCATTTTTTGGATGATGACAATGAAAGTTGATCTACTCTACAATAGCTCTACCATAGCTCTTGTCAACACCTTCAACATTAAGAACATTTACAGTGACGTCTTCGACATCAATACCAAGTATATTCAACACTGCACTAACGAGACCAACAGTCACGCTTTCCACTTTGAGATCTACATCTATGCTTGCAGCATCGAGGTCCACAGCGATGCCTGCGCATCGAGGTCTGCAACACTGCCTGCGGCGTCGAGGTCTAAAACAATGTTGAGAGAGACAGCAATGCTTGCACCATCGAGGTCTGCAACGCCGCCTGTGGCATCAAGGTCGACGCCTTCAACATCAATGCCTTCGATGTCAACGACTTCGAGATTGCAACCTCTTGATTTATCATCAGTTATAAAGTCAGGTGAGACACGTATACAAAAACCACCAATGTGTTTATGTTGCACTCCACTATATTTAACCTCAAATAATGTGCAGGAAGATATGTTAAAAAACCAGTTATACCAAGATTTGGAAGAGTTTTTAGTGTTCAATTTTGTGTTTTCACCTGAGTCAAGTTTACCATTTCCTGAATTATTATCACCTGAATCACCACAACATAAATTAATTTCTCCACCTCCTCCTCCTTTCATACATCCACCACAGGAAATAATTTATTCTCCTATATCACCACCAATATCACCACCACCACCTGTTGTTCCGGTAAAGAAACACAAATTCAGCTTATCTCTTAACTCCAAACGGAATTTTTAATAAAAAACATAAAACTTACAGTTATGCTTTCTGATGCAACTTAGTTCAATATAATTTTTCAGTTTTACAATTGTAAGTATATTCAGGTGTCATATGGTGACAGTTTTCAGGTGTATTATGTGTAATTTCTTTTATGATTGAAAGTATAAAGTCGGAACGATTTTAAAGAAATGTAATTCAGTTTGTTAAAAGTTTTAAGAATTTCGTTCAAATTCTAAAGACTTGTTTAACGATTTTAAAGAAACATAATTCAGTTTGTTAAATGTGAATGGAATTCATTCAAATTCTAAAGACATGTTTTACGATTTAAAAGAAACGTAATTCAGTTTGTTAAAAGTGTAACGATTCTAAAGACTTGGTTTATGATTTTAAAGAAATATTATTCTGTTTGTGAAAAAGTTTCAATTATTTTAAGAAATGTTATTTCAAGTTTTAATAATTGATTAAAAGGTTCAACGATTTTAAAAAAAGTTTCTGAAAAACCAGTAAACAATTAACAATTTGCTAAGAAAGTTAATGATTTATAACATAAAATGTTAGAATGTTTTAACCACTTTATTATTTCAATCAAAAAATGTTGGCAAGTTTTTTCAGTCATAGCATCCTCTTTTGTGATTATTTTACAGTTTTTTTTCAAAAGTTTGGATGACATACACACTTAATGATAAATGTGTTTAATGATTTTCAGTAGTAACATGAAATGTTAAGATTATTTTGCAGTTTTGTGACTTAAGATGGTATTTTGGTTAAAAAGCTTGGATGGCATACATACGTAATGATAATATGTTTAATGATTTTCAGTCGTAAAATGAAATGTTATGATTTTTTGCAGTTTTATGATGTAAGATGATATTTTGATTAAAAAGCTTGGATGACTTACACATGTAATGATAAAATATGTATAATTATTCTCAGTTGTAAAATGAAACGTTAAGAAATTTTGCAGTTTTATAACGTAAGATGGTGTTTTTGTTAAAAAAAAACGTGGATGGCTTACAGTGCTAACATGTTATAATGGTGTGTAATTAATTGTATTGTTTGTAATGCAACATGAGGTGGCAATATTTTTTAAAGCTTGTAAGGTTTTCAATAGTAATATGTTTAAAGTTTTACAATATTAACATGTTTGATGTGAATATGAAAAGAATTTGTTTTATGAATGTTAACTAAGCTATGTTTTATGATTTTTGAAAAAATAATAATAATAATTCTTCATAAAATTTCTAAGTGTAAAAATTGATGCTGTGATGTGTTATTTATTAGTTTAAAAAATTTCCCCCATGTCACTACTTTGTGAATGATTGGATGAGTATAATTACTTTTATATATAAAATGAAAAAAAATTCTTGAGACTTGTAAGTGATGGTAAGTTGTTTGTTTGAATTTAAATTCAGGTTATCTGTTTGCTTACTATCGTGAATAATGTTACAAGTTTTATTGATACTAACTTGATGAGGGAGAAAAACTAACATAGCAATTAAAACACTCTGAAGAGCTGACAAGAACTAAGATTATGGAGAGAAATTAACATGTCTGAATGAATAAATTTAGAAACATAAGGAACAGACATGGATATCTCGATAAAACTTTGCTGGGCCGCTGGTCAAGAACCCTAGGGAAATTTAAAAAAATGAAAATCACACACAAAAACATTTTCAGTGCCAGGTAGAAAGAGCCCTTAGCATGACACCACGTTTTTTACCATTGTCCTAAAACTGGGAGAGTTTAACCAAATTTTAAAATAATATATATTTTTTTCTCACAGCAGCAGCAAGATTACAACTGTTGCAGCTGAAGATTCAACACGAAGATGCTTGCTGGTATAACCCACACTCATATTTTATACAATGTCAGGAAACATAATTGGAAAACTTCTTAAAAATTTAACTTACCACTCCTATATATAGTAAACAGAAACAAAATGACTGCAATTTTCTTTAAATGCACATTAAATTTAGCCTTTTAGGAAAATCAGTAGAAATAAAGTGAAATTTAACAGATTTGAGCTTCGTTATCAGTCATTTCAAGCTGGATACATGTTATTTCAGTAATATCAAGTC